>CM065360.1:20178674-20726174 GCA_033032245.1 Poecilia picta | reverse complement strand
CTCGACGGCTCCCGGGAAATTCCGACGGAGGGTGTTCAGTTCCTCCTAGTGGTCAAAAAAGTGAACTACAGACTGCCTTCAATTTTTTTTCTAAAGGCTACAATAAACTTTTAAATTTTGTATTGCTTTTCTTATCTTTAATAGACATTTGCTTAATTATTATAGCATTTCCCATTATCGGTAAGTATTTTATGCATACAATAGCTTTCTTTGAGTTCAAATTGTGCGTCAGTGTGGAGATCCGCTCCCCGCTGCTGCATCTGCCCTCTGACGCTAAATGAAAACTCAACCTTTTTTTCTTTTTTTTTTACATCCAGTAGGACGTTTGAGTCACAGCAAGAAAACAGGCAACCTGTCGTTTTTCCTTCACCATCCGCTCAGGAGTGCTAATCAAAGTCAAGGTTTTGCATCGCATTTTCCTGACAGGATGTCATCTGAAAATGCTGCGTCACACCAAGGTAAGTGTCTCCTCCGCACCGCACCAGGGCCGCCGCAGAACCTCGCTGTGTCCTACTGGAAGTGTGGTTCAGACAGGCGTCTTACAAGTTGGATCTATTCACGGAACATAAAATTAATACAGATTTTAAATCCTTAACCGTCTTAAACGTGATCCCCCCTGCCCCTCCATATGTATTCATAAAAACGGGGGGAAAATATAGCTGCTTAAGTAATGTGGTATAAATATTAAAATATATTTTTTCAGTATTGCTTCATGAAATTCAGTAAATGAGCTTCGCCAACTTCAACATCAGCCTTTCCTGTTCTGAGATACATTCCTAATCATTATGCATCATTCCATATTGGACTAAGATGTTAGCTTCAGGACTCTAATGCCCCTTTTCCACCGACCCGGCCGGCCCGGCTCCGCACGCTTTGCTTGCGTTTCCACCGGCCTTTTTAACCCGGCTGGCACAGCTTTTTTAGGTCCAGCTTCAGAGCAGGGCCAGCAGAGCCAGCCCGGCCAGCACTGGTGACGTAAGCTTCGCTGCTGTTCACTGATTGGCTGAGGGCGGGGACAGAACAGCGAGGCAAGAGAGAAGAAAAATGAAGGCGCAACGTTTGAAACTCGCCGCAACACTGAAGTGATGGAAGATACAAACAAGCCCTGAACTAAAAAATGCAGCTTTTTTTATTTGCTTCGGATTTCAATATTCAGCAGCAGCTGATGGAGCCATGAGGAATGAGGCGTTTTTGTCACCATAGTGGAGAGAATGAAAAGCCTCGTTAGCCGCTTCGGAGCCGATGGAGCCTCACGGTGAAAACCGACCAGACGCAGCTGACGCCGCTGCTGCTCTCAGCCAGGTGAGCAGTTTGTAGATATATCTGTCTGGTTTTTACTACATTTAAGGTGGACGACATTTAAAACACAGCCTGCTGTATTTTTTATTGCTCAAATACAACATGCGCATTTTCTGAAGACACGTTGTACATTATAAATAACTCAATATTGTTCAGCATTTTACCGTCATTTGTTTATCTTTGTGTGAATCTATGAGCTTCCATTGTTTCTCATTTTGCTGTTTCATCCGAGTTTCCCCCATTGTGAGATAATAAAACATGTTATATGACATTCTATTGTAAAATAGCTAGATATCAGTTCTCTAATCAAATTGTTATGAATTATTAATTGTAGAATGAGCAATAAACCTGAAGAAAACGATAGTGGTATTATATCCATGGCTGTAAACCTGCATAGGTCTAAAACTTAAAAGTAATTAGATTTTGTCTTTAATTTAGACAACTATTCCAGTTATTTATAATCTGTATGGCTGGATGGTAAAAGTGTTGTGTGTGTGTGTGTAAATATATACATGTGTGTGTGTGTGTGTGTGTGTACATATAGTAACATGCCTGTTTTAAATAATTCCTTATGTCTATGTAACATCCACATTAGTGACTCTGTTATTTATCTACATTTATGTGCTATAAACTATAACATCTTATTACCAGGGAGCAGAAGGAGCAACATGGCTGACATGATGGAGAACCATCTGAACACCTGGATCTCCTTCAGCAGGAAGCAGCTACCAGCAGAGATGGCAGAGCAACAAGGAGAGTTGAGACAAAAAATAAAAATAAAAGTTGTTGTGTCTCAGTGACCAAAGTTTCTTTATTTCTGCTCACTCCACACATTATGTATTGTACATTACTCAACATTTTATTCTGTAGATCAAGGTCCTAATACAATCCTCCCAAAATGTGAGGAGCTTAAGCCAGAGTGAAAATATTATATTATATACATATTTCATTGAACTTAACATTGTAGATTATCAATGAAGCCATTCAAAACTGAAAACATTATTCAACAAACCAAACATTTTGACATTATTATCAGGGCAGCTATTAACAAGAGCCCTAAATACAAATCATGTTTGTTAGTTTAGTTTATACAAAATCATTCTATTCACTCACTGTTTATCTGTCTTCCTGCAGAATCTTCAATGTAAGAAAGTGAGAAAATGTGTCCAACCCGGTAAACTTAATTAGTGATAATTAAGACTTAGTTTAAACTTTTAATTCTTAGTGTCCAAAATGTGAAAACATAGAAGAGGAACCAGTCAGATTAGAGGGAATAAAGCTTTATTTGTTCTCAGTATAACTTGGACATCAGGTGAAACATAAACGTATTGAAAAGTTAAAAACAACAGACTGTTAATGCACTTCAACTCCGTCAGAATATCAGACACGTTTTTTTAAATCAGAAATATTTCATCAGCATATTGGGGTCATGTGATTTCTGCTCCAGAAAGGTGAAGGTCTGGACATCCTGAAGGTCAACACCGACCAGCAGGAAGTGATGCTGGTCGGACACTGATGAGATCCTCCAACCCAAAGAAGCAGGAAGAACCACGATGGTCTGCGGCGGCAGTTTGCCAACATGAAAACACATTGGAATATATTAGGAATTTATTCTGACATTTTTAAGTTATTTGCAACACCATGACTAACATTAGCTCATGTATATTCGGCACGATTACAAGTTTTATCGTAGTTTAAAATCATCGTTATCTCACCTGAACTGTCTGAACCTCCTGCTTTCCTCCTGCAGGGCGGAGATCAGCTCCTCCTCGCCACATCCAGCTTTTCCTCCCACTGTCACATTTTCTTGAAGTCTCAGAAAAATCGCAATCAGGCTGTAAAAAATAGCTCAGCTCTCTCTTGTTCTTTTGTATCAGAAAAACAACAACTCGCGTTAGGTCGCATGTAACGAAGCTCAGCACGTAGCTCCTGTAGGCGGGGCGCTACACCCGCCCTCCCCTCCCCCGCCACCAGGAGGCGGTACCAGCTACAGAGCCGAGAAGAGCCGGTGGAAACGCGGTCACTCCGAAACAGAGCCGAGCCGAGCCGAGCGGAGCCGAGCCGGGCGGGCCGGTGGAAAAGAGGCATAATTGTAGACCTTCCCGTCAGCTGGTTTAATTTTAAATTTTTTTTTGCACACCTATTTCCAACAAATGTAACCTCAATACACTCTACAAAACACTATTGACATTACAGCTTATACACAGAAATACATTGTCAGCTCAGTTTTTCCCCCACCCAGAAGCACTTATACAGGAGTCGGTTCTACACAAGCCTTTTAAATTACCAAGGTTTGTAATTTAAAAATTACATATGTAATTTTTTTTTTATCTTTCGCTTTTACTTATTTTGGCTTTGGGGCCCTCTTGTTCTGCTAATAATATGGACTGGTTGCAATAAACAGTCAGATTATTAAATCGTTTAGAAACTGCCAAACTTACTGCATCTCTGACTGTGATGTTTACATTTTCTTCTATAGGCGTGTATAATATGGGATGCATTTATTGGCGCCGATTTCCTTAACTTTGGGGGATTGGTGATCGACTGATGCTTCCATGTGAAGTCGATATCCACTGATCTTCTCAACCTCAGGAAAGGTTTATAAATCAGCCTCTGTCCTTTTCTGCTCTGCATTGAGAGGTTTGACTGACAGACCGGCCCACCAGGTCAGGTCTGAACTTTTGCAGCTGACAATATTTACCCCACTGTTGCAACTCAGTGACTTTCTAGCTACATTTAGCGACATTTCAGAGAAAAAAAATTGGAATCGGCCAAAATCAGCAGGTAAGGCTTTTTAAAAATCGGTAACCAGGGATCAGCCAGAAAACTGCAGTTCATATAAGTCATAACTTATAAATTGATCTAAAACTAAAGTTTGTTTTAGATATAAATAATCACGCTCAGCAGCAAACTAATATATATCGCCAACTACAGTTACAGCAGCTCATTTGATTTATTAATGCAGCAGTAGCCTGGTGTAAAAACATTTTGCTAGGCAATGCCAAACATTGAAAAGTTGTAATTATAATGATCAAACTCACCATTTTGAAGCCAAAGAACCCTCATAAATACACAAAACCAGCCACAAGAATCAACTCATTCACTCAAATACAAACATTGTAGCATAAATGTTCGGCTGTTGAACTGCACCGTTCCAGGTCGCTATTGAATTTCTATTAGCAGCTCCACAAATCTCTCATAAACATTATGTTACCAGGAAAAAAACATGTTCTCATCTTGTCTTTATTCTATCCTCTCTCCCTGAAGGATAAGTTCCTTCTTTGCAACATTATTTTGCTTGCTTATCTTCCACCAGAGCTCTGGAGGTTTGGATGCTCTCTGCACAGCAGCTCATATCACAGTGCAGTACAGAACCTACCGCTGCTGCATAGAACACCTATGAACATAGAACATAGCTTTTTAATAGCTATGCAGGAGAGGGGACCCTATGCAAGAAAGTATTAACAAAGCATGTGTGTTTCCTTCTTTTTCAGGCAGTCAGCCATCTCTTGAATCAAAGACTGAACCTTTGAGGATTGTACTGCTGGGCAGGACTGGGACGGGCAGAAGCTCCTCAGGAAACACCATCTTGGGTAGACCGGCCTTCTGGGTTGAGCTGTCCCCCTCTTCTGTCACAGCAAGATGCAGGAGACAGACCGGGACAGCAGGCGGTTGGAGTGTCTCGGTAATTGACACCCCAGGGTTCTTCCATACAGACCTGTCCCCGCAGGAAGTCATGGCCGAGGTGGGCCAGAGCGTTAGCTTGTACTCCCCAGGACCCCACGTGTTTTTGGTGACCCTGCAGCTAGGCAGGTACACCCAGGAGGAGAAAGAGACCTTGGAGTGGATCAAGGCGATGTTTGGGGCTGAGATATCCAGATTCGCCATGGTCCTGTTCACCTGGGGGGACCAGCTCCAAGGCAAATCAGTCGAGTCCTTCCTGAACGAGAGTCCGGAGCTGTCCGGGTTTGTTAGCAGTTGCCATGGAGGGTATCACGTCTTTGACAACAGCAGGCAAGAAGTGATGTCGGAGTGCCCTGAGCAAGTCTTAACCCTTCTTAAAAAGATTGACGAAATTGTTTCAAACAACCAAGGCAGCTGCTACAGCAACGTGACGCTCAAGGAGGCTGAGAGTACAATCAAGGAGGCGTGGGAGAGGATACTGGAGGAGAGAGGACCCAAACGTCAGGCCTCTCTCAAGGAGACCGAAGGAAAGGAGGACGCAGAAGACTTGGAGAGAGCGAGGAGAAAGGAAAGGGAGGCCAGGAAGAGAGCCGAGAGGCTGTTCTGGTGTGAGCTGCTGACTGCACTGGGCAGAGGGGCTGCAGAGGGGGCAGGCATCATGGGAAAGGACAAGAGCAAACCAGTGAAGAAGGTGAAGGTGGTGGAGAAGGCGATGGGTCTGGCAGCGTCGCCGCTCTCCATCAGATCTGCTGCGAAAGTGCTGGAAGGAGCAGTGAAAGAAGGCGGGAAGGTACTGCAGAAACACAAAAAAACCCTGCTGCACTGACGGACTCGCCGATGACACGGTGGTTTGAATCTCTGAATCAAGATGGACAATTTATTATCACAAAGACGCGATGTGCTGAAAGGAAGACTCACAACAGCGTCCTGTTGATCACATCAGACACTTTCAGTCTCTCCACGTCTTAAGAGCACTTTAAGACCGGGAAGTAGTGTGAATGTTTCTGAAAACAAAACATGACCAGATCTTTAAGCAAAGTGAATTCCTCGTGTAATAAAAGCAAAAAGTGGATTTCTGATTTAATTGACTAACACTTTTTAAATTAAAATAGAAACGAGATAGTTTAGCTAAAGTAAAACACTGCAGTTAAGCCCTTTTTTTTACCCCCCCTCCCCAACAACAACAAAAAAACAATTACACAAAACAAGGTAAACAAGAGATACCATAACCGAAACAAACTTGGCATTAGTAAATACAGTAAGTTATTCAGGGAGTGCTTATGAATGCAATCTGTGAAAAAAACAAAACATTGGGGTTTTCACATGTAGGACTGGACATTTGGTGACGTTTAGTTTAGGAACCTCTCACGATTAAAGCTACGGTCTACCTGAGTGCTCAAAACACCGGCTGAAACAACTTACAAGTTTGTTTTTGTGTGTTCAACATTCAAAACCGTTAGTACAAAAAAAACAGACTGGTTATTTCAAAAAGCTCCAGAGTCGAAAGCAGTTTCTGAAAAAGGAAATGTTGGGACGAATAAAAAAACGCACTCTCCTTGCTGTAATCCGTAGAGAACCGCGGCGCTCACCGACAATGAGCGTCTCGTGTCCTATTTGCGTCTCAGGAAAAAGCAGACTGACACATCCGTGCCGCATTGTCGCGCACGCACTTATACGATTACGCACGAATACAGACTTAAAATACCAGTCAAACAAAACAAAACAAAAAAAAAATCTATTTAATTTTGGTCTACAAATATAAGACCTTTAGTCCCTTTTGCTAAAGTACAGCTACAGGGAAAGGCGTAAGGATTCTGCTGCGACGCTGAGCTGTGGCAGGCACTGACGTGAAACCTAAACTGGCATCGGCAGGCTCATCTTCCCTCTTCCTCGGAGAACTGCAAAAAGAGACAAGAAACTGTGAGAACGTTCTCTTTTTTTTTTTTTTTTCCACGGGAGATAGGCGATTGAACTCTGTGCGACTTCCTCACCCCTCGTGACATAAAGGTAAAAGAAGTCGCAGTAGAAGATGGTCTGAACAACTCCGGACACGATGGCGATCTGGTCGTAAAAGCCCTCGGTGTGGTAGCGCCACACCCAGTTGGCGATGTACAGGGCCCTGTAGAGGCCAAGGAAGAACAGGTAGTGGGTGGTGATGGACTCCGCCTCGCCCGTCTTGGTGATCATAAAGAGCTGGGGCATTATGGCGACGGACTCCAGGAAGATGGAGAAGGTCCACAAGATCTGGGGGAAGGATCGAGGAGAGGGACACGCGTCCATTTCTACCTTCATCATATATGAGTTTCCAGGATCTGCGGACTCGTGTTCGTTTACCTCTAGTGGAGTGAAGGCGTAGTTCTCCAGGAAGGACAGGCCGATCACCGGAATCAACAAGAACTCCACTCTGAAAGTGTCGTTCTCTGAATCGTACGAGTTCCTGAAGCGCATGTAGATCAAATACACCGTAGCGTAGGACAAAGCCAGAAACACCACCTGAGAACAGAGTCAAACACTGATCAAAGACACGACCTTCAACTTATCACTCGCTGGCTTTGCACAAAGCTGCCTGCTTTACATCACTGCTACGGAAAAGAGCTGCTCAACTCATAGAGCTGCTAACTGATATGTGGTAGCTGACAATTCAAGTTCCATCCATTTCAACTCTGTGTGTCAGTCGTTCATTCAGCCAGTTCCCTAATTGTGGGAAATTGGCTAATTCTTACATGAGAAAGCGATCTTATCCATTGCTCTTATCTACCTCCACAAAGGTCTGAACATCAGCCACTGTCTCCTTTCACTCTCGCGGCAGAGCGAAAGGAGACAGTAACAATAGTCAACCCACTGTTGCCAACTCAGTTGTTACATTTAGCAACTTTTTAAACCAAAATAAAATCAGCATCAACCAAAAATAGGAAATCGGAATCAGACAACTGCAATCATAGTAATGACATTTTCTGAAGCACTAAATGTTGGGCTTTTATCGGCCGTTGGATGTTTTAGACGTATCGACATGTCGATGGAGACGTGTGTGTGTTGTGTGTGTGTGTGTGTGTGTGTGTGTTTTGTGTGTGTTGTGTGTGTTTTCTAACTCTTGTAACACATATGGACTTTGCTTCACAGTCCCCTCAAGGCTGCAGTCATCCCCATTTCTTATGCACACTTCAGTCACACTCTTTTTATCCCATCCACTTAGCTTCACATGCTTGGATACAACAACACTATAAACAGCCAGTTTTTTTAGCAAAGCTCTCTTTAGTCTTGTTGTGTTGAGGGTCTGCTGCATGGTATTCTTCCTTGCGACGGCCAAGACCTTAACGTTTGACTTTCCGTATTTTTTCTCATTGGTCTCATGCAGATTTTTGTGAAATGAACACGGATAAATGCTTGAAGATCATCACAGTGCGTGTAATGTATCATGTTACTCTAATTTATGAAAATGAACTTGTAAATGTAGTCGTGTACAAAGAGGGAGTTACAAAAGGCTCATTTAAAGGAGAACACTTACTTCCCCCCACACACACACCTAATCTTTGGAAGAAAGCCCGTTAATCAGCATGAGTTCTCCAACGTACCTTCATGACTGTGTTGTAGGCTGAAATGTAGACTGTGAATAGGTCAAGATACCTGGTGGTAAAAACAAGTGCAAAGAGCACCTGAGACTTTCCAGAGATGCCTGCGAGACAAAGAAAGCTTGATTATGAGCAGCAGTGGATAATGGCAACCTTCATGCTAATTATTAGCATTAACAGTCAATGTAATTGAGCTTAATGATATCCCCAGAGTGATAAAGTAGGCGGAGCGCTGTGGTTTGTTGACACTGCCACGTAGCCTTTACACACATACAAGTAATCGTAACTGTAGCCATAACTGTGCAAACTGCAACCATAAAATGAGTATTTATGGTTAGCTACAGAAGCCTATAGAAGGCTTTATGGTGAGCATGCAAACCATGAGGAAATTAAGCCTTTACACTGCAAATACACACACACACACACACACAGTGACGCCGTGCAGTCATACAGCAGGAAATCAGTTATTTCTGAGGCAGCTCACCAGCACAAGACTTGGACCTCCATATCTTCATCAACAGGATGAGAATAGCCACCAAATGGGACACGTCACCTGCCAGCCGAAAGATGTTCATGCTGTTGCACCTAAAGTCCTCACAGGCCTTCAAACTCCCACAACACTGACTTCTGAGTTGTTGACCCACAGAGGGAAAATAAGCTCGGAGCAGATTAAGAGAGAAAAAAAACAAGCTGGCAGCTTCGCAGTTGACGTGAGACGGCTCTGTTGGCCGCTTTGTCTGAAATATGAGGATGTAAACAGGTAAAAAGGTCCGCAATTTCCAGAACAGACTCCTGGCATGAGAGAGCAATGATGGTTCCAGAGACAAGCTGAGAAGAGGAGGTGACGTGGCTGTCAAGCTAACATGATTAGAATCTGACAGTTACGTCGTTTTGTTTGCGCTTTCAAAATAAGAGTTTACTCTTGGTTCAGATTTAACCAATGAGACGTGTATGAGACGAAGAAAACGTCTCATACACGAGTTTCACTCAAAGAGACAAAAATGTAAGCTATCGTTTGTAGTCATTTTAAGCTAAATTCTATGTGTGTTTTGTGCAATGAAATTGTAAGCTTTTATTTTGAAAGCTCATCATTTTATACGGATTTCCTGTATTTTTTTTCTTACTATGTGCAACTTGACAATCTAGAAGAAACTGCATTTTAACCTGAAAATCCTTAATTAAGCAGCAGGTGGCGAGAAGGAAAATACAAGGACAAAAACATATCTTATTCAATACGTTAGAATATACGTCTCGTTCGTCAGATTAAAAGTACATTTTTGAAAATGACAAACTTTAATCAGGTAGTTTTTTTTTTGGTCTGATGTATTCTAATTTTAAATGTCATATTTTCATACTTAACAGAAATAAAGATTTTCAAACATCCATTTGTGTGTAACTAATCTATATCACGCGTTTCACTTAGTAATAAAGTTCCGGAAATTAACGGACTTTTCAAGAATATTCAAATTTACTGAATGGGTCTGTCCATCCATAAACAAATTTCTAAAATACTTTTTATATATTTTAGGGACATTTTTAACAGGAATTATTATTATTTAAAAAATATATTTTTCAACAGGTTTTTGTTCTGGCATCACTTACTCATCACTGATATAGTGCATAATGGTTGCTGTGGTGACTTGGTTACCCCCTCACCCCCACATATATACATATATACTGTATATGTATAGAAATCCCAGACAGAGCTGACCCATGTGAAGGCTGCCATAATAACCATGAGCTGAGCAAAAGGTTATTGGAACTAATCTGACACCCAGGCCTGTTTAAGCTATTTATACATATACACAGCATGATGAGGATGCCTGACTGGTTGTGTTTTACTCACATGATGGAATGTGGGCACGTCGGTTCGTCATATTTACGTTTTTGCAGAAAAAAATCCAGTTAGTTAGCTTAGTGCAGGTTAAAAATGTAGACTTTTTAAGCTGGCTGTGACACTTCCCCCATCAAGGGCAAACACAAAGTTCAGATTAGGAAAAAATATATCCCCCGTTAAACATTTGTAGGACCATTTCACTACAATTACATCTGTCTGTCTAGAGTATGTATCAGTTTTTTATATCTAGAGTCTGAAAATGAAATATATTTTATGCTTAGGGAAAGAAACAACAACAAATGAGCAGCAATGAATCTTCTATTTCCTTATCTGATACTGTGGACAGATTACACTTTAGACAGCTGAGTTTGGTGACTCAGTTGTTTTAGAAAGAGAATTGATGCAATGATGGTTAAGCTGTTACTTTAAGAGATTTTCTCTTCCTGGAATCAAAGTGTGAAATCCCTCCCTCCTTTTCTTGTTTTCAAAGTCACCTCAAAGGTGGGTTGTACCTACATCAGCTAAGGGTGAAATCTGATTGGCTGCAGCCACTCAGCATCAACTTGCGATCCATAGGTCAGAGAACAAACCTGTTTCTGTTTGCAGGAAGTGAAACTCACTCAGTCGCTGCAACGGAGAGGAGAAATGGAGCAGCATCAGCTGGACCAAGAGACCTTTTCCTGTTCCATCTGTCTGGAGCTACTGAAGGATCTGGTGACTACTTCCTGTGGACACAGCTACTGTATGAACTGTATTAAAAACTTCTGGGATGACAGTGAGGAGAAGAAAAGCTACCACTGTCCACAGTGCAAGGTGACCTTCACCCAGAGGCCTGTGCTAAAGGAGAACACCATGCTAGCAGCTTTGGTGGAGCAGCTGAAGAAGACTGGACTCCAAGCTGATCCCTGCTATGCTGGACCCGAAGATGTGGCCTCTGATTTCTGCACTCCACAGAGACGAGGAAAAATCCAGCAGATGATTCAGAGCAGGGAGGAAGACGTGAAGCTGCTTGAACAGGAGGTTTAGGCCATCAATCGCTCCGCTGATAAAACAGTGGAGGACAACGAGAAGATCTTCACTGAACTGATCCGTCTCCTCCACAAGAGAAGCTCTGAGGTGAAGCAGCAGATCAGATCCCAGCAGGAAACCGAAGTGAGTCGACTCAAAGAGGTCCAGGAGAAGCTGGAGCAGGAGATCAGTAAGCTGAAGAGGAAAGACGCTGAGGTGGAGCAGCTCTTAGACACACAGGATCCCAACTGGTTTCCCCTCAACTACCCCTCACTACCAGAACCCAGTGAGTCGACACACTCATGCAGCATCAACATCCGTCCTCTGAGACACTTTGAGGGCGTGACAGCGGCTGTGTCAGAGCTCAGAGACAAACTACAGGACGTCCTGAGAGACTCAAGGACAAACATCTCACTGACAGTCACTGAGGTGGATGTTCTACTGTCAGAACCACAACCAGAACCAAAGAGCCGAGCTGGGTTCTTCAAATATTTGCGTGAAATCACAATGGATCCAAACACAGCAAACACACAGCTGAGACTATCAGAGGGGAACAGGAAGGTGACGGTGACGACTTGGTACCAGTCGTATCCTAGTCACTCAGACAGATTCACTTACTGGTGGCAGGTCCTGAGTAGGGAGAGTCTGACTGGACGCTGTTACTGGGAGGTGGAGTGGGGAGAGAGAGTGTTTGTAGCAGTCGCATACAAGAATATCAGGAAAGCAGGAAGATGGAATGACAGTAAATTTGGAGGTAATGACAAATCCTGGGCTTTAAATTGTTGCAGGTCTAACTTCGAGCACGACAACATCCCAACCTCCATCTCAGGGCCTATATCTTCCAGAGTTGGGGTGTACCTGGATCACACAGCAGGTCTTCTTTCCTTCTACAGCGTCTCTCAAACCATGACTCTCATCCACAGAGTCCGGACCACATTCACTCAGCCGCTGCATGCTGGACTTTTGGTCTGGCACACTGGAGACTCTGCAGAGTTCTGTAAACTCACATAGATTATTTTCAGTTCTCTCTGATTGTTGATCGCATTTTTTTGTGCTCTGGTGCCTTTGATCTGCTGCTCTGGTCACATTTAGCATGTCTTTGAACTTCTGTTTGGGTAGATTTTGAACTACAGTCGATTAATGATGCGGGAGGTAGTGAAAAATTAAGTGGAATCGCCCTTTAGCTATTGGAAACTAGAAATAGAAACCAACTTCAGCTTCGTCACTATCATTAGAAAAATGTTAATATTTGAAAATTATAGTATTATTATATCTGCCAGTAGGTAATATTGATGCTCAGACAGGGAGGAAGCTCCTGATCGTCTCCTTTCCTCTCCGTCTCCTCCTCCCATCATGCCCTGCAGAGGACTGATTGACGCAGCACTTTCAGTCTGTTCTGAGTTCACACAGCACAGTAGAGTATAGACAGGATTACAATCAGTGGAGGAGGAAGAGGAGGACAGTAAAGGATTAAAAAGACAACATCAACTGGGATGAAATAAGAGATATGCAACAAACGTGAAACTAAAAGAGAAAAAAACTGGAGGAATAAAGGAAAATTACTGAAGAAAAAGGAAGAACATGGGAGCATCGGCCTGAAAAGTGAATGTGGGGTTAAAAAAAGTGAAAGCCTGAACAAGGAGGATCAAACACATCCAAGCAATACAACAATGACTGAACTGCAGGGTGAGTAGAGATTTTGATCAGTTCACTTCTTTCTTTTTTTTGAGAATCAGAAGATGGGCACATGAGGGAACATGTGTTTTACTTTAGATGTTTGCATTTCAGCAAATTGTTCACATTTTATGAGCTCAAACAGAAGCCGATAACGTTAGTGTGTCTGGTTTTGGTTCAGAGTCAAACCTCTGTCACCTTCAGAAAAGAAAAAGCGGAGGAAAAAAAATCAGTCTAATTATTAAATAAAAATTAAAAAAAGAAAGAAATCAATGTTATGAGATTAAATATGGTTGAATTTAGAAATGTTTATCAAAACTGTGTTCAATGCAAAGCTTTAATGGTCTAAAATGCAAACAAGGAACTTAGTTGAGTTGATTGAATCTACATCTTTATTCCAAAAGGATTTTTACCTCTCTCACTGTTCCCAAAAAACAGGAATAAAAAGTCAAGAGGATAAAAGTTTGTTGTCCTAAAAAAAAAAAACTAAAACTAAACAGGTGTTGTTGTTTCCTAAGTAAGTTTTTCTGTCCTGGAATGTCTGTGTATTTATGATCATTTTCAAGATAACCTATTTGCATAATTATGATATTATAATTAATGTGTCTGAGCTGCTGCTGGCCACTGTGCCAAATAAAACAGGAAACATGACACTAATAATGTGCCAATCTTTCTGACTTTGACTAAATTTAATAAAATCAATCTTAGCAACACAAACGCAAAGGTAATTTTCTATTTAAAGCCACTCAGGAAACCTTTGTTCTATAACTTGCCACTGAATGTGTCAGGTAATAATTCAAACCTTTTCCAAGACAGTGACTTCATTTCCTCCTTTTAATGACCTGCATAAAGACTACTTTGCATAATTGCTTCTCTAAATGCCATTTGGCCGCAAAGCCCCCATTAGGGCATAAAACTCTGCTGTCCACGCTGCGCAAGTCATGCTTTTTCTCTTTCTTTTTTTTCTTTTGATAGCAGACGTCCACTTCTGCCACCAAGTACTTTTGTGTTTTTGAGAAACCAAAACAGAATATTTAGCTTAAAAAACTTCTGCACTGGTGAGAAGTTCTCTATCTTTAAGGTATTTAAGGAATTCTTTTTTTTGTGCAAATTTTTCTTTACAAATGTTCAGATTCAAAGAATGTTTATTGATATCAACCTTTTAAGCCTTGTCCTGGATTTTTGATTGGACCGAGGCCTGGACTTTGATTGAGCCACTTAAGCACATGATTACAAATGTCAACCTTTAGAAGCTGATAGAGTAATTCCTTAAAGGCTTGCGTCTGTAACCACAGCAAAAGATGGTTCATTCAAATTTATGTGTGTTAGAAAAATTAAAACAATCCTTCGATCCTTTTCTTTTCATTACAACATTATGTAACATTTTGTTTGTTGACTTTTCACAACAAATCCAGGTTTAAAAAAATATATATATTGAAATGTGAGACACTAAGATAAAAACATGTGAAATGAGTGTTTAAGGGCTGTATTTTTTATTTTTTTTTAGCTTAATTTGCATCTAAATGCAAAACTGATCTGAACTTCATGGAGGAACATTAAATGCTATACGTGTCCAGCTACATTACCCCATCAACATTTACCAAACCACAAAGAGATGTTTGCTAAGAACGAGGCAGAGCGAGGCACTGTGACGAGATAATCCCGTCTTCATTCTGTTTATGCAGAAGAGAAAGTCAAAGGAGTTCACAGAGTCCTGATATATTTTACATGATTGGATCAAAATGCAATCTAAATCCAGATTTTAGTTCACTGATTGAAATACCCCACCAAGCCTACAAGGAGAAGCGGGGAGGGAGGTAAGAGGGGAGGAGTGATGGATGGATGGATGGATGGATGGATGGATGGATGGATGAAACACACACCAGTCAAAATCAAACCCAACAAGTTCAGCTCATAAAACTTAACATTCTAGAGAAAGACAGATGACAAAAAGTCACAATTTGGAGAATTTGGAGTTTCACAGTTGTGTAAAATGTAGCAATTTAAGATATTTCGTCCATGTATTTTTAAGCGAAAGGTTAAAATTCACATGATTGCAACTAGCAAGCATGCGACTTCTAGTTCCAGACACCTAGCAATTCCTACACAATTCCACTTGATTCTAATCTCCTTCTGGGTTTTCTCCCATTGAAGTGGATTCCTATAGTAGAATTTCAACCAGGCCAATCAGAAAACAGAAGGAGAAGTTGTGAACAATGACGTTTTTTTTCTGTGCTGTTTTAGTATTGCAGGCTGCCATAGTTTTAGCAGTGCCAGTGTAGGAAGTAATCGAAGCCGTTCAGTCCGCGTTGACCGTTCTTTCAAATATTGATAACAATAACAGCCATTTGTTTGGCTTTGGCCTTTTATTCTTGCAGTGTAGGATGGTTTTTACATATTAAACTTCATAGCGTCAACCGGGACTGTTACATACGTGATGGACAAATGTTAGCGATTGAGTAAAGTTTCAAACTTCAACAGAGGAAGCAAACGTTTCCCAATAACCAACTGTCCAGATCCTCTGTAGAAAGCGAAGTGTAGAACATGGGGCTGTTTTTTTTTTACCAAGCTACATTGTAGCTTTCTGATTCTGAATCTCATTCACATTTTGCTTTTGTTTAGGTTCCTAAACTCTTTGGTGGCTCTTCAGATGCACCTCATCAGCCATGGAGACCTAAAGTCTGGGGGCACAGCGCGGTCTGTCGTCCCACCGCGGCCCATTCACAGCAATGACAGGTGCCATGGGAAGTAGGTCCAACAGGTGTGTAACTTCCATCCGGGTAGAAACAACTGCCACCTTCAGGCTTTGTCTGACTGACTGTATGTTGTTTTTAGTTGTTATAAACCCTCTTACTACAGCTGTGGTTGTCTCACATCGTACTGTGAGAATATAGAGGGCTTGTTAATATGGCTTGGCCGGGTGAGTCAGCCCCAGCTCAGGGGTATTTACAGCAAGAGGATCTTCAGAAAGGCCAAGGCCACCCTAAATTATCCTGCATGTAGGCAGGCAGAGATCTACAACAGTTACTCAGCTGAAAAGGATTCACCATGTTAACACAGAAAGTTCAGCATAATCTGGTCTGAAATGTTCTATACTCACGAGGCCCTGATTGCTTACGTCTTCTGTCTTAGGGTTTTGTATGGATGAGCCAACGGAGTGTTCGTTGACCTCGCTAATGGCGTATTTCCCCAACCACATCGATTAAGTGTCAGTGGGTAAATGGATGATCAGCTGGGAGTTTTGCCATTTACCTACATATGGAAGTGACATAAACATGCGTCACTCTCAAAATAGGTTGTCAGACTGACACTGATTCAAATCTAATCCTGTAATCTGATGACAGCAATCCGTCTCAGATCGCTAAACTGAACTCACCTTCCCAGCAGGTAATCCTCCCGGAGAGACAGGTTACTTTGGATGAGCCACTCTGTGGAACAGTAATTTGGCAAATTTGAGTGGATTGTGTCTAACTGAGAGATTTGACTGAGTTACATGTAGTGTGTTTCCATGCATGCTGCTATGAGATTCACTATGTTTCCTAAAATGTAATCGGGGATCCCAAAGATAAGTGTTTGCCTTGATCTTTAGTTCTTTGTGGTGTCCGGTGCACAGATTATTTTCTGCTGACTGCAATGTCAGTTCATTGTCCTATGAAGACATTTTGTACATGTATATTTAAAGAAGTGCCACCACTCTTTTTAGGATATTTCTCTGCGACTTGAACTTCAAAGTTGCAAAGCACAAATACTTTTGCACCAAAAATATCTTCATAATGTTCTTCCAACTCTTTTGTGATATTATTTTTGTTTTCAACAAATGTCAGGATAAGTATAATGTGTTTATGCATTAATCTGTAACATATGATGTGGATGAAATATTTACGCACCCTCACCATGGAAATGGATGTCCTACTAGTTTTGAGTTTTTAATGATAAATTTGGGCCATTCATTTTCAAGTGTGTGACTTATTTAAGAGCACATGTTAAATAAAAAAAAACATAATAAATTCAAACTCCTGCTTTTTTATTCTTCGAAATGGTTTCTTGACCTCAACAAAAGAAAGACTCAAACGAATCCTCGAAGGCTCCAAAAGAAAGTGACATTCATGCAGATGCTTGAGTGTACTTTAATTTAGTAATCGTTCCTCAATAGAACATTATTATTATATTGTACCTACATACATATAAAATATTTAATATTAATCCTGCCCTTTGACAGGTACAGCATTGTGTCAGACATAATACCAGAGGAGGAGCTACAGAAGATTTCCAGCCTTGCGCTCTACAACGGTCACGGTTCTGCCAACGTGAAGGAGCAGAGCGACGCGGAAAGAGAGGATAGCAGAAGGAGGCCTGGAGCCTCCACTGTGCTGCCCAGCTCCCGTGGACAAAGAGGCATGAGCAACTACAACGGGAAGGTCCTGACGAGGGGCTCCAGCCAAGTCCGGAGCCGTTTTGTGAAGAAGAACGGCCAATGCAATGTGGTGTTCACTAACATGGAAGACAAGAGTCAGCGCTACCTCGCTGACATCTTCACCACTTGCGTGGACATCCGCTGGAGATACCTACTGCTTATATTCTGCACCAGCTTTCTGATCTCATGGCTGATCTTTGGTGTAATCTTTTACAGCGTCGCCCTTGCACACGGAGACTTTGATGAGTCCACTAATCAGAACTCAAATGTGCTGGTGGCAGGAATGTATGGAGCCTCCTCTGGGCACACAGTCGGTGGGCAGACACAAAGAATGCCCTGCATACTGCACGTTCAGGGCTTTGTTGGGGCGCTCCTCTTCTCCATGGAGACCCAGACTACTATTGGCTACGGCTGGCGCTGTGTTACAGAGGAGTGTCCTCTGGCTGTGTTGACAGTGGTTATACAGTCCATTGTTGGTTGCATCATTGACTCCTTCATGATTGGCACCATCATGGCGAAGATGGCACGGCCAAAGAAGAGGAACCAGACCCTGATGTTCTCCAAAAACGCTGTCATTGCTCTTCGCGATGGCAAACTGTGCCTGATGTGGCGGGTGGGCAACCTGCGGAGGAGCCACATTGTGGAAGCTCATGTCCGTGCACAGCTCATACGATCATATGTCACAGCTGAGGGCGAGTTCATCCCTTTGGAACAGATGGACCTCAACGTGGGGTATGATGAAGGCACGGACAGGCTGTTTTTAGTGTCTCCACTGGTCATAATCCATGAGATAGACAAGGATAGCCCCTTGTACACCCTTAGCCGAGCTGATCTGGAAGCAGACGACTTTGAGATCGTTGTGATCTTGGAGGGGATGGTGGAGGCCACAGCCATGACCACGCAGTTCCGTAGTTCTTACCTCGCAAGAGAAATCTTCTGGGGTCACAGGTTTGAGCCGGTGATCTACGAGGACCGGGACCGCTACAAGGTAGACTATGCGCGATTCCACAATACCTACGAGGTCACATCAACGCCCCATCTCAGCGCAAAAGAGCTCGATGAAGCGGCGAGCCGAGCGTCCTCCACTGCATCTCCCGCATCAGCACATAGGTCTATGCAAGACTTGATCCCGCGGTCTCTGACCGCCTTCTGCTACGAGAACGAGGTCGCACTGAGCTGTGCGGAGGAGGAAGAGGAAGACATATTTGACTCCACACAGGTGGTAGGGAAGGACAGGGCAGAGAGAGGAGGACTTCTGTTGACTTTCAAAGCATGTTTCATGACACAGCAACCATAACCTCAGGCAGTCACAATGTCATGTGTGTTCTGGACATGGACAATAACCAGATGGAGTTTGACATCCTACAAACTGCGATTCCGCTTGATCCAGTCAGCTATAAGAGTGAGCAAGAGGCCTAAAGAGTGGGAGCTTGGGTTGTTTGTCCAGAAAGTTGGATGTTTGTTCAGCTTACATCAGCAAGAACAAAAGCTGAAGCTCATTTTGCCTTTCCAGTGCTTTCTTTCTTTTTTTTGTTATTGTCTTTTCACATATTGTGTTAAAATTTCAGCAGCATAGTTTTTCCAAGACTGCAATGCTTGAAGGGCCATAATGATCAAGGAGACTGATTCAGCATGTGGAAAAAATATCCCTGATGAACATTTGGCTTTATTTTTAACTGTGAGTTCACCACCAAAAATGAAAGCACAAGCATGTTAAGACCAAGAATTTAAAGTGTACTTTAGAATGCGTGTATATTTCAAAATTACTTTTGTATAAAATACTTTATTTGAAATATAACTAAAAGATTTTAGAAGAAAGCAACTGATTTAGTTAAAATTTTTCTGCACTGTACTGAAAAGCTTACAATTTCAGGGGGCAGTTCTGAGTACATCCCTGAAGCAACTTAGCCATTTAACCAGATGGGTTTGTTTGCATTTCTTAAATCAACAGTTAAGGTTGTTCTTCATTGGAGTAGTGTGAAATAATTACGACCAGTCAGAATTTAACCTGACGCAGCAGTCAGAGTGATCTGAGGAGCTCAGATATTCTCCTCTGAGAGTCAAGCTAACAGCAACTTAAATATTAGCCAGCTGAAGCAATGTTGCATTAAAATGACACACCAGCTCAGAAGGATATAATACTTAGATATTCTTCAGTTTTGTTTTTAAAACTTTCTTGCAAATTTGCAACACTGATTATCCATTTAACCTCACATCTGTCAGCCCAGACCTCAACATCCAATATGGCTGCCATGCATTTCTCACAAAGCAATTGTTGCAGTATTAAAAAGTCAATTTGCTCTTTTTTCTCTCTTGCAATTTTTTCTCAATAAGTCATTTACCATTCTTAGCGCTGTACATATTCTGCTGTTGAACGCTTTGCTGCGGTGTTTGTCGTTGCTTATAATGCTAATAGTAGTTAGCTTCAGGTAGGAATTATTATTATATTTACCTTGTGAAGTATTAAAAATATATTTGTAATATTTTGCATGTGCACAAACTATCGCTGTTTATGCCTGATCCTACAAACTCCTCTGACTGCTGTCTAGTGCAGGGAAGCTAATGACTGCAGCTATAGCTACTCCATGGTCCCCCACAAAAAAACAAGTCAACAAACTTCACATCTAACACAGCTTTTATATTGCCTGTTTTGAATTTTCGCAAAAGACCCTGCATTTCAAATGTTCAGTGGTTAAATTAACTTTTATGTAACATAAAATGTAAATTAGATTTCAGACGGAAACAGATTGATTTGCTACATTTGAAAATAATCACAGTATGAGTTTTTTTTGGTTGATTATTTGCTTGGTTGCATATATAGTTATGCTTTTCCAGCTTTGTTTCTAGCGAAGGTGCGATGAGGGAAGTGGCTTTAAGTTGTATCTGTACTGTTGCTGTTTGCCAAACGTCTGGTGTTTGGAGGGGAAAGGCGGAGGAGTGCCTCTGATCCCATATGAGGGTAATGTAGAGAACAGGGCAGTTTAAGTGTACTTGGTGTCTGTGACGGCAGGCAGGGTGAAAGGTCACTGCAAGGCCTGAACAGGAAACAAAAGGGATGAGGCTGCTGGTACAGTCATTGGACATGTTCAGCATGTCGCTGGATTTGCACAGAGAGGATTAATTCAAGAGTAACTGAATGTCATGGGAAGTGCTTCGGTCTGAGTTGGTGCAATGATTGTATAATAGATGACATTACAGGATGGCAACTCCTCTTAAAGAGACAGGATAATGAGAGGTTTGGATGCTATATGTGATCTAAATCTGATTTTAGAGACTTTGTGTATAAACAATTGTTTGTTAAGGATCAGAAGCCATTCATATACATATAAGTAACACCAAAGCAAGAAAGCTGGTTTGCTTAATAATTATATAATTAATTAAGAGAAAATTATTAAGAGAAAGTTGGAAAAGAAAAACAAAACATGAAAGAAGTTAAGTTTGACATTGTAATTATTTCAGGATGTCCTTACCAAGCAGCTCATTAAACTACAAAAATATCTGAAATTGAGTTTTCCCATTTGTACGGAAGCCTGTAAAGGCTAGCAGTTATGTGGGGGGCGGGGGGGGGGGGGGATTAGGACACCCTACATGAAAGAAGTGTTGGAATAATGTTCTATGAGTAGATGAGTGTGAAATTAACTATTTGAACACAAGCAACGGACGTTAACCAAATGTAGAAACTTCACACCAACTGTGAAGCACGGAGGTGGAAGAGTCATGGTTTGGGGGTCATTTGCAGCAGCAAGATCAGGTCATGCAGAATCCACCAGGACTTCCACCGTGCAACAGGATCATCTGCGAAAACATGAACGGATAAAGCCTGGCATAAAAATGACCAAAAATGAACCTTAACCAAAAGACAGTAGACAGTAGAAAGTCAAAACTCTGACACTGAGATTATTAAAATGCTGTGGAGTAAGTAGCTTGTCACGGTAGCTACAAAAAGACGGGGTGTCCTAACTTTTTCTTTCTCTAGAAAATATCATTTGTTGACATCTCTTCACTTTTGCAGGTAAATTCCCTTGAATTTATTTCCCTTGAACAATTTCCTGAAAATGTACAGTATATCCAAAAACTGTGTTCAATCACTGTGGTAATCCTAAGATTCAAATTACTTTCACTTTCCATGTGAGATTTTTTTCTGATTTAAAGGCAAAAATGTTGCTTTAAATGATCAAGTTTTTGTTCACACATGCAGCAAGCAAATGTAGCATTGCCGCTTTACAAGAGACAGACTGTAAATTGTAATCTCAAAGAACTGATTTTAATCATTTTCAAAAGGTTAACCACATTTCTTCCCTTTTCTTAATAGCATTTACATGTCCTTGTATTGATTGAAGGAAAGTATCATCACCCAAATTTGAGTAAAAGATCTTAATGGAATACATTTTTTATAAAATAGCTGAAGTTTAAATGTAAAAATCCAAGAAAACGCTTTAAGCAGAAACATTTATCCTTAAATTGAAATAGGCACAAGGTTTTTTTCTTTTTTATAAATGACAAACCAAAATGTATCCGTCTGTACGCTTGTATATATTTATGTTATACATATTTTTCTTACATTGTTACATTCTTCATCAACTGGACAAGCAAATTAGCAAAAGAAAAAGGTTTAATTTTCCCCCCCCCCATCGTTTGTATCACCCTCTTATGGTGGTGCCCTGAACGCTGAGCCATATCCCATAAATCAGAGCCACTTCTGATGATATTCATAACTTGATTTTATGTTTAACTTTGTGCTTCCATAAGATGAACTCAGTCTAGAAAAAGACAAAAATGTATGCTGTTTTGAGCTGTATTACTTGACATGTGCACAATGGAAATGCGTATATAGATAAAAAAATATATAAATATATAAAAAAATAGATAAATATATATATATTTTATCTACTTTACTACTAGTTTCTTCCTGAACCATAAAAAAGCAGATTCTTATTCTTGTTATTTCATTTTAAGTCTCTTCTTGCAGAGAACATGGAGCACAATTGAAGGAAACTTATTTTATTAATTTATTTTAGGAACACCTGAAATACAGAGCACTTTACTTTTCCTTGTTCACCTTTGACGTTGTTAATAAATGTCTATGTTATCCTATCACTTCGTTCTTTTTACTATAAGTTTGGCTGAGATCTTTATGCTATATCCAATTCCAGCCACTAGATGTCCCTGTGGTCGTTTTAACACTCAAGAAAAAAGATGAACTGAAACTCAAAACCGGTTGGAGAAAAATACTATAAAGCATTAAGAACTGGGTTTTTACACATTTTTCATTTAAAAAGTATTGCATACTAAACTTTCAACAGCTCACCCTACTTTGCATTGACCACACAATAAAACACTAAAGTTCATTTAGACAACAGTTTCTAATCTAAAAAGAAAATAAGAGACTGGAAAGAGAAATGAACCAATGAAGGAAAGAAGACGGGGAAGGCATTATCAGGATGGTAACATAGATGAGGTGAAAACTATGCATAATTTTGCTTCCGTTTCACCAAAACACGGAGAAACTCAAACCCTTTAATCCACTGAGGGCGACACTGTGATATATATTTTTTGGAGTAAAGAAATCTGCTTTGTTCCTGATTTCTAAACAGTATATTTTTTACCCCATTAAACACAAGTTTATACTCATGTATAGTTAGAACTGATATTTTCTCTTGATGGACATAGCAGATGTTACTGATATTTATAGCTAATTCAGCTCTTGGATAAAAATACAGAATTACATGTTTTTCCCCCTCATTTATTTTACCCTCATTTACGTTTAGTCTGTTTCAACCGGTCAGACCACTTATCTCCACAACTCCACAAACATAAAGAGAAATGTTTTCTGTTTATGTTCAGACAGTGCTCTCTGCTGGAAACACGTAAAATTACAGTTAAGACTTTATTTGTGTTCTATAAAATTACTTCTGATTCATTTAACAGAATTAAAATAATTAGAATTGCTCAAATTTTGAGAAAACTTGAGTAGAATATCTTCACAAATAACTAATTCTGACAATGTGGAAAAATGTTTTAGACATTTTAGCAAATTTACTAAAAAAAATATAGATAAAAAAAAATCACATCTACGTAAAGTCACATCTGAGACCTAAAGGGGAAGTATTTGTTTAGTTTTTTTTAAGTTTTTTTTTTTTTTTTTTTAGCTTTTTTGTGTTATAATGTTGTCCCCTCATCTAAAACATTCCTGGAGTGTTACTTTGATGCTTTCATGTATGTTTGAGAAATCTTTGAATCTTCATGGCAACCATTCTGTTAGCTCATGTGGTGGACTTAGCGCTGCCTTCCAAGCTGAGCTTCCTCCTCCAACATGACTCCCCCACTCCGCTCCTTCAGACTAGCCAGCAGCAATTAGCAACCGCCTGGAGGAACTGCGTATCTGCTGAGCTCATTATACGAACTTCTTCTCAGCTGGTAAAAAAATGTTAAAGGAGCCAGGTTGTGGTGGCTTCCTGAAGGCGGAGTTTCAGAAAGAGCAGGAGTTTTAAAGAGACAGAGGCCCAATTTCAAGATGTTAAATTACGAAATCCCATTTCTTTTAAATCATATTTGGCACAGCACTATGCCTAGAAAATACATAATACTGCCCCTTTAAAATTTTTGCATACGGCATTGCCACGCCGACATGGATTCCAATACACATCCTCCTTAACATTTTCACAATGAGATTATGTTCCTGTAATAAAATATAATCTTTACCACAAGAAATATCTGTCGGCTCTGAAAGCTCAACCTCTGAATCTTCTTATGATGAAGAAAGCTTTTCTCTGAGCTGTCATGAAGGTCCAGTCCTCATCTTTCTTTAATTAAGCGTTCCTTATCTTTTGTCAGTCAAGTCTCAGGACGCTCCCATCAGAACCGTTAGTCCTATTTAGTCTATAAACTCCCAAACAACCAGAGAAGGATTTTCTTATTCTGGTGGACGAACATGGGGCCAGCAGCTCAGCAACCTCGCGCCTCGAGGCTATTCGCTTTTCATTAGCGAGTCAGTGAGTGAGTGAAGGAGTGCCATCGGCGGAAGGGTAAAACACGAGAGGCCGATCTGGACCACGTCGGCTATTAGGGTGATTTGGGGGCTCCTGCTGACTCCTATTGTGCATTGTCTCCGACGTGAGCAGCGGGAGCCCGACAATGAGCCTTTGTGCGAGACGTTTAACTGCCTGCTAGCATGCTAATTATGGGATGTGCGTGTTTCTGTCTGTGCTAGTGAGAATCCGTCCGTCCTGGTATTTTCCATCCTTCTCGTGTAATTTACACTCCTTCAATTCACCTTTCTCCTCTCCATCTTTCCCCCGAGGCACTGATGCCTCACTACTTTCTCTGTTACTGGCTGACCTCTTCGGTAGCTGCTTCCTGTTCTCACAACTTTTTCCCCACTATTCATACCGTGGTGGACAGTGGTTTTTGAACAGCATGATAGTCAAAAGCTAAAGAACTCTTGAACAACTCGCAATGATTTCTTTAGTTTTTTTACCCACTGCTGGGTCTTGAAGCATTTTGTGATTTTCTTGAAAAGCATTAGTTTTCTTTACTGAAAACTTGCTATATTAGCCATTTCCACACCAAGACCCTCATATTTGCTATATTCTAAACCAAATGGCAATCACATTGCAGGGTGTGACATTCATGTAAGAATCTGTTGGCACAAACAATAAGTGCAATCTTTTTTCTACTATTGGGCATTGTTGCAGATGCCAGAGAAGCATCCCCTTTGCTTCTTTGCTCTGTGACAAGGAGAACAGGCGCAAGGGGAAGGAAAAGCAGGGAAGCATCTGGACATGACTGCAATGTTTGCCAGAAAATACCTTGAGTCTGTCAGCGAGTGAGTTGCATCACCCACATCATTTCTTCCCGTAATTATTTTCTCGATACAATGACCTATTTCATGCTGCCCAAATAAAATACATTTCTATAAAATTAAGGTGGTCTTTTGAATGGCTTTGATCAGCTAAATACATAGTAAGTTTTTTTGGGGGGGTTCTAACACCCACTGCCATTTGTGTTTCAGACCTGTCTCTGCATATTAGAAGAATTGATTGGGGTCTTTAAAAAGCCTAACCATGACATGTTAAATCAGCCAATAAATGAATTTGCTTGTTTATGGGGTTTTTTTAAAAGCCTGACTCGTTACTCACAATGTATAACTGTTCTTCCTAAGAAGAGCGTCTTGTTTCCAGCTCAAGTCAAGGCGGTTCATCACAATTCCGCATTTCTGGTCATATAGCCCATATGTCTGCATACGTTAGCTAAGCATGTGTTTGGGAACAAGCGAACATCAATATCCACACGGATGTGCAGATAGGCGCAGCTGTGGGTCCTGAGTTTGAACTCTGGCTCACATGGGCAGAGTGAGGGAGGGCCGCAGGGTGAGAAGGCAAGAGGAGACTGATGCTGGTGCAACTTACCATCTTCTTCTTGCCTTTCATCTACGGCTCCCAGCGTCAAACAACAGCCCCCTTTGATTCCAGCCAACTTTACCACCAGCCACCCCCGGACCCCGCAGGCCTCCAAATGTTCACGCTGCTTAACTCGATGTTCCGAGAAAAACTCATGATTGGAAAATTACTTCTTTTTTAAAAATTTGCTCCTGTAGATAAATTCTCGAAGAAAATGTCACCGTATCTTCCTGCTCTGCCAAGCTCAGTTTTTTTGTAATAATAATTGGCCCTCCGTCTACTCAAAGGAAGTAAAGCTGAAGTCAACTTCCTCTGCTCTGAAGCACATAGTGATACTAAAAGAGCTTTTAAACAACAAAAAAATGTACAGACACAAAAATGCCAGTATGATGGAGTTTTGAGAACTATTTTTATACAAAAGAGAAAATGGAAGTCCATGATGGTTGCTGGTTAAATGTTCAGGCTTGGATCACTGTGCCCAGTTTCTCACATGCATTAAAGCCCAATTGAGTGATGTACAAACACCTATCAAGCAAGGTCATTTGAACTCTTCTTCATATGTGTTCAGATTATCAAATATAATCTGTTATAATTGTTTATTTTTTATCTAACACTGGGAAAAAAAGTGGTTCTGTTCAAGGTAAACAAAAAAATGTGTATTGTTTGACACATTAAATACAAGATATTAATACAAGATATCAATTAAACGTGTTTTTGTAACTAAGAAAAAAGATCCTTGTAGAACATCAACCAGTCTCTAGCAGCGAATACTCTGACCTTGAAAATGCACAAATTGGAATTCTGAGAATAAATGTACTTAATGGAAAAATATCAATTTCTAAAAAAAAAAGGCTTTGATAAAAAAAACAACATTTAGTGCTGTGATGAGGCAGTTTTTCAGCTTTATCAAAAAACATATACTTAACAAATATATTAGTATATTTTCCAGAAAACTTTCTTTGTAGATGCCACCTGCGGGAGCCACTTCAAGCATCCAACATGCTGAGGTAAGGGAATATTCCATGCAGACAAAGAGTCTGCATAATGTTGCATAAAGTTAAATCTCATGTGTCATTCCTGTGATATTTGAGTAGCACCTCTGTAAATACAGTAGCGGTGGAACCTATGAGCAGTACGTTCAAAATGCTAAAGGTCAAACTAACTTTGCTAAATAAAGATCGCGAAAAAGGTGAAGCTTAAGTCTTACTTACTTAAAACAAACTGTCTTCATAGGCCTTTGAAACACAAGGTAGATCTTCAATTAAATGAAAGATAAGAAGTTAGTTTACGGGTTAATTTTCTAAATTTTACCCATGTTCAAAAAAAACTTCCAAAACACAACAATCCATGATAGCGATACAATTATTTTCTTTTCATTAAAAACAAAGTGGCTGCTTGGCCCATTCTCATGTAAATGACAAAATTTTATACCACAATACAGATTGGAAACTTACTTTTATGTTAAACATTTCTGAGATTAAACTAACTGAAAGGCTTTGAGATGAGCTGCATTTTGTTGTTTAAATCTTGTACTTTTCTAGTCAGTGCTACTGTATTCAGACTTAAGTGCGATAATTACCCGGCAGCACTGAATTAGCACCGGTATTAAGCCACTTCTAATCCCGATGTTCTACTGTCATGAGATGATGTTTTTTATTCATTTATTTGAAGTCTGTGTGTATCTTGAAAAGATATAGCCGTAGTGAAAAACATCTCAACTACCCCAATTTTCTTTAGTATATCAAGACTAACAATGCACCATTAGCAGGACAACAAATTACCGTCTTACTAATAACACTTTACATTTTCCATGTTTTGTTACATCACAATCACAAATTTTAACATATTTTATTGGATTTTATTTGAAAAATCAACACAAACTATAACATTTGTAAAGAGTAAGTAGTCCATGGTTTTACAATTATTTCAGAAAACACACTGTGGCATGTTTTATTCAGTTAATTGACTCAAAACTTTGTACAGCCCCTTGTCACTGCAGTCAACTACCATGCAGTATGTTACCACCAGCTTTGCAGTAGAAACAGTAGATACATGTATGGCCATGTTTCTTGTAAAAATACGTCAAACTCAGTCAGATTAAATGAACAGTCACTGCAAACAGCAATTGCATAGTCTTGCAACAGACTGTCAAATGAATTTTAAATTATTTTATAGCACTATAAAATGCTGACACAAACTGTGTTACCGTCAGTTGTTGTAAAAATGCTACAAAATATGACTTTGTATATTTAAAGCCTTAAATTTAGGCCTCTGTCTCTTTAAACACTTGTGCTCTTTCTGAAACTCCGCCTTCAAGAGGGAGTTTAAACTCTGAGGAGGAGCTACGCCTTGAAGGCGGAGCTAGGTCCAACCAGACGTTTTGTACAGCTCAACGGTTGCCATGGAGATTAAAACATTTCTGAAACATGCATGACAGAATAAAAGCAACACTCTGGGTATGTTTTTGATGAGGGAATAACAGTACAGCATGATGTAAAGCTAAAAAAAGTAGATTTTACATAACACTGCCCCTTTAAAAAGAGGATACAAACCTTTTCAGATTTCTATTTAAAAGAAAGTGTTGAAATCTATTAATCTTTTTTTCCCACTTACAATTATCCACTAGATTGCGTTGGCTTAGTTCGTAACATTGCAATGAAATACAATGATGCTTGTATTTCAGTGCTAACAAACTGCAAAAACTTTTGCACAACTGTCTAACTGAACAAAATTAAAATTCCCGACAAAAACAAAAACAATGTACATCTCAACATTAACGATAACGCCAACACAGCGACTAGATGCATCCTAAAAGCAAGTTGTTTTGTTCAGCTACCAGCAAAGTGACCAAACTAAATGAATGTTTTATTGAGCATTTCGTTTTGTGTCCACGGGGGTGGAAAACCATTAAAACCGAATATTTTTAGAGGAGCACATCATCACTGCGTGATGAGCTCCAAAACAGCAACCAGCAAGACATGAGACAGAAGCCGTCCAACAAAGGACACCTTTGTTCCCAAAGTTGAATTCTTCAACATCGTTTTCTACATTTTCCTTCAAATGACTCAATCGTCATGGCCCTCGCGTCTCATTCCGCTAAATTATCATTCTTCGACCCTGTCCTCCTCGTCCCACGGAGATGCGAGCTGTTTGGGAGGTTTTCGCTGCGTATCTCTGAGACATGACAAGTATGATAAGTAAACAAATGTACAAATTTTCCCTCAATGGCACACGGAGCAATTCAGTGATAAAAATAAGCTGCTGCTTTTATCCCAAGGGAGTAAAGGGACACAAGGAATCATTGAAGTTTCTCTTTTGTCCTCTGCTCCAGTGGGTTTCTGGCCTCTTGTTACAGATGCAGCTACACCCGAGCAGCACACAACTTTATGGTTTGCTAGTTAATGCAAAAGGACTTAATGTTGGTCAGGGTGTTACGGGGATGCTCAAAGCGTCTGTGGCTGAAGCTGACCCAATGTACAATGGTGCACAAAGCAATTACTGTGGACCTGTTTAATGTGTATATGTGGGATTGTGTAACAAAGTAAGGGCGTATTCTTCAGATTTATGTGTTTTTATAAAACAATTAAGTCTAAGATCACTTCTTCTCTAAATAATATCTGTTCTTGTCACTTGTTGAGCTCTCACAACTGCATGTCGTTTCAGGAGAGCAATGAGTCGGCAGCAGAAGCGCAGCAATATAGGCAGAGCTAGAAACAGAACACTAGTTTAAAAACATCTACAAAATAAAAACACTTGAATGCTATTTGGACTTTTCACATGGCATTTGAAATTATGCTAAAAATCTGCAACGGATCACACACCGTGCACATTTTTAAGTCCAATTCTGATATTTGCTTCCAGTCTGTTATGACTATGAAGCATTGAGGGGAAGGTATGGTGATGTGGAGTTGGTGATTCTGGGTGGCAGAAATATCAGACCCTTTCATTGCGATACCCCTAAATAAAGCTGAGGGCAAAGAATTCCCTCTAACACAAGTCAGCTGCTCGGTAAATCTATGTGTAGTTATGTGTGTGTACTGTGGTCCAGTAAGAAGATATCAAACGTTAAGATATCAAACCACCATGTTACTGGTTACGACCAACCAGTAACGAGTCGCGCTCATGGATTACCAGCAGGGATCAGCTTAACAAACCTCTACTTGGTCTCTCGTTCTCATCTGGGACGCTCACCCTAAGTGACCCCTCCGCCCCCCAACCCACATTAACCTCCATATATCAATTTCCTCTAGATGTTCCCCCTCACACAACAAGAGGTAACTGGACTCTTTCCCTCGGTTGGTCAGTGCATACATGAAACAAAACAACACAATGGGCTATTCATTAAAGCACCGAAACACAAAGATACACACACACACACACACACACACACACACACACACACACAACACACACACACACACACACACACACACATTCACAACTCTCATACCCACAGACGTTCATGCATTTAAGAATAGAAAACAGCCTCCTTCCTGTATTACAGTCTTGAACCCAAATATATCACATAAACGCTATTTTTTAAAAATCTATTAGTAAAATAAAAACCTGCTGTAATTCTGTTCTCACCCTGTTCCTCCTTCAGGGTTGGAAAATTAATGGGGATCGATCAGCGTCTTGTCAATAGCTCCTTTCTTTTTTTTGCCAGAGGAAGTCAAGCTAGAGTTACTGCAAAAAAGGCCAGTCTTGATTACATTAGTAACGACTTAATAACTGTTGGGTTAATAGCACGCCAGATCCACCAGGGTTGGCTGATCCACTTCAGTGAGGGCATTTAGAGACACACCTGCTTTGTCCCACACAGGTGCATGAAAGAAAAGAGGACAACACAGAGAGGTAGAGTGAGACCCACTCTGATGTAAACAACGTTTTAAAAAATTATATAGATTTAGATTTACTGCATAAAATTTAATTTGGGCAAATTTCAATCATTACTTCAGATCAGAAATAACGTCAGTTTAATCGTTTAAAAGGCAAAGAAATTGTTGAAATGGCAAACAATTGCTAAAGTTTACTTAATAAACTAATGCAGGTAAATTCAAAATTAAGTATTAAAATCAAAGTTTGTTCTTCATGTTAAAAAGCAACAAGTGTTGATTTGTGACAAGGACATAAAACAGCATTGAACTTCTTAAAGTTATTCCAAAGAGATTTATTTATTTTTCCCTGATAACAAAAGCCAAGATGTAGCAATGAGCTTTTAAACTCCATCAGGAAACAAACTTGTAGTTTGTTAGCAAGCTTGACATTAACAATAGCTCTGTAGCAATGCTTGTTAGGCACAAAATGCTTCTAAATTAGTAATACATATTTGTGAAATGTGTATTGTTCTAAAGCTATTCTCTAGAGGAGGCATGTGAACAGTTTACCCTGATGTCTAAGATGTGGCCTTCATTTGTGTTAGCGCTTTGCTAACATGGGTTGTGGAGATTAGCTTATTGAAATGGAAATACAAATATCAAATATATTCTAACAAGCTTTTCAACAAAAATTAGCGCAGGGATCAGTGGCTCAGCTTGCTAGCAAGTTTGGGTTTGGAGTTAGCGCTGTTGCTAAACTAAAGAAGGTGTAAAAGGTTACTGAAACAGTAGTAATCTGTTAAAATCTATTCTAAGATAGTATTTAAGTCATTTACTTCACACCAAAGTCAAGATGTAATGCTTTTTAGCAACAACTCCCTCAGGGCTGAGAACCATAGCTTGTCAGACTTTAGCGGTAGCGCTATTGCTAAATTTTTAAAGCTGAAAATGAATGGAAGTTCTTGTCCCAAAACAGAAAAACTCAGCCACAAGGCAAATATTTGTTCTTTGTATTTAGTTAATTTTTTCATTTATTTTTATAATCCATAAAAAGACATGCTTTACCACTGAAAAAACTTTTGTTGACTAAATCCTTGTCTTCAAATCAATTCTGTTCAAAATATAAAGATAGGATTTATTTCCTAAAGCAATTCCTTAACCACTAGCTAACTTGAGGCGCTACATGTGGCGCCTCATGTTAGCTAGAGGTTAATGTTGAATGAATTGAACCATTAATAATAATTATGGTTGCAATTGATTCTGCTCGAGAAAACATGCAAGAGTTTTAATAGAGAATATTCACAACTTCCCGAAATCCCTTTTTACATTGTATAGAAACTGCAGGGATGTACGTCATCAGGTACGACTTTTCATGAAATGAGTTAAGATTGTATTTGTTTATTTATTTAAACTAAATTTATTTGAAAAGAAAGATGAAGATATGATGCAACGTATCTCAGGAATGGGTGTGCTTTCGTGTCAATAACCAATAAAGAACTGACAATGACTGTTCCTTTGGACGGCCCCACAACATCTACAGGTCACATGGTCACACAGGATAACCATCCAGCAAACAGATTACTGCTCTACTGGTTCAGTCTGCAAATCTGCATCATATTTTTGTTTAAAAAACAACTTTCAGGCAAAACAGAGTGCATCTTACAAAGCTCACCCCTTAAACAAATCTCTTATTGTTAAGAAAGAAGAGAAAAATCTCCAAATGTTTCCATGGAGATTTCTTCATAAACTGAAAAAAATAGCACTTTTGTTGTTATTATATTTTTCTAACTTAAAAATCATTCTAAGAATTTAAACAAAACTTATGGCCTATGTTCCTAACAAATACTATTTGTGGGAGTTTTGTTTTCAGTGCTGTTTAGATATATTTTTCTTCTTAAAGGAAGGATTTTTCATGAACAAGAAATAGATTTTGATAGTATTGTTTTATTTTATTTACAATTGAGGTAATTGACGTGGATACCTTTATAGTTTATTTTTATTGTATATGTAATGACAATGCATTTTTTAGTTGTTTTTTATGCTATTTATTACAAGAAGTTAAGTGTTTCGATATTAAAAATGTAAAAAATAAAAATCCATACTCTGGTCTCTTGTGTTTCTTTATAGTCAGAGTAAAATTTGACAAATGCAAAATTTACTCTTTTTTTTCAAAGCACCAGGAACGATGACAATTTCCACACCACCGCTTCAGTCTACTCCAATAGCTCGTAAAAAGAGTATTATTCTTCTATTCATCTACAAAATACCAGCTTATTTACGCCTATGTGTGTCGCACTTAATTTTATTTTCTTCTCAGCCATCACTTCACAAACACGCACCCAAAAGGACTCACAGCAAATCGAGGCCGAGCCGCTCATCCTCAGCTCCATCCTGGATCAAACTCCCGGAGCGGCGCTCCGACGGCTCCCGGTTCATAGCATCGCGAGGCGGACTGTCCCAGCGTAGCTCCCCGGGCCAAGCCGCAGTCCTCCCGGAGGGTCTGTCTCTCCGTGTCAGGACTGAGTGGCAATGCAAGACAAAACACAAGCCTTTTTTACTATTTCCATTCCGTCTTTTTTTTTCTCCCATTACATTACACAAAACTTCTTTTTGTTCATTTTTTCCCTCTTTTAGCATGGGGAAGGGGGCGCTCGTTTTTGATCACATGATTAGAATTCACCTGCGATGGAAACAAATACAAAGAAGAGGAGGGGAGAGAGGAGGAATAAAAGAGAGACATCTTTGTTAGGGCCTCTCTTATCAGAGTCAACATTCATTGCTAATGAAAAACGTGGTGAATTTTGGATTGGGGGCCGGTGTGTGTGTCGCATGGCACAGATACAAGGGGTCATTGTAGCGGGGAAAACGCTTGTGTTTGTGTCGGAGCGACCCATGATGTCCCCTCTAGTCTCTCCTTTCGGTTTATATACAAGTGATGCTTGATTTCAACGACCGTTCATGTCTCAATTTGTAAAAAGGTTCTGATCCAGTTAGTAAACACGATGAGCCTGCATAAAGGATAATGCGCCATAGACATTCTGTAATATTGTAATGATTAGATAGATATGATAGATAGATAGTATAGATAGATAGATAGATAGATAGAATAGATAGATAGATAGATAGATAGATAGATTAGATAGATAGATAGATAGATTAGATAGATAGATAGATAGATAGTATAGATAGATAGAAGGTCAAGCCCAGTCAGAATCTTCATCAGTAAAATGCATTTCAGATGCTCTGAAACAGCCCAATAGAAAGCAACTCTGTTAGCTACGCCAACTAATGCTATGCCGCTAGCATATCCGCATCTTAAAGGCGGAATTCCCACATTTAGTTGTAAAAAAAGAATTAAGTTTTAACAAAACTACCAAAGAAATAAAAAGATTTAAAACTCAAAAATATGTATTTGCCAGGTAAGCTATAAATTATATTTGAAAAAAGGTGCTTTAGCCTAAAAATAAAAGCTAATTCCTCAAGGGTAGCTGAAAAAGCTAACCAAATATTCTCAGTAAATATTCTGTCTGCATGAGAAGGCAGAAATGTTCACCATAGTTGAATTTTTAAAATGATTTATTTATTTTACAAAAATTCAAATGTGACATTTAAAAAAAAAAAAAGTTCTAGCGTTTTGGTTAACAACATCAGCTTGCTAGCAAGCTTTAGCATTAGCGCTAGCATTAACGTTTTGGCACAAACTGGTCAAGTGAAGCCAAAAACAGTATATTTATTTCAATTTTATCTAATTCTACTAAAATACTTAATTTATACCCCTTTAAAATTAAATGTCACAACTCATATCATCCGTAGATCTTTAAAAAGACAAGTGCTAATATTTTATGCAACTTTCACTACTTGTTTGGCAGACATATTGGAAAGTGAACTTTTGACTGCTCAGCAAGCTCTGACTTTTCTTAGTCAGAATTCAAGTTTCATAGGGCCTTCTTTTCCCGCTGGGAAGTAGGAAAATTCGACTTTCAAGTGCAAAACTGTGGTGCGATTAGGACGGTTCTTAATTCTTTCTTCTTTTTTTTTCTTTTTTTTTACTGAATTTATCCATTCATCCTTAATAGAATCAATGTGGGTAGGTTATTTGCTTTAACATTTTCTGCTGGACACCACAGCTAACAGCAGACCAAAGTAATTAACATCTCCAGTTGAATTCTAGCAACAAATGTTGACTTGTTGCCTCAACAGAGCAGCTAAGGTTGTTAGAATTTCACAATTTTTGAACACTTCATTTATTAACCATATGCTCAATTCACATTTTAACCAATTTACTGTCAACCCGAGTATTTAATACAAATCTAGAACTTCTTGGTTGCTGAAAATATTAGTCTGCAGCCCCATTTTTTAGAATAACAAAACTAGCATGTGTGATGTGGCATACTTTAAAATCTTATTTTTCAACAAACTAAACTGAACATATGAGATTGTAACTCTAGATAGATAGATAGATAGATAGATAGATAGATAGATAGATAGATAGATAGATAGATAGATAGATAGATAGATAGATAGATAGATAGATAGATAGATAGATAGATAGATAGATAGATAGATAGATAGATAGATAGATAGACCAGACTTTTCTGAATTTGCATATGCGCGCTGTGACTTTAAGACCCGTCCCCTGTATCTTTTACTTTTCCCTTTTTTTCTCTCCCGTCCTCGCACAAGGGGCTCTTTAAGCCCTGGCACGGACACACAGAGCCAGCATTCATTCTCGGGCTGCAGCGAGGGGGCTGGGGAGCGAGCGTCACTTTGGAGACTCGGGAACTCACGGATCTTCGTGCTAAACCGGCGACCTCCTTTTCTCATTCCCGAAGTAAGGCGCTTAGCATTTCCAACTCTTTGCCCTCTGCTGACGGTGGCTGCTCTGGCTCCGCGATTTGATCGTTTTCTCCTCTTCACAATTAGAAATGTAATGCCATCGCTTTTGATTACCGATAAAGAGTTGTGGAGTGGTTTTGTTTTGTTTTATGTTTTTGACGTTTTATCCTTTTTGCTCTGAATGGCTTTATGTCCTGTTTCATTATTGTTAAGATTCCTGGAATAGAGCGACAAGCGCTTCTGTTGCAGACGGATTTCTTGATTACAACGTCGACCATTTATTTATTTATAAAAAACTTTACGCACTTTTTGAAATCATATTTTGTTCTTTTATTGTGGTATGTTACAGCTTGGATGAACTTAGCATAGGAAACAAAACAAAACAAAACAAAAAAAGTTTTGCAGCGAGCAAATTAAGGCCAACTTATTGGCCAGTCAAGCGGCGATAATGAGATCCCGTCGCCCAAATTCATTATGCCCAGTAAAGGTGCCTAACAGCCTAATAAACCCCAGCAGCAGATTCTAAAGTTTTTACTTTCTTTTTCTTCTCTCCCTAACACAATGTTGACTATTGACAATAAAGTCGGACATAAATAAGAGACATAAACAAGCAAACTGTGGCGCTGTCCGTGTCGTTTGGTACCTTTTACGCACGGCTTTTACGCACTGACGTCTCTTGGGACCTAATGACAGCCTGCTAATTGGGACTTGTAGTCCAGGTGGTGAGCGAGTTTCAAGACGTTGGACAGGTGGTGGAGCTTCATCCACCCGTTTTCTGGAAACGAACACCGCCGACACCCGTTAATTAAATGCTAGTTTTTCAAACACGTTTATCGAGAGATACGGTTAATGCATCCACTTAGGTTAACGAGAGGAGTCCATTTCACTGAGAAAACGACTGTAGACCTTTATCTCTTTTTACAAAAGCGCTGTCTAGTTTGCTAACACTCAAAGGAAACGCGCGCGCACGAGGTTTTTGTTTCCAGCGCCAGTCGCTTTGTCTTTTCCGCTTCCTGTAGGTAATAATATTTAGCACGATAACAAAAACGAAAACCGTATTATGACATAATTAAAGGCGTGTTGCTATGTAGAAATGTTTAAATTATTATTATCAATAATAATAATCCACCTTAGGAACTTTTAAAAAATCTTTGAACTCCCTGTGGTTTGTGCTTTCAAATCAGCTCATTTTAGTCCCACCTAAAAGCAGTGTCCATTTAAAATCCTAGAACAAAGACCATTTCTCATTTTAATCATTTCAGTTGTTAATTTCATATTTTTTTTCTACATGGGTGGCTAAAAGATTGAGCGGAAAAAAGGAGAAATGAATGAACAAGCAAAAAATAAGTCTAAATTCTAAATTCTTCTAAATCATGAAATTAATTTTTTAAGAACATTGTACATACTTTCTGAAGTTATGCAAATTTAAAGGGGTCATGACATCCACTAGGTGGCGCAGCAGCTTGTTTGCGGGGTTGGCAGCCGCATTTTTATGTAGAATAATGTAGAACATTGTTGTATAGCTTTATCTAACTGTGTTGGAATGAAGATAATTTTTCAGTCATTTCAAATAGGCTTTAAAATGTAGGCAACGGAGAAACGCATAAAAAAGCACACATAGGCATAATATTCTTATTATGAATTCAAGAGTGGAAAGGACAAGTTTTAATTAACTTTAGCATTTATTTATATGGTTATTCCGCTGTCATCTTTTTTTTTTTTTTTTTTGTCAATTTAAGACTATCAGTGCCCCCCAGCCCCAATTAGGCAACTTTTTTCGAAATTTTCTGGAGACGTCCATGATCAAGTCACACAAACACTAGTGAAATAATAATAATATAATAATAATAATAATAATAATAATAATAATAATAATAAAAGAAGAAGAAGAAGAAGAAGAAGAAGAGAAGAAGAAGAAGAAGAAGAAGAGAAAATTTTCCCATATGTGGTGGAATTTTACACGATAAACCAGCGGGATTTGCTCAGTTGATGTTAAACTCAAAACACTTTCTGTTCCAGGTCCTCGCTGTTGGATTTCGACCGCAGGTCACCCGCAGGAGAGAGAGAACGGGAAGTCAGGAAGGAAGTGGGACTGGGTGAGTTTGGCACGGACCGCTGTCCATTAGCAGGTAAACTGGGGTCCAAGGTGCGCACTGAGCCGCCTATGATACCAACAACACGGATGGAAAGAACTTTAATGTGGAATCCTCACAGAGTTTTGCAACGCAGGCTCAGAGTAGAGACAGACTGGCAGTTTATATTATAATTTCATTGGAGGCCCAAAGAGACAGAAAGCAGAGCTGCCGCTCGGTGAGTCATTCTAAGGTAAAGAGGCAGAAGCCGGAGCCTGACAGGTAGAGCTGAGCTTTCAGGAACAGAGTTTGTTACTCCGGAGGAGAGAGTGTGTGTCTGAGAGAAAGAAATAGATAGATAGAGAAAGAGAAAGAGGGGCAACGAAGATGTCCAGAGAGGAGCAGAGCTGTTCAGAGGTGGAGCTCAGTCCCGGCATGTCGGACGACAGTCGCTCCCTGTCCCCGGGTCAGTCCTCCAGCGCGGCGGGTGGAATCGACTCGCCCCTCCACGAGCAGCAGCCGCAGCTGACGGCTCTGGACGACGCCTCGGCGGGCTGCTCCTGCGTCAGGTCCGACGACGAGGACGAGCGCTTCCCCGCCGGCATCCGCGAGGCGGTGAGTCAGGTGCTCAACTGCTACGACTGGACCATCGTGCCGATGCCCGTGCGCGTGAGCGCCGGAAGCAAGAGCAAGTCGCACGTGAAGAGGCCAATGAACGCGTTCATGGTGTGGGCGCAGGCCGCGCGGAGGAAACTGGCCGACCAGCATCCCCACCTGCACAACGCGGAGCTCAGCAAGACCCTGGGGAAGCTGTGGAGGTGAGGGGCCAACACCGCGCTGCTGGTGTCTTATGTTAGTTACCGCGTTACGTTTTTGCGGAATCTCATGAACTTCTCGATATTTTTCAGATCTCACTAGGTGCTACTTGTATGGAACGTTTTCTGTTTACTTTCCCCCGAACTACTTTCTCTGGACTTAGATGTTACTTTCCAGATGTTTCTATTCTCTATTATCAGCAAAGTGACAGTCCTAAGTGGTACAAACAAACTGGACTTCTTTTCTTAATTCGAAAAATGTTTCATATCTAACCTTCTTCTTCAGTTTTAACTATGGGCTCATAACTAGTATTTAAATAAATAAATAAATAAATAAATAAATAAAGATTATTCCTGAACAGAAGTTAAATATTGAAACTTATCCAAGGTTTTGCAAAGAGTTGTTGTAGATGCTGATGGGAGTGGAAAGGAAGAAACTCCTGTAGAGATCTGTGTTACAGGTAATGTGACAGAGCTGCTCTCCAACATGCTGCCACCTTGAGGTGTGCAATTCTGGAATACTCTAGAACTGTAATAGATGAAAGTCTATATAGAAGCTGATGAAAGTCGCTAGTAAGTTTCTGGAAAGCAACCAGAAGGTTAAGTAGAAGTTCCTGCAAGTTGCCTGAAAGCAAACTTTTAGGTTCTAGAAAGCTACAGGAGCTGTTACATAGCGCCACCAGCAAAAAACAACAAAAAACAAAACAAGAATTAAAAAAAGCTACGTGAAGCATTGAAACGGAAATGTACATGAAGCATTTGCATTCGCCAGTTATCAGGAAAAGGGATGATCTACGTGTTTTTTAATATCCCATCGTAAAAGCTGTTTTTCCATGTCACAGACTCTATTTACATGTGGACAAACAAAGACACTGAAAGTGTGACTTGGTCAGTCCTGTTGATCATCTCCAATCACCCATCAAATACTTTTAGATTTAATTTTGTGGATTTTTTTTACTATTCACTTTTTTAACAACAATATTAGGTTGTTTAGATGGAAGGCCACCTTGTGTTTTCTGTCTGTTGAACGATTTTTTGCTTTGAAGAGAGGCTGCAAATATTTATTAATTTTCCTTTTGGTACATGAAGATATCTGCTATGACAAAAAGAAATAGTCCAACACTCATTTTTTTCTATTTAGCTTGTATTATCCCAAAGCATCACTTAGGAACACAGCTCTGCCGTTAGCATTTTGTTGGCCTCGTTTGGTCACAGCTCACCAACTTACTTCTATCGCGATCACATGACCACAGCAAAACATTGTTGAGGGTTTATCCTCTGTCAAAAGACTACATGTTTATTTCAAAACTTTTAACTGAAACCAACGTTATCCCCAAAAGTCTTATTCTAAATTTCATGCTGTGTCCGGTAGCTGAGAATGGCCCATCTTCACATGCAAACACCTAACATCTAAAGTTTCATTTGGGCAGCTAAGTGTGATAACAATACTCAATTCAAGGCATAAAGGTCACCAAAGTTGAAGGGATCAAACCTGATCGGATCAAATATTAATCAGATAAAAGCTGACCTTGGGCTCAGTCAGGATGAGTTAATTGGTTCCTGGAACATGATAAACAGGGAGACTCAGGGAGGTCAGGGGTTTCTCATGCCAGTCGTAGTAATAGAAGGAGCTCAGTTCCGTGTTCACAGACAGGATGCGACCTTGGCCTTTTTATTTCATTACTGTCCACCAGTCAAAAGCCCCCTGGCAGGCAGCTCAGTGGTGCACTTGGATTAAATTAAGCTATCTGGGGGGAAAAAAACAAAGAGAAAACGACACACGGCACAGTTTGTTAAAATGCACAAACACACATTAAATTTATCTGAAGTAGATCATATTTGAATTGACTTGTCCTTATGGTATACAGGGATTTGCAAAAGTGATTCTAATAAAGTGAAACAAAGTACTGCATAACTGTGTGTTTATATTTTTTATATTAAGGCTCACCTTTCAGACAAACACTGACCCTAAATGCCCTGACCTACAAAGTGACAGCTTCGATTAAGACTGGACAATATGGAATTAAAGTTTTATTACGATATTTTGACAATAAGAAATATTTATTGCATAGTTTTTTAGGTAACCATATAACTAGAATTGTGTGTCATAATTGCAATTTATGCAATTTAAGAGCTGTAACACAAATACAGCTCTTGAAAAACATCTATATTTCTAATGTGTTTTTTTAGGACACCAGTCATATAAAGAAGTGTAATTTGTGTCACTAAACTGCACATGGTATCTGCATTTTCAAATTTATTGGTATTTATTGATGCTTTAATGGAACAAACATATATAATAAAACTATCGAACCTGACAATAAGGGCAGTTTTGGGAGAGTTTAAACATCATTAACTGGAATTTATCATAAGAGCAATAAATCTTATCATGATAAGAAACTTATCATGATCTTCACATGATAAGTGAAGATTATGTTATCATGACATCATGAAGATCATGATAAATGGTATCTCATCATGATATCATATATATGATGATTTTATGATATATTATTAGAGGGATAGGAAGATATTTCAGTCTCTAGATGTGCAAAGCTGGTATAGAGATACCCTAAAAGAAATTTGAGTTAAATACAACTAAGGCCAAAAATTTTAAATGAATACTCATAGCTGACTTTCCTAATTTACAGTGCTATGCAAACATCTTTGAAATTCTCTAGGTGTATCCAATTTAGGATTGAGTGCATAGCCTTTATCTTTGTAAACATCCCTTTAAATCTCTTCTTCTTGACAAGGCTTCTCAATGAGAGTGACAAGCGACCATTCATCGAAGAGGCAGAGAGGTTGAGAAAGCAGCACAAGAAGGATTACCCGGACTACAAATACCAGCCGCGACGCCGCAAAAACGGAAAGCTCGGCTCCGGGTCGGGAAGTGAGGCCGATGGCCATTTGGAGGGTGAGGTCAGCCACAGCCAATCCCACTACAAGGGCCTCCACCTGGAAGTGGCCCACAGCGGGGGAGCCGAGTCCCCTCCGGCTGATGGGCAACACCCTCATGCTGCAGGTGGGCTGCAGGCTCCCTCCTGTTGATACCCCCAGATACTATCTCTGTTACACTGTTAGAGTGTTTTCACACCTGATAGTTCGGTAGACTCGGCTCAATAGGGGAACAAAATTACAGTATTTGTTACATTTTCAACTTGTCAAATGAAAGAAGCATTTAGAAAAACCAGTTCCCCTCCCCGCCTGTGGGGCACTGCACCGAGAACCACTGGAGGAAACGGTATGAAAACATCTGAAGAAGACACCGAATACAACTTCCTTCTTTGTGAAATGTAAACAAAAACGGAGTAGCATTAGATTCTAGCAGTTATAGGATTTTTCTTTAGACTTTTGTAAAAGAACACAAACCATTTCACCCACTAGCAATAGACACATTTGTTTTGGTTGTATTTACCAAGAATACCCTCCATTATAATTTACTTCCCGCTTTTGGAGGTCCGAATGCATCCACCCAAGCAATCAGACCAGAGTTCACTTTTTTGGTCTTTATCAGAGTTCAATTGTGCATCTATACTTCCCCAAACGAATTGAACTTACTAGACAAACGAACTGGATTCCAATAAAAATACACTGGACAGGGATTGTGTAAATTCACCCTTATATTACAAAACTACAACTACAAAAGAAGGCACAGTGTTTGGTAAATGCTTTTAGTCTGCAAAGCTAAAAATGGGGTAACAACCTTACTGTGTCTCTACAGGTCAGAGCCACAGTCCTCCCACACCTCCCATCACTCCCAAGACCGAACTTCAGTCTGGAAAGACAGGAGATGGTAAGAGAGAGGGAGCTGGGAATGGCGCCATGCGGAGCACAATGGCAGCAGAAGGCGTTCCTGGATCTGGCAAACCTCACATCGACTTTGGTAATGTGGACATCGGTGAGATAAGCCATGAGGTGATGGCCAACATGGAGCCATTTGATGTCAATGAGTTTGACCAGTACCTTCCCCCCAACGGGCATCCAGGGGTTAGTGCAGCAGCAGGAGGAGCTGCAGCAGCCTCTCCGGCCTCTCCATATGCCTACGGCATTTCATCGGCTTTGGCTGCAGCCAGCGGTCACCCTGCAGCCTGGCTCTCCAAGCAGCAGCAGCCGCCACAGCAACATCACAGCTCCCCACTGGGCTCAGATCCATCCAAGGCGCAGATCAAGAGCGAGGCCGGAGGTTCCGGGTCTCACTTTGCGGAAGCAGCTTCAGCAGGCGCCCACGTCACCTACACCCCGCTCAGCCTTCCCCACTATAGCTCTGCTTTCCCCTCATTGGCCTCAAGGGCTCAGTTTGCGGAATACGCCGACCACCAGCCTTCAGGGACATACTACGGTCACTCTGGCCAGGCTTCCGGGTTGTACTCTGCCTTCTCTTACATGGGACCTTCGCAGAGGCCTCTGTACACCGCCATCACTGACCCAACCAGTGCTTCGCAGTCGCACAGCCCCACGCACTGGGAGCAGCCCGTCTACACAACATTGTCGCGGCCATGACAGATGGCCAGAGCAGAACGCGCCGGTGCAGGTTCAGCCCCAGTGTCAGACCAAAGCAGGAGAGGCGGCTCCGTTTGCTACGACAGAGATAGAAGTGCTCTGGTCTGGGGGGAGTGGGCCAACACTGGGGGAGTCGGCTGGAGACCCAGAGGGGGAAACACCTTCTGATCTCGGCCAGGTGGAGCGCATGCTGTTACAGCACATGACTGAGTGCTGTATCAAGTGTGGGGCTTTTGAATCGAGTTTTAGTTGCCGCCGGCACTCGGTGTAGGAGTCTGGGATTGTAATGCCTTCGGTAATGCAAAGAAAACACCCACTCAATACGACTGCAGCAGAGTTTCTGACTCTTCAAACATCAAAACTACGCATGGGGATCGGGTTCCCGTTAGTGTGGAGACCTCACGAATTACAGTGGGCACTTTGTCTTTTACAAGACTCTTCCACAGTAGTAAGGTCTTTATCAGGGTTTGAATGGTGTGACTAAATGCAAGCCAAATTCCTTTTGTTACAAAACGCATCAAATGCCACAAAACCAAGGGCCAATTCCTTCGTTGGCTTTCCACTCTAACTCAGGATTGACCTTTAATTACACAGAAAACCTAAAAAGCAGGATTTTATTCAGCTTAGACGTTAAAATATGTTAATCTGACTTCTCTTTGTAAACAAAATGAACATTTAGACAAAGTCCTTGTATATCTACAAAAAACCAACTTTACAACTTCACACTATCATCGAGATAGACGACGCAGTGCATGTGAAGATTTAAATGCATCTGTCATTTATTTATGTAAACTTTATGCAAGCTGACCAAAGTTTTATAACCAAAACTTTTTATGTTTTCTAAAGAAGAAACTTAATTGTTTTTAGATGTTTCTCCCAACGTGACATCCAAAACTACCTAAGTAGACCTTTCTTATCTGTTTTACTGTATAATTGTACTTGTATGTGTCAAAATCAACTTTTGCCTCGTTATTTATCCATTAGCACTAATTTTGATGACAATTTTTTTTCTCAGCATGTCGATGAACTATTTTTATTGGTGATGGAAGTGGGCCATTGAGAACACATTTCTAGCTCTAACTGTTGAATTTATGTTTGCCATGATGACTAACTACACTGGAAGCCTTCACTGCTGTCTTTGCTTTTTGCTTGAACATTATTATTCATTGTTTATGTAGAAGTTTAGTATTCAGTGTTTGACAGGCCAATACTAAGACGCAGCTGCCACTTGTGTTTTAATGCAGTCTGACGTTAACTAATAAAAAAGTGTTGTCCTTAATAATGCATGCTAATAATTGGTACAGAGGGGTAACACCTTCTCGGCTATTTCACGTTTTTGTTATTGAGTTTTGAAATTATAACTTTTATGTCTCTCTTTCAGTTCATGCCTAATGTTTCTCTTCATTAGAAATGTTTCTTTTTGTAATTCTGACATATCTGCATTTCTGATAACCTAATTAGCCTTTAACAAATGTCAAATAATAATAATAATAAAATAATAATAATTTGCCATGTCTTGTTTGTATCACCTTTGGACAACATATCCAAGCTGTTTATTTTCATTCTTTATCTAAGCTGTTTGTGCTTATTTGAACATTTACCTTTGTTTTCTGAGTGCTGCACTTCTTATTTATGTGTGTTTCATATTATTTTGCACTGTTTTTTCTCTATTACCCATATTACTGACATGGTTTTTGTTTTATGTTTTTTAGAAGCAGAGTATGGCTCAACTACATAAAAACAAGAACTAAAAGCCTTAACATGTGAAAATGTGCTGTGCTCCTTTACTTTCTATTGGAATAAAGCTATTTGTCTGCTTGAACATAACACCACCTCTTTAATTATTTATGTAAGAAGATAAAACCTGTTTAACTGACCATTAACTTAAAAGTAAATAAATAAATCAAATAAAACTAATACCACAGCTAGAAACAATTGTGTGATTGCACAATTGTTTGTTGCCTGATCTAAATGGCATTATTTGAAAGAGAAAATTAACCAGTCAGGACTATGTTACCTTTTGCAAGATACATATTTTAGACATGCTTTTGCACAGAATTTACATAAAAAATATAAACAACAAAGAGACACGGTAAAACACCGCCAATGCCATTAATCTGCTGTCTGGACACCAAGGCGTCTAGAGAGGCAACCGGCTGAGAATTGCGTCATCTGTGAGCGCTTTGGGACGGGGGAGGTGTCCATGGCAACACCCGCGATTTATTTAGATGAGTTACCGCGATATCTTCTTTTACGTCACACTTTCCAGGAGCAGAAGATTAAGTTATCAACCTATTTGTTTTGTATAAGTAAAACTAATGTGTTTGATACATTTGAAATTAGATTTTACTCACGATTCTAGTTATCTTGGGGGCCCCCTGCTGGTGTGGAGACACATAGCAGCTGCTTAGTTTACTTGAAAGTTAAAGTATAGTGTTTTCCAGGCACATGCTATTTCATAGCATAATCGAGTAGCTCTGTTACATTCAGTTGTAATAAAAATGCTCTATATATGAAATATGATTTTAAATAAATTGTACTTCTTTATTTAATGCTTTGAAATTAGGCCTCTGCCACTTTAAAAAAAATCCTGCTCTTTCTGAAACCAAGAAGTTCTCTGTCTTTCAATTAATAATTGCATTGAATTTTCACAACAGAATGACACTAAAAGTACCAAAAATATATTTTAGATGTATTTTTTTCTGATTTATTTTTCCCACAACTATCAACTTTCCATAGCAGAAAATGCATCAATTTCTGCAAAAGTTTTGTTATTCTGCATTTGAACACCCAAGAATAGAAATATGTCATGTTTGAAATCCTATAGCAGATATTTACCAAAAACATAAATTGTCTTTTAAGAAAAAAAAAGTCATTAAACATGAACTGTCTTGAGTTTTATGTAGCTGAACTGACGGATAAAAATGTTGCACATCCTATTCTGCTGAGTCAATAGGAGCCACCTGAGCTGTGAATTGCTGCAGCTCTTCCAAAGTTAACGTGGGCTTTTTGGCTAGTTCTCTGTTTATTGCTCTCCCTAAATTGAAATTACTGTGATGAAAGAAGAAAGTATAAATATTAATCCCAAAATTTCCTTCAGGTTGACTCACATGGGAGATTCAATAAAGTCAAGACCCTCATTGCAATCATTGTAATTTTATCTGTTTTTTTTTTTTAAATTGAAGGTATAAGCTGGTGATAAATAGCCAGTTTACTCCAGCTGATAAACAGGTTTGCTAACTGAGACTCCGTGCTCTTCCCTCGTACAACCACCACGCACATGCAAAGCAGCCAAACAGTCCCTGTATTGTTTTTTTTGTTTTTTTGTGGGAATGAGTTTGTTGTTTGGGTGGAAACATGCAAGCTGGGGGCGAGTAGAGGAGGTTTTAGAGCTTGCAAGAAACAGGATTACCAGCTTTGTTGTAGAAAAGACTATTTGTGACTCTGGGGAAAAGATGGAGGAATCATCTACAGTGGCGTGAAAACTGTTTGTCCCGTCACAAAATGTCTACCGTTTTTGCTTTGTGGTCGCGTTTAAAATCAGACGGGAGTTTTTCATTTTACTTTCTTACTTACTTCTGCCAACAGATTTTCAGGGCTTTGTGTCAGCCAATGTAAAATATTTTTTGTCCCTTTGTAATTAATGTGGAGGTGAGATTAGGACTCCATTTGGAAGACCCAATTTTAGGATTCAGAAGCCTTTCTGGAGTTGTTGCCTCAGGCTGACGCTTTGCTCGTCTCATGAGAGGGCAGCCCATGTGACGCTCACCCTACCAACCACTGTGAGGTCATCAGGCCACCATAAAGCCAGCGAACAAGATGAGTTTGTAGCCAAATATTCATGCTTTGACCATTAGTTTTCTCAATTACGGTTGCTTCGTTCTCTCTGTTTGGTTTGTTCAGTCATGTTTTCTCTTGTTCTCTTGTTGCACTTTAGGAAACGGGATTTTATGTTTTCTGACCAATTGGCCTAAAGACAATAAAACTCATTGAAAATGGTGGACTTGTAATGATCTGGGTTTTAATTGAAATTGTTGGATTATATTGTTGTCGCTCTGCTCCGCGTCAGATTGTGTCTTTCACCTCAGTACATTTCCTTGCAATCCTGCTTCTTTGGGTTTCTGACAATGATCAGATACTTAAATCAAAAAATTGTTTAAAAAAAGGTTGCCGGCCTAAATATCCCTTCTGACAACCAGAGTCCAGTGTTGCAAATTTTACTAAACGTTTTGAGTCTTTCACTCCATCACAGAGTGAACCTGACAAGCAAATTGGGTTTTTTTCGTAGGTAAGCACTGGAGAAAGCGACGGGGAGGGAGAGAGGAGGGAGGACCGCAGAGAGTAATGGTCCCTTTGTGTCCCAGTGAAGCTACAGGCGAGGTAGTTAGTTGGGTAAGGCTCCCTCTTTCCTTCCCTCCTCCCCCAACGTTCCCATCAATGGCCCTCTTTGTCTTTCCAAAGTATCACACAGCCGATTAAACGGAGGGAATTAGAAGTCGGGCTTAACCCGCAGTACATCGAGAAACACTAACAAATGTGCAAAACACCAGAAATCTGAAATATGGATCCAGGAATCCAAAGCCAATCATACGTCCACACACAAAATACGTCAAAGACTTCAAATTCACAAGAGTCAACTTAAAGGGGCGGTATGGTGTAAAATCAACTTTTTTTTTTTAGCTTTACATCATGATATAATGTTATGCCCTAATCAAAAACACACCTGGAGTGTTGTTTTGATTATTCCATGAATGTTTGACAAATCTTTTGATCTCCATGTCAACCATTCAGGGACCTAGCGCCACCTTGATTGGTGCAGTTCCTCCTTGGAGCGGGAATTTCAAAACTTCAGTAGCTTCCGGTTCACAGAGCAGCCGTCTTCCTCCATTACTACCTCATTCAACTCCTTCAGACTAGCCAGCAGTAGTTAGCAAATACCTGCACATCTATTCAACATATTATATGAGTTACTTCTCATTGAAATGCTGGGGGGGGGAAATAAACATTGTTAAAGGGTTAATAGAGGTTAATAGTGGCTCTTAGGATGATTCAAAGTTGAGATTCAAGATATTAGGAAAACATAATTTTGTGACAATATGGCTAATCCTGTCCTGTTATTGTGATTAACCCAAATCTTTCTTACTAAACTCTTCTTTGTTCATGTTGTAATAAAGTTTGGACCATTAACTCAGAGCTTCAAGACAAAAAAAAATAAACTGAAGTTTGTGGTCGCAACAGGAAATAATGTGTTAAGTGGGTGTGAATGCTCCACCGGGGAAAAACAAAATGTGACACGGTCACTGCCTAATTGCATATTTATGCAGTCAAATCGTAGACAAATAACTGATATTTCAGTTATTTGTCTACGATTTGCTGCAAACTGGAATCCACAATAAGCCTGTGTGACACGCAGCGGTGTAATGAAAGCAAACCTGAAACCACATCTTATAGAAAAGAGTTTATTCATAACAATAATAATAAAACATTTATTTTACACAAATCATGTCTTTGGGAGAAAACAACTAATGGAATCTTACAACACAGCACTACTAAATGAATAATAATAAAAAAAAAGTTATGTTTCCCTCTTGTGGCGCTTCCTGGCACTACAGCTGTTAAAATGGTGAGGATAAATAAATTCTACTAGTGTCCACTCAGGTCAGTGTGAACATGTGGCAAACTGCAGTGTAGAAGCTCGTGAGACGGCGGACGCGACGTGAGGAGCTGAGAGGCGATCGGTCCGATCTCTAGTCGGTTACGATGAGCTCGTCGCAGCCCCAGTCCTCGTAGCTGCCGTCAGGAAGGTACCGACGGATGATGATGGGGATCTTTCTGCTTCTGTTGGAACGGAGGGATAAAAAGACTTTAAACAAAAAAAGAGGAATTTGATTCTCAAATGTTGTGAGAGAAAAAAAAAGCAAAATAGCACTTTACTTTAGTTCCTTCATGGCTATCTGCAAGGGGTCCGTTTCTCCTTCCAACTCCACCATGACTGGAGCGCACATGCTGCCGAGACAACACGTCAGGATGAGCTTTTATTATTACAATTTAGTGGATTATAATTTCAGTATCACGTTGAGGCGGCGAATGTAAACACAGAAGTAGGACTGTAGGTACCCAAAAAGCATGTTGGAGCCTGGGAGTTCCCCTACCGTATTTAGCAAGCAGAAAAACTTCCAGAGAGAAGGTCATTGTCTGGGCTAAACTTTAAAAAGGGCAGTAGTCAAGGGCAACAATTTTGTGGGGAAATCCCCCTCAAGCCTTATTTTTTTTTTAAATAAATGGATGTTTTGCATTACACTTTATAAAATGCTAGTAGACCCACATCAGATGGATTGTGTTGACATTCTGGGATTTTTATGAATATAAATAATATTAAAGTATTTGAAAATTCTGACATTTTAATTGTTGATGAACAACATGGCGCTACAGCTCAGTATTAAACTTACCATTCATCAATTCATGATGAATAGTAAGTTCATCATGAAATTACCAAGTTCAAATTGCATACACTGCAATTTGCATTAGTATAAGATTGTTTTTTTTCCCTTAGAGGATAGGGAACCAAAGCTGGCTCCAGGACCAGGGTCATGGTTTAATGAGTCCTAGGCGCTGGAGAACTGACCTAGATACGGCTACATCAGTTCCATAAGCTCATCTCAGGTTTGTTGACAAAAATTCTTGGAAAAAGTGACGTGGATTAGTGAAACGAAAGGGAAACTTTAGAAAGGTTTTGAAGGCGTGCATCGTGTTACGTCTGGCATAAAACTAATGCCATGTTTCAGAAAAACTAAGGTTATGTAGGATAAGTTTCCATAAGGGGAATAATCATCTAAAAACGTTTTTCTTTTCTATTCACTCAGGTTATCTCAGTTGGACAATATTCGTTTGATGATCCGCAATATATTACATTTACATGCTCTAAATGTAATATATATTGGAGACGCTGTGCTGCCTGCATGTGTGCAAACACTCACGCTATCTGCAGCGCTCGGGTCCCCAGCACTCTGGCCCTCTCATACTTGGTCATGTACGGGGTGGTGATTCTCTTCTGGTTTGCCTGCTGACCCTCTCCTGCAGGAAGGATCTGCACATTCTCCTGATCTTCCTGTTTGACAGATAAATCGCTCAATCAATCAATCTTTATTCCAGACCAAAAAGGTCCATAATAAAAAAGGTAAAAACAAAATAAGAGAGAAAAAAAATAAAAATAAAACAAAAAATAAATTAAAAAAAAAACATGACATTCACGGAGTCACAAATAAATGATGACACCAATGTTTCCACAATCTTGAGAAAAATCTCACTGTACTAAAAACAGGATTTACTAAAATTGCAATTAACAATAACAGCCAGGTTGGAATTAACCTTAGTATTTAACTAGATGGGTTGTTTTCATCGGTACTTACGTCTTCAACGTTCTCGAGGTCGTCTAATCCTTCATCCTCCTCGGCGTAATCAAAATCCCCATCATCGAAACTACAAAAGTATTAACATGTTAGCTAAATCGCTAACCGCCTGTTAGCGTCAAAGTTAGGTCATAAACAATATTTCCGAAAACACTAAGCTTAATGTTCACTGGTGGCGCTGAGTGAGTACTTACTTATCTTCGTTGTCGGACATGTTTTATTTGGAGAAGTTTGTGTATTTCTGTGTTATTCTATTCTCCTTCAGGTACTCGTTTTGTTGTCAACATTGACCCACATGAACGGTATATGTGACTTCCGGTTGAGTGGTACGCCGGGAAATGTTCCGTGCGCAATGACGAGTACCATTTGTGTTCCGTTTTTTTTTTGATCACCATAAAGTTCGATAGTCTTTATACATTTCTTGTCCGCATTATGAATAGTTTTGCTCAAAATTATCAATACCCCTCGCGAATTTAGACTGAATCTTAATTTTCTTCCAACCAAGCTAAAAACATTTATTTGTTTTAAAAAAAAACCTTGTGTATTGTTTTAAAATAAATAAAAAATCTTTTAAATTATTAGTCGTCTAAACGTTATTGTGGATAAAGATGTGTATTCACAAGTTCTATATTTTATTTCTTGTTGACTTGTTTTTCCGCAAAACTTTTCCTCATTATCTCGTTTAAATTAGAGTATAACCGAAAAGTACATGCATTTTGAGTAATTCAATTCCTAAAGCGAATCTTATATATACTACTTATTTATTATTAACCTTTACAGTTAATTTAGATGATTGTGACTTAGTTAACAGAATTTTTTTTCATAAATTACAAGTTATAGTAAACATATAATTATCGCTTTCAATATTAACCTCTCTTGATATCTTGATTCCATGTTTCAACACATCATAGGACACAAACACTGTAAAAAGTACATGAATTTATCATTGTAGATCAATGAGAGAATACAGATGGAAACACATCATAATGATGAACTGGGAAAAAAAACAAACATGATATGAAATGTGAAGCAGCAGACAAAATGTAATTATGAAGCCAGTCGAACGAAGCTGAATCATTTCATGAATTAAAATGTTACTGACCAAAAAATATTAATGACATCATACCATGGGGTATCGACGGGCTCAAACGGTGAGGCAGATACTTTGACCAGAAAAAAAAAGAAAAAAAAAGTGACATTTTACAAAAATAAGAACTTAACTACATAAATGTAGCACACTGATGTTGCATGTTTTTATGACAAACTTGAGATGAACATGGATTATGGATTGCTATTGTGGTGGGAATGCTTTTTCAGCTCTTTTTCTCTGCGGGCTCCTTGCTGCTCTCCTGTTTGTGGTTCAGCATTTTAAAGACTTTCGGGGCCTTCAGCTTTCCTTTGGTCTTCTTCGGCCCGTCCTTCTGAAAGCCTGATGAGAATCCAGGAAAGATATCAGTTTATTCACAAGCTAACGCAAAACAAGTGACTGAATATACTGTATATATATAAAAAAGCTTTTCATTTGACTCACTCTTATTTCTTGTGCTTTCTTCATCTCTTTCTCTAATGACAAAAGAAACTAAAGTTTTCAAGCTGTTATTATAAAAGACTTTTTATTTGTCTCCATATACCTGTCTTGATCCAAGCTGCTGATGATCTGGTTCCTCTGTTCAATGATGGTGACCAGCTCAGCCATCAGCTGCTGCTCCTGGCCTCGGTCCTCCTGATCCCAGTCTTTCTCTGATTAGTAAACAACAAAAGGAAAATCGTGAAAAATCAACAGTGACCCAAATCAATCGTGTTTGCCAAGATGGGCGATGTTGAGCAGAAAGGACTCAAACTTGCCGGGCTTATTGAGGAGACATCTGAGCTTGTACTCCACATCCGCTTGTCTGTCCTCTAATATTTGCTGTTTTGTGCTGAAAAACAAAACAAAGTGAAAATATGATCACCAAACAAAACTACAATTACAAGTTTTACAAGTACAATTACAATTACAACTATAATTACAAGTAACTTTTAAGCATGAAATAGCAGCTTGTTTAAAGTAAATTATTTCTTAAGACTGATGAAAAAGTATTAGTTAAACAGAAGTACATTAGTAACGATAACAAATTTTGTTGGATGATATATATCGTCCCAGAAATTATTGCAATAAATAACCTCTGCTAACTGCAGGTTATTTCACTCATGGCTAACATTTCTTCATCGATTTTAAGGAAATATAAAATTAAAATAAGCTTCTGTGTCTTGCTTAAACGTTACTTGTAATAGCTTTGTCTTATTTTAGAAACGAGACCGAAAATACTCAGTAAGGTTTTGTGTTTTTGCAGTGTGAGTCGGGAATTCGGTCAATCCAACCAACACAAAGTAGCACAGAAGTTGTGAAATGGAAGGACGATAAAACACCATCGCTAACATTTTCACCAGTAAATAAACGAAAAGGGCTTTTATATGATCGTCGTTACAGATTCAGATGCAGCTGTTTTGATGGGCGTGTACATCAATCTGACCACTGAATGTTTCTCCAGTTCTTCCTTGCAAAATAATCTTTGCAGAAAAAGAACTGAAATCCGTTTCGGGTGTATTTGGTTAGCTTATTTTTTTTCTTTGTTGTCACAATATTTTTGGAGGCAATAATCGGTTTTACTGGAGGAAAATTCCGAGAAGGTTTAACAATGATTGTGTTCTTAACGTGGAAGAATTTCTATGCACTGCATCTCACAGCCGGAACCTCCGTCTGCTCCACTTACAGGTAGACCAGTTCTTTGTTTCTGCGCAGCAGAGTGTGTTGCTCATGGACGAGGCCGAACCACTCGGTCAGCATCTGATCTTCTTTACCTGAAACAGAAACAAACACATTTGCTCTAAACCATGAGAAGCGACGTTCACGTAGAAACCCTTCTGGTACGGAGCGTCAGCCGAACCCGTCCTGCCGTCTCGGATGCTCCTCTCCAGCTCCACTCCTCGTTGCTCCAGCGTCTCCAGGTCGGTGTCCAGGCTCCTCATCTCCCTCTGCAGGTCTTCCGTGGAAACGCCCTGGTCCGTCCGCACCTGTCGCAGCGACAGCAGGTCGCCCGATTAGCTGCGGGAAAGCATTGATTATGAACACATGGGAGGTTTTTCTCTGTACCTGCCTCCTGATGAGAGGGAAACCGTGTCCAGGCGCCGGACCACGACCGGACAACAGGTTCTGAACCGTCTGCGACCTGGTCATCTCGGGTCGCTCTGAGAATGGATTTTCTTTACAGGCAGACTGAGAATAGGGGGAAAAAAATTCAACAGTAATAAATGATTTATGTGTCAGAGCTTATGGTGGAGAAAGAGCAGCAGCGTTTGGTAGGATTTAATATATTAAGTGACATTTTGCATGCAAATAATGTGTCACTATAACAAATCATTTCAGGGATTATTGCTATAAATAATAATATTGTCATTTTGAGACCATTTTCAGCTAATGTAATAATAATCATAATGTCATATTAATGCAATTATACTCAATCAAAGATACCTAAAAAAAACACCTTTAATTTCTGATGAATATTTGACACAGTAACTGGAAAACATTTTAAATATCCAAAATTAAAAAATAACTATAATGTATTGTGAAGTCTCTGTAACCAAAATTTAAAGAGAAAACAGGCAAAATTGGAAATTAAGATTGTGGTAAAAACAACAACAAATAAACCAAAAACAAGCCAACTGCTTCTTACTGGGTGTCAAATGTTTGCAGTGTTTCACAAAGTACCGCCTTTTCAACGACTGTAAATGATCAGGTTCATTTTGATTTATCATGCCTGTAATTGACTTATTGCAGACATGACTCAGGTTTTGCTTGCAGAAAGTGAAATAATGTCAGACAGTGAGAAGAAAAAAAAGGTTGCGTGTCATTTTGTAACACAGGAAGCCTGACAGTCGCTGCTGAAACTGATGCTACTGAGCAACTCATTTATAGAAATAGAGAAGAAAACGGGGCCTAAAATAGATCCTAGAGGAACACCTTCATGCAACGAAAGAAGGGCTGATAGTAACTTACTGCAAAAAAAGTTTCTTAACATAAAACCTTCTGAAACCAAGGAAACAAGTACTAATACATATTCACTTCTTCCCTGTAGTAGTTTTATGTCGTACCTTCCCTTCACACGCTGAGGCCGACCGGTTGGCGTCACGCAGCCCCACGGCCACGGCGTTGATCTCGGAGTGCTCGGATGGGATCGCTGGCACGGACAGACTCCTGGGTAGAGCGGCGCTCCTCTGTGCTTCAGAGGACCTCGGCTCTGTCGCGTGTGACGGACCGTCCTGACCCCCGTCTGCGGGTTCTCCGCCGACGGTTCCCACCGAGTTACCGCCAGCGGTCGCTGCCCGATCCGGGTCAGGCTGTGCTCCTTCACGTTCCTCTGTAGAGACACACACGCGCCCGTCCCGTCCTCCGTCAGCGTTCTGTTCAGACTTGCCGCCAGGTTCTTCTCGGGCGATGCCGCTGTCCTCCGACCGGCCAGCAGAAAGCCCGGTCGGACTGGACGCCTCCTGCTTAGGAGCTTCATCGACCTCTTCATTTTCCTCCTCCTCCTCTTCCTCGAATGGATTAAGAGAGGGCATCCTGGGTCTGTTCCACGGCGTCTGCATGTTGGAGATGGGTTTGGATCGAGGGACGGGTACCGGAGGTGGGGCAGGAGGCAGCAGTGTCCAGGGTCCAGGATGTACAATGGCCATCCAAGGATGATTGGTTTTCACGTTAGGGCTGGAGCTGGTTGCCCCAGGAAACAGAAAACAGGGAATATTAGGGGTTCTTGATATTCACTTCAAAAAACAGAAAACCACACCAGGTATTTCTGGTCCAATCTTAGTTCACTTGAAATGAGACAAAACTAACTCAAAAGTAACTTTTCATCAACATATAGGAGCTTGGTTTAAGCCAGTAAAACAAGCAGATTGTTTCACTTGTAACATTGGAAAGATGATTTGATTTAAATGAAATAATCTGCCGATGAGACAAATATTTTTTCTTCAATATTAAAGAATTATTGACTTACAACAAGCTGCTACATCCTGCTGAAAAGCTACTTGTAAGTTAGTTTTGTCTCATTTCAAGTGGATGAAGATATTTACAGGCCAAAAATACTTGGTAAGATTTTGTGGTTTTGAAGTAATTGTTCATTTACGCATTTCCTGTTTGACCCGTGAACTCTCGTTCAAAATGATCGTTTCACTTCTTTAGTCACACTCTGTGACTTTGTGACCTTTTAGGCTGTTTATATAAAAAAACAGGTGGAGCTCCGCTGAGCTCTTAAATGAGACAAAAAACAAACAAGCGATCATGAATGAAAACTCTTCATCATTTTTAGTAAAATACTTCAGGGATGTTTGTAAGCTTCACTCCTGACGTTCTGATTGTGAAACCAGAACGGTTCCAAGTTCAGCAGACCTCGACTGAGGAAGAGGACAAGTCAAACTCTCACACCTGAAACTCTGAAGCTCTCGTGTCGATTGTCCGTCTTTCAATTCCCTTTGGCTGTAAAGTCGAGCTCTGATTGGTGGAAACACTCCTGGCTGACTGGGTAAACCCTGGTGGTCCGGTTCTGGACCGAACGCTAAAAACAGCTTTGGTTTGTCTGACTGAGAAACGCAGCACTGATCAGACTGTTTGAACTGTGATTACCATAAATGTTGAGTTTGAATTGTACTTTATGTGTCATTTATATTTTTAGTACATTTTAAGTCTCTTTTTGATTTTGTGCTTTGCCTCAGTTATGGCCAGTTTACGCATAAGATAGGCATTTATCATAACAGATTCTCAAAATTTATTGTGACTCATTGTTGTCACAATAAATTTCAGCTAATGTAAAAGCAAAAAAAAACAGACTGAAATGTTAATTATATTATTTTCTCCCTGTTTTTTTCCACAGGAGCATCAATAAATTCATAAACACGATTAAATGAATTCTGTCTGTGCAGATTATTTTCTTATAAATCACACATCTTTAAGAAGCTTATTTCAAGTAGGAATGTTTTATAATAGCAGGATTCTGCAAATTTTAGATCTTTATATTGAGGAACGCTCCAGCTGACATATTTGTTTTTCAAATCTCTTCTGGGTCTTTTTAAGATTTGATAAACCAGCCGCCGTACCACTAGAAACTTAATTAGAAGGTAAAAATGTGCTTCATGTCTCTGCCATTTGTAAATAATAATAATAATGATAATAATAATAAAAAGTTCAGTACACTTACAGGCCAGGAGGTTGAGGTGAAGATTCACGCGTGGTTTCTGATATCCATGCACAGAAAAAAGATAAAATAAATAAATTTAAAAATGTATTTGTTTTAATTTCCGAATGCAGACACGCAGCATCATTTAGATAACATTACGTGAAGTAAAAACTCGCTTACCTCCAGCAGGGGAGTCGCTCATTGTCTGAGCGGTTCTGGATCTGGGGGCGGGAACAGGAACCACAGAGGAGTCCATGCTTCTCCTGGGAGCCGGGACGGGAAGGGCGCTTCCCTCCGAAGCTCGGCGCGGCTCGGCGTAGCGAGGCACGCTGCAGATGGCCGACCCGCTCAGAGAGTAGAAACCCGTCTGGATGGGACGACCGGGCCGATGACCAGCAGGCCTGAGTTGCTGCTCGCTGTTGACGCCGGCAGCTTTTCTGTCCGTTGCATGATGAGAGCAGACGAAGGAGGTCTGATCACTTCCTGGAGTGTAGGAGCCTGGTAACAGAGCGCAGCGGCACACTCTGCACCTGAAAGACCACGGATCAAATACAAAAAATCTGATGTAACATTAAAGGTGTTGCAGACTGCCATTCAAATGTGCTGCAAGTACTGAGTCACTCAGTGCAAACACACCAAACATCAACAAGGAGTTTTGGTCTATTTTCTAGTGCTCACTTGAAATAAGACTAATTAACTATAAAAGTGACTTTTTGGACAGAGATAGCAGCTTGTTTTAACTCAATATTTTCTTAACTTTGACATTTAAAAAGTACCGGTTCTACTGGTAAATTATTTCACTTATAACTATTAATTTTTCATCAATATTAAGGAATTATGAACTTAAAACAAGCTCAAATGTCTTGCTGAAAAGTTACTTGTAAGTTAGTTTTGCCTTTTTTTCAAGTGTGATAAGACATTTGCACAAGAAACTAGAGCAAAAATTACTTGGTAAGGTTTTGCCCATGACAGCAAAAGACACATGTCACATAATTTTTTTTCAGCAAACCTTGGAGTATTTTATTACGATTTTATGAAAAAAACAAATAAAAAAAACCCCCAACAGATTAGCGCAAAAATTCTAACAGGGAAAGGAAAAGGACAAGATTTTTCACAAATCATCTAGAAAATGTATTGGTCGTTCACTCCACAAACAGAGGACAGGCTGTAAAAAACCCGTTGCTGGTCAACATTAAAGTTTTCGTGAGAAGCAAATGATGCAAAACTGTGCTAAAACGGCCTAATCGAATTCCAGAGCTAAAAACTCAAAGTCCACATGCGCTCTATGTCCAATCTGACTGATCTTGATCTACTTTGCAATAAAAGAACGAGAAAAAAAACTTTAGTCTCGAGATGATTTTTTTTCTAACTGTTTAATAAAAAGCAATTCCATGAATTTTTTTTTTTTTTTTAAAACACCCCAAAGAATAACATGGCAGATAAAACGCAAAACACATCAAGAGGTTTGGACACTTCAACAAGGAACTGCCTAATCACAGCCAAGTGTGGAGGTCAAATGTCACCAGAGGTGAACTGAGGCGCATTAGAGACAAACGTCGAGTTCGTTCCAACCTGGACAGACGAGCGTCTCTCACCTGAAGCAGCCACGGTGGTAAACCTTCCCGTCGCTCAGACGCTTCTGTATGAGGTGAACCGGCTTGGAGCAGAGGGAACACAGCGCCCTGAGCCTCGGGCCGGCATGACCGTCCTCTTTACCGGTTTCCAGTTCAGTCAGACTCTGAAAGCAGAAGAGAAACCAGGCAGTCAGACGCAAGGAAGAGAGAGAGAGAGAGAGAGAGACAGATAGAGAGAGAGAGAGAGAGAGAGAGAGAGAGAGAAAAAGAGAAAAAGAGAGAGAACGAGAGAGAGAGAGAGAAGCGAGGAGCCGCTGTACCTTCTGGCTTCTCAGAGTTTTGTGCACCTTCGTGACGTTCAAGACTTGCGACGACCACGACCTGCAGGGACCTGAAGTCAATGAGGACAGTTGGAGAAATGAAAAGTTGATTTAAAACAAAAAAACCTCAAGGTCGCTTTGTAAATTGTTGCTTTGAAAACAACACTTTTCAAAACGCTGCTTGTTTTTGATTAAATCCTGCTGCAGCTATGCTATCGTTGCTAGCTAGATGAAAACAGCTCTTTGTTAAGCACAGGTGGGCAGCAACTAGTTACATTTACTTGAGTAACTTCTTACTCAAGTACATTCAGAAGTAGTTTATTGACGCTGTACTTTTACTGGAGTAATATGATTATGAACTACGAGTTAAAGTCTTGGATACTCGAAGTCAAGAAAAAGTAAATATATTTTTAGCAGACCTCTTGTTTATTAACCAGCTCTGCTGTTTTAATGTTATTTTGAGCCTGTTTGAAGCTGAATACGACACAGGAAACACAGCATATTGTCACTGGAAGTAGATTAAATCGCTCTAACATATTCACTTTACCTTCTGTAAGTAATGCTGTTAAGTAAAGTTTAATATTGGAAAAAGTGTTTCTTCTGCCTAGATGTGTTAGAAAGAATGTATTTATTTATAGTATTAGTTTTTATTTTCATCTCAAAAGTGACAGAATTTGCACATGAATGTATATTTTGTATGCTGATGGCAACATTTTTCAAAAAGTTAAATCAGATTTTATGAGCAGTTACTCAAGTCATATTTTCACCAAATATTTTTTCACTCTGACCCGAGTCATTTCTTGGTCGGCTACGTTTTCCTTTTGCTCGGGTAAAAACACGTCGTAGTAGTGTTGCTCTTACTTTATCATAATTTTAGCAATTTTGCATTTTGGCAATTAAAAAAAAATGTAATCAATGGGGGGAAAAGTTAATAGATTAAGAAATAATAGTAAAAAGAAAAAGATATAATACATGACAATAGTCCCAACTATCATTTTACAATAAATGTAATTGATAATATATATATATATATATATATATATATATATATATATATATATATATATATATATATATATATATATAATATTAAAATATAGTTATATATATAAATATATATTTTATTATTTTTTTATTTAACTTTTAACTTTAAGTTGATGAGAGTTTCTAGAAACATCCAATTAATAATATATTTCTCATAAAACTGGGGTACAAATGTGATGTGACAGAAGCCTGTCCCTTTAAGGCTGGACTCTGACCTGTAATTATGTTTGCAACCAAAAAGATAACAGAAATCTCTAAAGTACTGTTAGAAATCAGGAAAACAGCTTCTCCATGACAACCGAACCATTAGGCGCCATCATTAAGCCGCCTCACCTGATTTTTTCAGCAAAGTCATAAAGTAAAGTGGAGGATCTGTGATGCTAGAGCGTCCAGCATTGTGAACTTTTGATTTAAAATAGACTTTAGGGTTTTAGATTTTTTGTACTAAAACGTGTCTGCAGTCATTAATAGTTTTTTCTTTAGGAAGGAAATACGGTTATAGCTCTTTATTAGCAAAAGGTCACGACCCCAGACCAGCAGAAGTGTTACATGACATTTTGTCACCATTTTCACTGTCGTCTTTGTGCAACGATGGTAAAGTAAGTCTAAGTCCACACGAGGAAGTAAGGTAAGCAGTTCGTGCCAGGAAGTCCACAAACTGAAAGCGACCTGGGCGGCTTAACCAGAGAGCAGCGCGTGCAATCAAAGACAAACACACAGAAACGCGGCAACACACCGGGAGATTCTCCGCCGCTGAAGAGGTTGTAGTATTGGGAAACGTAGGTGATGACGGTGAGAAAGTCAGGCGCGTCCGTGGAAACCATGTCCTGTGGGTCCAGCAGAGGAGGGATTCCAAACTTCGTCTCTGCGACCTCGAAAGCCTGCAGGGTCGAGAGGATGAAGGAGTTTTCACCAACACGCTGTCCGGCGGACACAATGCTGGAAGGGAAACTCCTGCCGGCTTGAACAAAGAAGCGACTGACTCACCAGCTTGTTATTTTGGTAAACATTTCCCCTGGACAGAGAGCTGAAGTCTCTAGAGTAAAACAATAATAATAATAAGTTAGAAACTGTCAGAAGCAGGAGAAAAGGTCATAAGTGGTTGGACTGTTATAAAACTGAAACAAGATAAATTTATGAATAAAAGATTACACGATAGATTAAACTAGAGTCAGCAACGGTAACGATTCTTAAAAAGATCAAGGTCAACATTTACGACTGTTTTATCGCACCCTTCACCATGCTTTATTGTGTGGAATCTTAAAGATGTTTTTATAAATAAAACCTTTAAAACTCAGGCCTCCGTTTTCATGGTGGCTCCTCCTGTAAACTGATCCAGTGCCATGAATTACATTGAGAAGTCACATAATTACCATACAGGACGGACGCACTAATAAGAAAAATTGGGCCAATATTGATATCCGATATTAATATTGCTGTTAACACTATTAACTGTACAGTTTTTACATGGTTTTACAAATAGTTCACAACCCTTTTGACACCATGGAAAAAACAACCACACTTCTACGTTGGTTCTCTGTCTCAGTTAAACATCCCACAATCCTTTGCTGCATCACTATTACTATTACATGCCTGAACAAATATGGCCAACCTCTCATGAAACACAAACAGCAACAAGATGGAAACAAACATTGGTTATTATCATAGATCCGGTTTTACTCGTGGGATCGATGTCGCTTTGTTAAACATTTACTGGGACGATACCGAAGTTAATGCAGAGATAGGCCTGTCGCAATAAGCAATAAATCAATTAATCACATGAAAAATTAAAATGCGCTCAATTATTTCCAACTTTTAGGGTCCTGCAACTTTTTTGCTGGACAATAAATTGTCCCCGAAGTTATCGCGATAAACGATAACATCGTTGAGACCGCTTTCAAGCAATGTAATGGCAATGGCATAATAATGCATTCTCAGGGATCCATCCACTTTAAATTTAAATAAACATTACCACTGGAACTCAAAGACATTTTAAATATCCAAAATAAATCAACAAAACTACAAATAAAATGAATTATGAAGTCTCTGAAATCTTCATACATTTTTTTTTACATATTTTGTCATCCTGTTGTTGAAACAGAGAGAAACGTGAAAAATGATATTTCAGATGGAAATTATTGATCATGTTTTAATTTACCATGCAATTAATTGATTTACTGCTTATTGGCGGGCCTATCTGCAACCAACCAAACAAACAAAAAACATTCTTTGCACAAGACTTGCTGCTGTAACCGCAACGACAAACGATTCTGTTAGGTGAGCTGAATATACATAAACGCCACACTTTTCAGATTTCTTTTTTTTTTCTCTAAAGTTTAAATTGTACTAAGATTTTTACAGTGAGAAAACACATCAGATGATCCGTTCAGTCTGGGTCTGGAGAGGTTAAGAAGAGGGATTAGTCCAGCAGATTACAGTCTCCACTCTAAACGAAACGACCCAGTCCTCTTCAGCTCAGTTTGGTCTGAAGGTCCATGTGAGGAGGGGAGGAAAAAAAAAAGACAAGAAAAGTAAAAGTATTTAAGACGAAGGGCTGAAGCCTCTGGTCTACTTACATCAGGTCGGGTCGGTGTTTGTGGATGATGGCACAAAACACCAGCCCATCCCTGAAGGAGGCTGACATGTTCTTCACTTCCACACCCGGGTAGCTGGCGCATGTGACGCGGCACCAGTCCAGTAGAGCCTTCGGTGATGCTGCCATCTTTTTGCGCGACTTTCAGTTGCGAACGGGAAAAACATTTCCCTTTTTACGTGCGAGACATCAAACAGAAAGAAAAGCAGAACGGTTTGGTTTGGTGAAGAGAACAGGAAACGCTCACCCACTTCTGCCAAACCACCAAACTGCACGAAAACAATGCGCCAATCAACACGAAGGAAGTTATTTCTCTAAATGTGCATCTTCACCACCTAAAGATATCCACACTGCGTATAAAGAGCGTAGATTTTAGCCACGACCAAAGTTAAAGAAACGGTTCTTCTCACACTCACTGAGCCGCGGACTCGGTTTCTCCGCTATAAGAGTCCAACAGGGAGAACTACTGTCTGAATACGTCCAGTGCCACGAAGCCTCCCGAAGGACCTGATAAAATAGATGTTTATTTGAATAAAACCCAGCAAGTTGCTCGCTGCTCCTCGCTGTGCTCCACAGCGCACAGCAGCCGCCGCTAGAGGGAGACGGAGAGCCAATCTTTTTCTATAATTAGGAGGGAAACGTCTCTAGTTACCAGATTACTGTCAGCAGTTCAAAGCACATGCTTTCTAACTCACGATTAAAGCTTCTTTCTTTCCCATTATGAAACCAAATGTGTGTTTTTTTATATCTTTGTATGATGACGTTCTTTATTCTTTCCCAAAGTTTTTATCGGGTTCCCTGTCTCTGCAAAAACAAAATAATATTTTTTTTAATTTTTCCACACAAATAAAGTCAAGAAAATAGACTGAATGTTGCTTTGGTAGATTATTTGTACTTATTACAAGTTGTATATATAAAACAATGCTTAACCGTGACTTCCGTGTGGAATTTAATTTTCTTTTTAATAATGTTTTGCCACATATTTGATTTTCTCTAAAAAACAACTTTTTTGAAAACAGTATTTGCAACCTTCTATTATTATCCTGAAAGTTGTGAAACGACATATTTGATGGTAAATAATATATTTTACTGTTAAACTATGGAGCGCAGAACCTATAATTACCCCATCATTACTGGACTGGAGCTGGCTCATACAGAAAATACTGATGTGTTTATTATCGTATAAACAGAAATACATGCATTCCAGTGAAATATGTTTTCATATTTTAAACCTGAAAAAATTTAAACATTAGATTTAATAGCAACGTTAACGGGATTTTTTTCATTCTCCTTTTATAGATTAAAACACCTCTTAAACAAATGTGTTTTGTTTAAGACCTTACTTTTATTACTAAGTGTAGCAAGTTACAAGTGTAGCAAGTTACACTTAGTAATAATGGTATTACCAACCTGTAGTAATAAAATACTATTTAGAGGCATTACATTACGTAACTCCACGTAACGCAACTAAGCGTGTTTTTTTTTCTGTTCACTCCTCTTTTACGCAGCTTCCGCCTCGCTCTACGTGCCCTTACGTACATAAATCTCGCAGTGATGGCTGCGCCGCCCGACACGGAGAGTCTGGAGTCTCATATCAGTAAGTCTTTCTATCGTCCCCCTCAGAGTCGGCCTTACCTGTTGCTCCGGACATGAACTAGTCATTATCCACGAGCTGTGGGTGAAACAGCGGCTCACTGCAGGCTCACCGGGCGCAGCAGCAGCGGCTCAAAGCCCGGCGCCACCTCCAGGATGCTAACCTTAGCTGCGGAGCTGCTGTACCTGCCAGCTGTCAACAGCACCGACCACATCCAGGCTAGTTTTAGCTCCCCGGGCTCTGAGTGTGTCAGAATCACCCGGGCAACCTTTTTTTTTTTTTTTTTTTTTTTTTTAAATCACGCCTGGTTTAAAATGCTTACGACGGTGATTTTATCTCGTGAGAAAAATCGAGAAAAGACTACAAATGCCAAGTGAAAGCTAGCTACAGTGACACTGTTAGCACCCGAGCTTCACTCAGGTGACAGACACACTGGCAGGTTTGTTCCTCTTTAAATTGTGAAGTCGAGAAAAGGTCGCGTGGCTTTCGAGCTGAATAAATGCGCATATTTTCATTGGAAAAAAAACATTTGATGACGAGGTTTAAATGACTAAATTATAACACGTTTTTGAGTACTATATTAGTAAACCTAATCCCATCTATGCATCTTTTATGTCATTCTTAAATAGTTATTCAACTTTTTTTCAGTTTTCTTGGCGGTTGATATTCTATTTTTTTATTTTCCAACGGTGCTTATATATTTGATGGTATAACAGAAAAAATGACATTTGTTTCAAATAAATATGACAATCTAGCTACAGCTACGTCCCCATGTATATATTTTCAAACACATTTTTTTGATGCATTTTTGTCCAACTTACCCGTCTGGCCTTGCATTTCAGACAGAGCCACAAATCCACTGAACAGAGACACAGACTGGAGCAGCATCAATGCCTTCTGTGACCAGCTCAACAACGACCTGGAGGGGTAAGAGAAGACCCGATGCCTTTTGAGTTATTTTACAATCCCCATACTACCTTTTTTTTTTTTTAGATTTATTTTTATGAAGAAATGTCTTCTCACCTTGAGAAATTGATCCCCTTCCAGACCTCAGCTGGCCACCAGGCTCCTGGCCCACAAAATCCAGTCTCCTCAAGAGTGGGAGGCCATGCAGGCGCTATTGGTGAGCTTAGCTAACACCCACTCAGAATGAGCTGCCTTCACAAACAAACCTCGTCTTTCATTGCCTGTGTTTACCGTTTCAACTCCAGGTCCTGGATACCTGCATGAGAAACTGCGGGAAAAGGTTTCACAGCGAAGTGGGCAAGTTCCGATTTCTCAACGAGCTCATCAAAGTAGTTTCACCAAAGGTACTGAGAGTCTGTCAGCCTTTCATTTTATAACGGGTGAACTGACAAACACGCCGTTTTGTTCTGACGCTCAGTATTTAGGCTCTCGCTCTCCAGAGGCAGCAAAAAAGAAAGTTTTGGAGTTGATCTACAGCTGGACGCTGGCGTTGCCTGATGAGCCCAAGATCTCAGATGCTTATCAGATGCTGAAGAAACAAGGTAAGAAGCTGCTAGCAAATGCTACTTTTTTTTGTTATTTATGCTTTTCCTGTAAACTATTTTTTGAAACTTTATTAGAGTATAAAATTAGATTATTTTTTATTAAATCAGGTATCATCAAACAAGACCCAGAGCTTCCCCCAGACAAGCTGCTGCATCTTCCTCCACGCAGACCGAAAAATGCCATTTTTGAGGATGAGGAGAAGTCAAAAGTAAGAACCTTCTGTAACAATTATCGAAACGAATGATTTGATGCGGTGAAAAGCCATTTTCAGTCAGTTTCCTGCTGTCTGTTTAAATGTTCCCTTTGCCGTCATTGTTTGTGTTTCTGCTCTGGTTATTTTTTTTTTTCAATGCTGTTTGCTTTGATAGATGTTGTCCCGCCTGCTAAACAGTTCACACCCTGAAGACCTGAAAGCTGCTAATAAACTCATTAAGGAAATGGTCCAAGAGGTAAACCTTCTGTTTGATTTCTGCATTTCTTCTCATTTTTTTAATTTGAGTGTTAAAGTTTCTAAGCGCTGCTTTTTAATCTGTCTTTTCCTAATCTGAAAGCTTCAACATTGACTTTTACTGGCAAGAATTAGATGCACAAAGTGTGAATTTAATGCAGATTTTCTCTACTGTTTACATTATCAAAAGTATAAATACAGGCTGAAATGTATCTCTGTGATGTGTTTTCTGCAGCAAGTTGAAGAAAACTCACACACCGTAATTCTTGGATTTATTTAAACTGGTTTATTTTCTCTGTGAGGCTTTGAAGTGGAGGAACGCTGCTCTAACTGTGAAGCATGGTGGTGGTAGCATCATGCTGAGGGTCTGTTGTACAAAGTGGATGGAATAACAAAGATGGGCGACTTCAACCAGGATGTCCACGCATCCTTAAAAAGTCTTAAATTTGTGTGTCTAAAAGTCAAGCCTTAAAATGTCTTAAATTTGCTTAAACAAATGTAGCTGGTATTTATCACAGGGCTTAAATTGCGTAATGGCAGGACTAGTTGATGTTTTTTTTGCACAAATTTTGAGTCAGACACAAACGTCTTTGCTTTCTGCGACTCGAGATGGTTGAAGCTACCGCTAACTAGCAGCTAATAAACCCTTGCTAGCTAGCTTTTCTGTTTTTATCTTTTTTTTCTATGCTTTGTTGACATGGAGCAAGTCCCCCAGTCATCCCTTTTATTTATATTTTTTCTGTCTTTAATTTAAGATTGCATTAAAAAAGGTCTTAAAGTCTTAAATTTAAGCTGCTTTGACCAAATTCCTCAAACCTTATCTGAAAAGGAGCACACAGCAAAACAGGTTTTGCAATTGTAAAGTAAACACAACTCTTCTGTTCCAGGAAGCCAGACAGTGAAATGATTTCTGACTAGAGGTCAGAATCATCCCTGAAGCTTCAGAAAGTGTTTTTTTGTTTGTTTTATGTGTTTTTTTTTCCCTCTGCTGCCTGCAAAGAAAACAGTCTCTGTCGAAAACCCCAACCACATATTAGTGAGGATGTGCTTCTGAGCCCGTATGAATACTTTGGGCAAACCGATGTCCCGACTGTCTGCTCAGGATCAGCGGCGAGCGGGAGAAAGTGTCGAAGCGCGTCAACGCCATCCAGGAGGTGAAGGAGAGCGTCGCTCTGCTGACTCAGCTGCTGCAGGACTACGACGCCACGGCGACAGACCAGAGCAACGCTGACCTGATACAGGTGAACTAAACAAGCTCACACAGTGAGTGATAATCTATCAGCCACACAGTAAGATTGATCATCAATATCCAGGGTTTGTACTGGTGATTAAAAATCCTTGGCAATGCTTGAATTTCCATCAGTTGTTTTAAAGGTTTTGGAATTACTTGATTTCTGCACAAAGTTCTTGAAAGTGCTTTGATGTCCAAACTGCACAGTTTAGTAAAACGATGCAACCAGATGCAGTTAAATCAATCAATAAAATTTTACTTGTAAAGCACATTTCAGCAGCAGGGCATTTCAAAGTGCTTTGCATCATAACAAACACAAATCCAGATATTTACATACGCCTAAGAAAAACGGCTACATTTCTGAGTTAAATCAGAAACTTTTCTTGTTTTTATTTGCTAAATGCCAGAAAATGCCCAGAATATTTTTTTTCTTTTCTTTTCTTTTTTATATTCTGTTTAAGCATTTAAATTGAGTAGAAATGCCATTTACCTTAAGAAGATTTGATTGAATTTGGTTTCAAAGTAATAAATATTTATTGTTCCTAACGGCTCAATGACCTGTTGAGCTATATATACTTTAACTGTCAAGTGTTCTATAATTTCATGGCTTCCTACACTTGAAAAGGAGGACTTGGAGACTTCAGGAATTCACTCAATCCTTTTTTATTTTCACCAATGAGTGAAAACCAATGATGAGGTGAACAGGTGAAAAACCTGCAACATGCATACAAAATATTTTAACATACATCCTAGACACCCAGTTCAAAGTTCATAATTTATCTTAATGAATAATTCCATTCTTAGCCTTACACATACATTTCTTTTACAATTTTAACCATAAATTCAAATATTAAATTATAAAATTCCATGTCCAAGCATTTTAGAATTACATATCTTTTTTCTTTTCCTTAGGACATAAGTTTTTTTTTTTTTCCCCATTAAACATCTTAATATACATTTAGTGAAACCAAACTATTAAACTAGCAGTGAAACTCTTACTTCAATGAATTCTGCATTTCATTTCTCAAATGTGAAATTACAAACAAATTACATTCACTTTGAGCCCAGTAAGTAGCTTACCGGCAGTCCTTATGAGTCCTTCCCCATGAAATGGTGCTTTGGAGGCTGTGTATTGCCTCCCTCAGCTCTGTTGCAAAAACCAGTAAAGTGGTTAGTGGATTCCTTAAATTACCTGAGTTGAGGGTGCAGCTGATTTGGCCAGATTTCTTTCACCTGCTGAGAAGTGCCGGAGAGTGGCACACTGATGTGTGTGTGTGTGTGCACACACACACACAAATGTCTATTCATGCACCCGCATCCGAACCAACGAGCAGATCTGCGCAACATTAACCAAATTGATTTTAATTGGGTGAATAATTTTTTTTATCACTGTTTTGTTCTTGAACTTGCTTTTAGAGAGATATTTCAAAACATAACGTTTTGTTCTATTGTTATTTACGTTCTCCTTGCTGTGTAATGTAGAATACAACCACAAGACATTAACAACAGTAATCAAACGTATCCTATAGAGACCGTCTTCTTTGGTTCATTGGTATTGTTTTCATCTCCAAAGTGATGCTGGAAGCGTTTGAATATTTCCTAAAAAAAAAAAACTTGAAAAGTGTTTGAATTTCACTGAGGGAGAAGTGAACGAACCCTGAACACGAAACCCGTCTGAGTCCATCCCGTCTTCGCCGTCAGGATTTGTACCAGCGCTGCGAAAAGATGAGGCCGACGCTGTTCCGGCTAGCGAGCGACACGGAGGACAACGACGAAGCGCTAGGTGAGCCGTGCGCCTTGTCCTTCGCCGTTTGAGGAGGAGAGGCGTCCATCTTGGTGTCACGCAAACCGTCACGCCTCACTCTGCTTTTTCTGAGCAGCCGAGATCCTGCAGGCCAACGACAGCCTGACTCACGTCATCAACCTGTACAAGCAGCAGGTGAAGGGCGAGATTGTGAACGGAAACAACACACTAAACACACAGAAACCCGCCGGTGGGTCAGCAGCCGAAGAGAAATGCTTGTCTTTTGGTGTGCGCTGACTAAAAAGCTGTCCACTGATTCAGGGACGGCTCTGCTGGACCTGTCCGGATTGGACACGTCGCCCCAGTCGCCTCCTTCCTTCCCAGAGTTCCCCACTCCCACAGACGGCCTCCAGGGTCCCTCGCAGGAGACGGGGATCAGCCTGCTGGACGATGAGCTCATGTCACTCGGTAACGTTGCCATGTGAACGCTCTCGAGGTCCACAGCTGCGTTCCCGTTACGAATGTGCGCTAATCTTTGTTGATGTTTTTGCAAATGCCGAAAAAACAATCACCATTTTCGGAATTGTGGCGTTTCCATTGACTAAGAAACGGAGTTAAAATCAGACGTGAATGAGTTACTCTTGGGAATAACATTATACTTTGGAGTGGTTATGTATATATGTGGCGTTTTGGGGAAATTGTAATCTGTGGATTCAACACTTCCTGTCATCCTTTTTGTCATTTCCTCCAGTAGTAACATCTGGTTGTTGATCATGTAACTGATGCGAAAAAATTTTTCCATTGCTGTTCTGTGAAATACATCTATGATACACAAGCGCAAAAAAATTACTGAAAAATTATTATTTTAATTGGCACGTTCTCATTAAGCAAATTTATTTTCGTAACTTCAAGTTGCGCACTTTTACGTTTCGTGAGAACGCAGCTAACTTGAAACGTCTTCTAAGCTCCGTCCCTTTTCTGAAGGTTTGAGCGAAGGGACGCACACCTCCAACCCGTCACAACCAGACGACTCCACCGCCTGGGACTCCTTCCAGGTGAGCCGTGGGAAAACGTCGCACAGCTTCACTATCTCCTGCTCCACGTGCAAGAATCTAATGAAAAGTTATTTTGTTCTTCTTTCTCCTTCCAGTCCTCCGACAGCATCGACACGGATGTCCAAGCAGCTCCTCACCTCCTGCTGAGTCCTGACCCTCCGTCTCACTCTCATCCTCTGTCGTCCCTGGATGAGCTGGACCTGCTGGGGAAGACGCTGCTGCAGCAGTCGCTGCCTCCCGAGGGTCTGCAGGTCAAATGGTACGTCTCTCTCACAAACACACACACACACACACACACTGCACAGTCCGACTCAGACTGGAGCTTTGGGACGGGAGTTTTGGAAATGGTTCACATCTTCTGTGTCTTTTGTGGAAAAAAAGCTACAGACCACAACTCTGACCGGTTAAGCCTTAAAAGGATTAGAGGGGACAAATTATGCAACATCCTCACTTCCTCTTGTTGATTGTGCAGGAGGCGGTACTTCTGCTTTTCAAAGATGTACGGTTGTATAATTGCATGTCTGTTTGCAGCCATTTTAACGTGGCCTTGAAGACACAAGACGTGAATTAAGGGCCTTGAAATGTCTTAGATTCATTAGGAACAGAGAGTAGGAATATAATAAGTTGTTGGGTCTTGTATTTTGTTGTGACAGGACAATGTCATCTTGTATTTTCTGTTTTGTTTAGTATTTTTTCCTTGCTGGACTTTTTCTGTCACGGAAAGGTTTCAGTCTTCATTGTGTTCTGTGACTCAAAGCTGCTGAGGCTACCACTAAAAAGCTGCTAATATACCTCTGCTAGCTGTTTAGCATCTATCATGGGTGATAGACGCAGTTGACCAGTTGGCTGGACAACTTTCACACATTTCTGTGGTGACATAAATTCTGCTCATAATGATCTTTAAAAGTCTTAAATTCGAGTTTTTGAAAACTTGCAGAGACCCTGCTGTGAGCTACTAGTTGTCCCAGCAATCTGTTTGTGCTAGCTGTAGCTTCATAATGATCAGTCCAGTGATGCTTCTCAAAGTGGACACTGACCAGGACCAGCTTAACCTTCATCTTGTAGCTAAGGTGGAAACACGTCTCTGGTCTTATAAACAGAGAAGTGTTTTCTTCAGTGGTGGTTTAAATGTTTGTGCTGCTCATCTTTCTTCCTCAAGGGACAAGCAGCAGTCCAAGCCGACTCTGAGGGCTCTCCAGTACAAGTCGGGAATCAACACTAGCGCTCCTGCAGTGGTAGCCTTAGCGGCCGACCCCTCGGCCTCCAGCCTGGGAGGAACGCTGCTGGACAAATCCCCGGCTCACGCAGCAGCTCCTCCCCCTGAAGTCTCCCTGGCCGATGTTTTTGTACCTCTAGAATCCATTAAGCCCAGTAAGTGCAGAGAAATCACTTTTTTTTTTTTTTTTGTATATATGAGGTTGTTTTTCGAGCTTTAATGATTGAGCGTTTTCCTGACCGCTCCTCCTCCAGGTAGCCTCTTACCCATAACCGTGTTTGACGGACACAGCCTGCGGGTTCTCTTTCACTTCGCCCACGACTCGCCCCCGTCCCGCCCCGACGTGCTGGTGGTGATCATCTCCATGTTGTCCTCCGCCCCTATTCCCGCCACCAACATTCACTTTGAAGCTACAGCCCCAAAGGTCAGCAGCAATGACCTATGAAATCTGTGTCTCCTCCTCAGATTCTGACTTTTAGACTCACTAGATTAAGGGAAGTGGTTGCACACGGTTTTATTTTGGGGTAACAGAGTAACTGTAGCGGTTAAAGGGGGCTGGGGACAGTTTGTGGTTGTAACGTGACGATGTGTGGAACGGTTGAAGGTGTGTGAATTTTCTCTCCTGCCGTTCCTGCGGTTCTGTTTGCACCGATTGCAGTTTTCTGCTCGACACATTTTAGAGTTTTAATCATAAGAAAATGAAGCTAATTAACCTAAGGACATCTGACCGTCGTATATCCATACCGACTCATGCCTAATGTGAACTCGTCTGGGTTAAAGCTTGCTGATGTTTTTGTGTTTTCATCTGCAGTCTGTGGGGGTGAAGCTGCAGCCTCCATCGGGGTCAGAGCTCCCAGCTTTTAACCCCATCCTGCCCCCTGCTGCCATCACACAGATCCTGCTGCTAGCCAACCCTAACAAGGTAGCTACTAGCGCAGGCTTTGATGTTCCTCTTAAAACTTATTTTTATTTCTACACTAAATAATATAGTGCAAGCAAGAAACTTTGTCCTATGTTTTTCATGTTTCCATTTTTCAAGATGGCTGCCGTTTTTGAGTCTTTCGAACCAACTGTTACCATGTTACACGTTTTCATGACCTGGATGGACTTTATGTCATATCATAATATTTTCCACTTTGTTCATCCTATGAAGTGAGAATATGCAGCAAAATCAGAGACTGAGGACTTTCACCGTTTACAATCTCACTCCAGTTGATGACGATGTGAGACAGACGGTTAGCATTAGATGTGTTTAGCAGTTTAGCATTAGTGGGGTTAGCTGCAGCATTAACTACCACTCATTTTAGTGCAAACACATATTCTTCATCACAACCCTGGCAGACATTTTGAAATATGTCCACTGCAAAAAGGAAACAGGAGATGAAGAAAACGTGATTCTTATGGCTCAAGACATGCACGCTATGATTTGACAAAAGATTTTGCACTAAATTTCAATTTTAGTACAGAAATGTATTTTCCATTATGAGCAAATATGATTTTTACGGGTCCAACTGTGTATCATTTTGCATCAAAAATATTCATCTGTGATAAATATTGGCAAAATTAACTGCAGAAATAAATTTCTAACAAGCACACTGGACTTCTTGATAAATCTACATTTCTTGCATCTGAAGTAACTTTTCTTTTTATCTTTTGAATAAACCTGTAAACATACTTAGTTGGACTCTTGTATCCGCCTGTGAAAGATTTTCCTGAAATATTAAATCTGCTGCACAAAAAAAAAAAAACAATTTCTGTCCTTGAAAAACTTTTAAGAATATGGGACATTTATTCTGAATTAGAAATTAGAAAAAAATCAGTGTTACTTTTGCAGCAGTTGGAATAATTTTTGTTTTTGTTTCCCTGTGTGCTTCAGGAGAAAGTCCAGCTGCAGTTCAGACTGTCCTTCTCCATGGGCGAGCAGCAGCACAGCCAGAGCGGCCGTGTAGAACAGCTTCCTGACCCTGAGAAGTGGGGGAACCTATAGCACCTGAACTCACCCCGACAGACTCTCTGCTACCGGACTCGGCCGCCGGTCCTCTGCCACCGGCGCCGTCTTCAGACACGTTTCCTTTGCTGTCATTCTGCCGTGCGTTGGTTTGGGCGGTGGTGGTTTTTTTTTTTTTTTTTGAGCGGTTTTCCTCACTCACTAGTCGGCGTGATGATGACGTGCGTCTGCTTTGCTCTGAATTAGCCATCTTGTGTTTCTAGGTCTAGTCTGTTTTTTGTTGGGTTTTTTTACGTGGCCGGGTTCAAACAAACCTGCAACCGCTCGTCATCACATTCTGGGAGGAAAGAAAACAGCAAATGTGTGCATGTTTGATCATTTCGTGTGCTTTATTGTTGTTCTTTTCTCTTTTTCTAATTTATCTGCGTTTACCTCGGCATGCTCTGCGAACACGGGATAAATGTTTGGATGACTCCTGCACAAATGAGCTACATTTGTTTAACTCTTTTTAGTGGGTTTTTTTGTGTGTGATTTCTTGCTTCTCTCATGGTGGCTGAGTCACTTTCTGATCGCACAAAGAATGATTCTTCTCCGTTTCCCTTTCATCTCGTGTAATGAACAAACTCTACTATAATGTCGGAGCTGTGTATTTTCTGCCATATGTGCCTCTTTTGCTGTTGTATTATTTAAAGTTTGAAGCTTTTGACTGGAGATTTTTCCCCCTCCTCATCTGTTGATTATTAGACGTCTTTAAGTATTCAAACTGTTTTATTGCTTTGGGTTTTAGTTAACGTTGAAGCCTTAGCAGGTGAAACCGATTATCAAACTTAAATATGTTAAATGAGCCAAACTCTGATGCTCTCTGCGCTACATCGTCTCCTTCAGACATGTTGGACTTGTTTTTTTAGATGAGTAACGCATGATGGCTCCATGTCCCATCACAGCCTCTCAGCCACGTTCCACTGCACTAACTCCCAGTAAAAATGCTCTGCGGCGAACAACAAGACTAAAGTATGCATGCTGATTAATCTACTTTCAACATATCTGGTCTGAATAGAAATATTTCATCATTCAGCCTTTCATCCAGAAGAAAAAAAAACATTTGACCCTTTTTAGCCAAAAATGCATCTGAACAATAATCTGAAAATCTGAACAACCTTAATGTAGTTCAGGATTGATTTTTTTAAATCCTTGTTTCATTTTAGCATAATCTAACGTTAAATTTTCATTCTGTTTGTCCACCAGATGGCGCCACTTCCCCCTTATCTGAAATATGCAACAAAATTACGCACTTTTGACTGCAGTGGGTCAGGATGAAACGAAACAAACACGCGCACGCACAAAGATGCATACATATTTTAATTTTGGGAAGCTTATTTCTCTTTTATGTTAATATAACAATTAAGCTATGTCAACAGTATATTTAAAAATAACAGTATATTATTACTTTACTGGAAATTTTGGGGAATTGTGAATTTTTTTGTTCTTAATGGTTGACGTCTGGATTTTAGAGAAAAAAAGTTGACAAATCCTCTTGTGTATTTGGTGTTAAATAGAGATACAATACATAGACTGTTAACTGTTATAGCAGGGTCTAAAGTGGCCCTAAACAGCTCACTATGCCCTGTTTTTGCTAAGCTGAACGGTGGTGATAAGCTACATGTGAGAACTGGGACGGTGAAAGGAGCAGATTTTCTGATGGTGCAGTTTGCTCCAAATGCCTCCCAGGACATTTCCGATGACACTGGCACCACAGGGCCCGACTTTTCAAGTCCAGCAACAAGAAACAGGCTTTAAAGGGGGGGATAGGGCAGAGGTTCAGAAACATTCTTAGAAAATCTAAGTAGCCATGTATGGTGTGCAAAGAGCACCAATAGTTTGCTGCAACAAAATGTGTGTTTTTATTTGCGTTTCATATGATTTACCAACACAGAGTATAATTATCAAGTTAAATATTAGACATTTATGTGCTTCTTATTTACAGAACATATTAATATTATCTCAGCGATTCCATCTCATTTTTCACTAACTTGATCAACTTCCACAACTTCCATCTACTCTAGTTTAAAAGCTACAACACTCAGACACGTCAAACCTGCTGCGACTGGCTAAATGTTGCCCAACATGTTGGAAATGTGGAGGAATCACTACATAAAGTCACAGATTGTTGAAATGATTGACTACAGTTGAAAAAAACATTAGGAAAAGCATAATTTTTCCCCATATTTCCTTTATTTGCTTTCCAACACCAACTGAAGTCAACGTAGCATTGAAACAAATAACCAATATACATATTAAAAATAATGTTTAACCAAAAAACTTCAGCAAATATAAAAGTGAAACAACTTGATGCTATAATATTCAAGCAGAACACTGCTGAGCAATTCCTCACTCATTCATCCCCTATAAGTCGTACAGTGCTTTATATACACAGCTGATGAAGCTCCCAGCTTTGTGACAGACTTAAAACAAATTAAAAACCTTTTTTTTAATAGTATTTTAAATCAAGGTTCTACAGTCAGATAAAATATTAACAGAGTGATGAAGTTTATGGAGTGAGTTCGACTTAAGGATACACAATCAATGCATTCACACAAATCATAGCTAAGAAATATATTTGCAGCCAACCACTGCAAAACTGCTGAAGCAAAAAATATTCTGTGGTATAAAAAAATCAAAATAATAACAGGGATGTCCTGATCAGGACTTTTTTCAGATTGGAGTCATTTATCCCAATTAGCTCCCAGTGGTTTCAAATGCTGTTATACTTTTTCTGCATAGTGACAGATTTGATCTAATCTCAGTGTCAAGACATAAAACTACAGTCCTCTGTGAGCTGATACATTAGTTGGTGAAATGGTAAGCTAACGCTAGCATCATTCACTAGCTTCGTTTCCTTTACAAATGTGCGCAAAACTTGTCAATATTCTGCTAATTTCGAGAGAAAAAAAACTATTTCGCAACTGTGTAATTAAAATCACAACTAAATAGTTTGTGCCATAAGTGCGCCACAATCCACTTACCACTTCCTGTCATCTCCTTCGTCCTTTCCGCCAGTAGTAACATCCGGCTGTTGATCGCGTGACTCCTGAGATTCTGAAAAAGTGCTTCTATTGCAGTTTTGCGAAATACGCTAATTTGGTTACGGCCTAAAAACCACCACATCCCAGTGCAAAAAACCTTTTTATCCAAAAAACGTGAGTTTTTTTCGAAATGTGTAAATTCACGATTTAGTGCATTTATTTTGGTGATTCCAAATCGCGCAGTTATATGGTCAATGGAAACGCAGCTATGGTCAATATTACTGAAAACGTCAGAGACGCTTGATTTGTGAGGGAAACCCCGTTTCTTCGACTAATCCCATTTTGCGAACTGGCACCATGAGCTGTGGATTTTAATAACTCAGGAAAATAACAAGTAGTGTAGTTGGGTTTAGTTCAGACTCAAATTAAAAAATGTGAGTTTGTATCAGATCAGGACATCCCCCAAAATAATAAAGTTCTCATCAAAATTTCCATCTTCACTGAAACTATTCATTCACGTGAGCTGCACTATGAGGTACCTTGTTTTTGTCTGCAATAATTTTATACCAAAAATATAATTGGATTAAGCGTTCATAAACATAAGGCTTGACAAACACCGGCGACAAATGGCTGACATGGAAACGTTTTCATCATGTTCTGGAGAAAGGTCATTAAAGCCAGCAGAGGACAGCAAACACACCAGAAATCACGACTTTCCTGCTGAAACACCTTTCTCTTAACACCTTTCAAAAAAAATAATCTTAAAATCCACGTGTTATGATTATCAACTCCATTAAAGTTAAAGCCTTTAGGGTTTAAAAGTTTTAGCCTTTATCCAAAAGTAGTTACGTCTGAAATGCGCTGCGGCGGAGATGCAGTAACATGTGGGAACCAGCAGGGGGCAGCAGGCTCTCTGCTGAACGTGACGGCATCAATCGTAAGATTACAGAGTCCAGCATATCACAGCTGGGGCAGCTCAGCAGGAAGCATGGCTTCTTCGGTAATCTGTAATCTGCGTGGGCGTCGTGCTTCCGCCCCCCCCCCACACCAAATTAAAACAAAACAATCTCTCCTCCAGCTGTCCTGTCTGGGCGGACAGCTGGGTTCACTCTCACTGCGCCTCATCAAACAAACCTACAATAATAAAGTACATAGTATAGCCACAATATATCTGACAAACATTTCTGAAATAGTGTGTTAATAATGCGTTGTACACACAGCATGACATATAAAATTATTTATAATAATAATAAAAAAACATCTAATGCCAGCAGATTGAATCTCCGTACCTTTCTCTATTAAAGCAACTCTACGCTTAAAAATCAGTGGAGTTCAGATTTCTCTCTTTTTTTGTTTTTGGCAATGTTCAGCTAAGAAACAAACAAAAACAAAAAACTAAGAAAGCTGTGTTTTAGATGAAGATGGCACTTGTTTTCTCTGCTGTACCATCTAAAGTGCAATAACCAGATGCTATAAGCAGGCGCGGTTATTTAGTACTAACCCATATTCTGATGTATGCAGACATTTAGCTAGCATCTGTAACCATAACAACCACAGCTGCTATATGACATCATCACAAGTAACAAATCGGCCTTCAAAAAGCCTCGGCTGTTCCGTCATGACACCTCCGGTCGCCACGGTTTCCGACCAGAGTTGTCGTTCTTGTCCGGAATGGAAACTAAAAAAAACAACAACGACAAAAAACCCACAGCTGAAATTTAAGGCTTAAGTAAAACGTCAGGAGGTCGGAGGTCAGAGGTCAGAACTCGTCGTCGGAGCTCAGCAGGAGGGTTTTCTCGTTGTCGCCGCGGGTGCTGAGGTTGCTGTGGCTGCGGGACAGGGACGGCCCGTCGCCGCCGCGCTCCAGCGTGGACTGCTGGGTGTACTGCTGGTAGGCCGGGGAGAAGTTGTGGATGGCGTCCTGGACCATGTCCCCCGGGTTCATGGTCTCCTTCAGGCTGCTGGAGATGCTCTTCATCGGAGCGCAGCGACCTGCAGGGCGAGGCGGGAAAAAACCACTCAACGCTGGGCGAGACGTGATGGAGAGGGTGGGGGATGAGCGACAAAAAAAATAAACAAAAAAAAAGCCTACAGGGATTGTTTTGCAAAGTATTTTTTTTTTAAATGCGCAAAAGGATTAAAAAAAATAAAACAGTTCAAACACAAAGCAGCTGAAAATCGTGCCTGAAAGATTTCAGTCTTAAGGCTCAAATCTTTCACTTTGTGATAAAAAGTGAATGTCAAAGTTGACACACATTTTATTTTATTTTTTTTGGAGGTAGAAGCAGTAACTGTTTCAATCCAAAGGACAGATTTATCCCTCAGTTCAGCTGAATAAAATTAGTTTGGAAACTTAAATGTTGCCTTTTTATAGTACATTTGCTTTGATTTTTTTTTATTCAAGAACTAGATTTTATTTATATGTTATATATGAAAAACATTTACTTTTATAGTGTATCTATAAAATTTTTTAATAACATGTAATTTAATCCCCAATTTAAAAATAACTACAGGCAAAAGAACAGATTTCCAAATTATATTTTGGAAATTATTTTGAAAAATTGCACAAAACACATTTTAAAAATGCTAAAACAAGTTATGACCTTAATTTTTAAATCTTTTAAAATGAGCACAGCTTAAATAAAAGTAGTTTTGGTAAGCATTCAGTCTGCAGGATGACGCTACGCTCGCTACAGCGAGAGGAAAACCAAGAAAAACAAACACATATCAAAAGCAATACAGACGGCACGTTTCAAATGGTGAAATAATATCACAGACAGAGTAATGAATGACTAACCACAGTTAAATCAGCCTGTAGAGACACAATACAGGGAGGGGAAACGATGAGGCAGAGTCAGACCTACCGTATTGTCCATAGATGGGAAATGAGCCTTTAAGTGCAGCAGAACGAGAAGCAGAGAAAGAGAGAAGGAACAAAAGAAAGTCAGGCTGAAAACAGCGGCAGAGCAAACAGGAGGAGAAAAAGGAGAGCGACCATCAACGGTTCGTTGAGTTATGGACAGGAGTCAAAGTGAAAAGCGGGCAGAGGTCGGTTCTGTCCCGAGCCGCGGCGCGCCGAGCCCAAGGAGTTTGAACGGAGGCGGATTCCCCCTACCGTAAGAGTCCAGCCTCTTGTCCATGTAGACCTTGTAGGTGAAGGCGTGGCGCAGAGCCACGGCTGCGAAGAACATCTCAATGCAGATGATGAAGTTCTGGTAGCCGGCGGCGACCGTTCCCTCCCCCACGGAGAAGTCGGTGGAGTTGATCTGAGGGATGGCGCCGCATTTCTCCAGGATAGCCAGCAGCATGCCTGAGTCGGAAACAAAAGAAGGTCAAGGGGAACGATTTACCTGCTGAGTTCACAGACGCTTATCAGCATAAAAGTGTTGTTGTTCACCATCAATGATTTTTCTGAACCACCTTTTCCCCCAGTGGGTCATTATTGCACAAAACTGCAATAATGACCAGATCCATCACAGCATGGTGGGAAGCTAATGCTAGCTTTAGCTTCATGAACTTTTCTGATGCGCCTAGGCGAAACAAAGACAGCTTCACCACTCTGCAAGTTGTTTTTCCCGTTCTGAAGTTACTTTTGCACTCATTGGAAGATTAATAAATGTTTTAGTCTTCGTCGGGAGGCTTTAAATAATGTAGAAATATTTCCGGGCTCTTTCTTTTTCCAGTTTCATACCTCGACCTGAATCTGTCTCTTAGGGCTGCTGCACTTGGCTTCAACCACAAACGTGATCAGCAATATTTTCTGGTTAAATGTTTTATTTTTTTAGAACAACACACAAATCAGTCAGAGCTCAGTTGACACAAAAAAAACTTTAAATATTGAAGCAAATGTGTAAACTGGTGGGAAAAAAAGTGATGAATTATTATTAAGATACTGAATTTTAGGTTGACCGGCACCGATTTGAAAATTTGGGCCAATATCAATAACCAATATTAATTCCCATAAACTACTCAACGAAACAAGAATCAATATTAGTTATCAATATTTGTAAATATTTACCTACTTAAACACAGTTGCGTACATCATTATTTGAAAAAGCTTTTGTTATATTTAGGGATGCACAATATATCGGCACCAACATCGGTATTGGCCGATATTAGTCTTTTTTTAGTTATAATATCGATCCAATAAATAAAGATGGGCCGAGATTAACAACTGATATTTATTTCCATCTTGTTGTCGTTTATTCCTTGGGCTCGGCGAGACAGTACAAAATATCAGTACATATCGGTTATCGGCCATAATTGCAACGTTATCGTATATCGGCAGGAATCTTAACATCTGCAGTAACGTTTCTGCTGACTCTGTTGTGGCGTTCTCACCCTGCCAGAAGGAGAGGAAGATGACCGACTTCACCATGAAGAACTTGAGCACGGGGTTGTAGGGGACGAGCAGCTCGCGCGTTGCAAAGTAGAAGAGGAAGAGCGCGTAGAGCGACAAGCTGACAGAGATGTTGTAGATGATGGTGATGTACAGGTATCCGCTGGCCACGCTGGAGAGCAGAAACACAGAACAGTCTGATGAATGAACACACAAACTGAGGCCACCCAGGGATGAGGCTTGAGGTTTACAATATTAGCTTATCAAAACACTTTGGGTATTGAGTGTTTTCGTGTGAGCGGGTTTTGCGGTCGATTCTTACTTGAAGTCTCCATCTTTGTATTTCCCAAAGGCCTGAAGAATGACTGTGATGACCGCCATCAGAGGTTTGACCACACAGAACTGGAGAGTGGCCTGAGGGAGCAGGAGAGGACGGTTACCGAGGGCAGTGGGCAGGTAGCAACGAGGAAAGGCAGGTGAGCTTTATAGGCACAGAGACGCACCGAGAAACCGGCTGGGGAGCCGTGATTGGCCGGCCAGAAGGAGCTCGAAAATATTTGTTTTTCCAGATCTTCGAATGTGTAAGATTTATCAGGTTCTGATCTATTCACTATAAAGATAGGGTGACCATATCTCAAGAGTGTCCATCCGTCTGTCCATTCAAAAGGCAAAAATTTTAAAAATGGATGTTTCTTTTATTTTTTCCCCCAGTTCTTGACTTAAGAGGAAAATGTTTTGAAATATTTCATCAGCTGTATTTTACTGGGCTTGGTTTAATGGACATGGTTGACTCACATCATGCAGCAAATGGTACCTGTTTGCAAAACCTGAGGAAACCAATAGAGTAGGCCTTTCCCCACAGACAGCAGGTCCCGTACATGCAGCTTGACCTATGGGAGGGCACAGATCGACACAGGAAGAGTTCATGGTTTTAGGGTCATTGTCATGTAAAATAAGTGAAGTATAGATTAAACTGAAAGCTAAGCTAGCAGCAAATGAAACTTACTCGATGGGTTTCCCTCTGATTTCAGCCATGATGGCACTCTCTCCTCCCAGATATTCATAACACAAACTCAGGAAGTTGTAGATGACAAATGCTGCAAAAGGGGGGAGTGCAGAAATAATCGTATATTATTTTTCAAACCTTTAAAAATAACTAGATTTATTTTGTGGAAAACAAAGCGGTTGCTGTGGCATTACTCAGTTATGAAATCTCCACAGTGCCTGATACCTCTCGCATAATTACGGCTCTGTTTTGCTGATTCTGCCAGATTCCGACTTGGAAATGAATCCCATCCATCTGCTGGTTTTGTCTGCGCATAAATACTAAAGCTCTGGTCTCTAGTGTGGCGGTGGATCAGCATGATAAGAGGAAACCTCTGGGAACCCTGTTCATGGAAAACAAACTCCTGGGAGAGCTGGTGTTCGTGGAACGCAGCCATGGTACAGAGAAAATAAAGCTGATGTCATGTGCAGGCTTGTTCAGGCGCCGTATTGTATTCCTGCTTGGTGCATATGTGTGTCTTTTGCAGGCAAGGACCCTGGATTTCAGCTGCAACACTAAGATTTTAGTGGATTTGAGGATTTCTGTTCTTTATTCAACCAATCAGCTGTGTAAAAAAAAAACTCATCTCCTGTTGAGCCAAATAAAAATGGTGTATCGGGAAGCATGTTATGGGTTTGAAACGATTAATCGGATTCATTGTGAATAATCAATTGTTGAGATAATTGTCAACTAATTTAGTATTCTATTACTCTTCAACTGGAGTATACAAACTTAGAAAAGGGCCATTTGCTCAAAGAGCAAATCAGTAATTATGCCAAAACTGTAGAAATGATAAACGTTTTGCAGTTTAGATAAAAGAAAACTTTTTTAATCCATAATTAATTATGATTAATCACAGATTCATCCTGAATATTGAGATAATTGTCAACTAATTTAATATTTGATTCATCTCTAACTGGAGTATTCAGACATAGTAATTATACCAAAACTGTATAAATGATAAGCGTTTTGCATTTTAGATAAAAAAAAAAAAGGTTTTGTCTAATTTGATTTACCCAAAACTCCTCAAGTGCCAGTTTTATCTTCACTTTTTTCAAATTTTGTAAAAAATAAAATCTTTTTTTTCATTCCCTCAATAAATCAAACCTGGAGAGTTGTTTAAATGAAAAATCTGCAGTGAGTCAGTTTTTTAAAAAAATCGGATTAATCGTCAGAATAATCAGATTAATTGATAGCTGAAATGTATTTGAGACTTTTAGCACCTTGCAGAAACCCTGAATGTGGTTGGAAGTACAGAGGTGGTTAGAAGTTCGGTTCTCAAGCGGCTCGTCGATGTGTTTAAAAGCTTGCAGGCGGCTGGCGACCGTTATGCTGCTTGAGCAAACATGTCAGGCTGTATCTGCTGTTGTGCCTTTCCAGTCAGGCTGCAAAACACCTAAAGCTAACAAACATCTAATTTTGGGTAAAGGCCCTTTTACAGGAGTACATAAACGTGGAAGCGCTGCCTGCTGCCCCTGGTGGAACCCGCAGATGCTGGCTCCCCTCTGTCTGCGCTCTGTCTTTTAATTTTACTGTCCAAAGTGCCTGAGCTCAACTGTGTAGCACAGTGAAAATACTCGCCAGAGCACAGTCAGCAGCAGCACAGAGCTGGCTTTGTTAAGAGTTGCATAATCACAGATGCTGTGTTTTTCCCTCTAACATGAACTCAGGCCTTGTAGCTTGAAGAGGTCAAGCAGTGCATGAAATCAAAACGCTAATACAAACGTTTAGGAGAAAATTTCCAAGAATAATAATCCAATAGTGCATAAAACAATCCACTTTTCTTTAGACTGTTATGTGATTGTTAATATTTATTAAATGCTTCATGTCGCATATTAAAATAGAGAACATAAACACATGAGGTGAGTCTAAACCGCAGTTGTTTTCAGGTGTTGGTGGAAGAGACGCCCCCTGCAGGTTATGCGCTGTACTACACCAGTAATCTGTATTGCTCCTTATGACTTGCACATGTTTTTTTTTCCAGCTTGCCAAAATGTTGTCCTGTTCCTGCTTTGAGAATTTTCTGACACTAAGATCATTGTAGGATCTAAAATACGAGCCTGCAGTCACAGCTTATAAAAATGTAACTCCGTTTAAGGCTGTTTGGGATAAAACTTCCAGGTGCAGCGTATGTTTCTGGGAAGATATTTTTATGGCAAGTTGCAGGATTCTCTTCACGTCACTGCTCAGTTCCTGCACCTCCATTAATCTAAGTATTCACTCTCACCATGGCAGGCCAAAACAGCACATTTTCTTGGACAGATCAAGTGTCACCTTCCAAAATGTATCAAAACTAAAAGTTCGAAAATTGTTTCAGAAAACCCAAACGATGACCAGGCAGCAACAGGGTATTTTTGTTGTACAGGTATCAAACGGAAAAGTTTTGGGTGACAGGTGAAAACACGCTGCAAACACATAAATTACACAAAATCAAAAACACACACAAAAAAATAACTGCAAACGAAAAATGCTGCAATTGCAGCAAACAGAATTAAAAGAGAAAATACTGTAAATAGCAAAAACAACAGCAAGTACAAAATGTTGCAAGCTTGCTCCACTAAGTCCTCCAGGACACTAGGGGTTGTCTGGAGTCATTAATGTAAATATGCATACGTATTTACATTAATGACGTATTTACATTAATGTAAATACGCACTGTTTGAAAAAGTCAGTTTCTCTCTTCTTCCAACTTTTTTCAAAACACCCCAACTTCAGAGGGTCTGATCCTGTATGATTTGGTGGTTAACTCCCCCTAGTGGTGTGAAGGACTTCCATTTTGTGGCGCGAGTTTGCAGCGATTTATACTTGCTGTTGTTTTTGCTATTTTCCTTTTTGCTTCTATTTCTTGTGGTAGCAGAATTTTTTATTTAAATTTGTTTCACTAGTCAGTCACGTTTATATGTAGCACACATTTCAGCAACAAGGCAGTTCAAAGTGTTTTACACCACTAAAACATAAAACATGAATAATTTGTGCAAACAAGCAATAAACATCACTTTTTCCAAATGACATCAAAATTATTGAGCAAATACATATCAAACATATTGATCAACAGACACTACAATGGGTTGCATTTTAAGAACTCAGTGTTTCAGCGTTTCTGTGGTTTTTTGGAAGTTTGTTCCAGATTAGAGGATAATAGAAGCTGAATGCTGCTTCTCCGTGTTTAGTTCTGGTTTTGAGAAGCAGAGCATACCAGAACCCGAAGACCTGAGTGGTCTGGAAGGTGGATACCATGGCAACAGGTCTTTAATGCTGATGTTCCTCGTCAATTTTTGCTTCCGTTTATTGTATGTGCAACTTTTTTATTTGCATTTTCCTTATTATGATTGCGTATTTGCATTTGCATCATTTACTTGCAAAAGCGGATACCCTAAAAGACTTGGAGCTATAATTGCAGCAAAATAAGATTCTGCGAAAATATTGCTGAATACAAACAAATCCCACACTTTGTATATTTGTTTATGAATCTCTTTTCTTCCATTCCACACTTATATTAATACAATTTTGTGTTTAATAATTTAACCATTGTCTGATGAGATTGACTGGACAAGACATGATCAATTTGCCCAAAGGTAGGATCCTTTCTCAAGGGTTTGTCCCTGTTCACGCAGTTGCTAGGAAACTGGTTTCCCCCTCCTCTGCAATCCCAATAGGCCTTGGAGACGTGACAACAAAGATGGCAACCTTTGTAAACGAAGACATTACAAAGGCCATCTGTCACCGGGGTTTCACGTAAATCCTCCCGGTCTCATTTCTAGCAGGAGGCGCACTCTGAAACACTCAGCTGTTCATTCTGCCCTGACGTTTTTTTTTGTCTACCGGGGTCAGCTTCGGGCTCTGACTGTGTACCAACCTTCATAGCAGTCTCTGACTGTGTCAAAGTACACGTAATACTCCTCATTGGTGAAGAAAAGCAGGCTGAGCCAGGAGTCGAAGGCGTAGATGGGAACAATGAACAGGATCCTGACTATGTGTCTCTGCTCGTTTGGAGAGCTGTAGTAACGGAGGTGCATGTAGATCTACGAAGAAGATTTGAAGAGAAATAATAAGACAAATATTTTTACTCTGACATTTATACAAGCTTAAGGTTTTGCTCCACCTTAAGCTAGAAATTAGCACACAAAGGTGAAGGCAGTGTCTGAGTAAACAACGGGGTATCTGCAGGTTTCAGCAAGTTAAATTTAAGACCTTTTTAATGCCACTGTGAATCAAGTTTAAGACCTGAAATCTATAAATATAGGAGATGATTGGGGGATTTATGCTATATTACCACACAAAATAGCAAATACAGAGACATTTATTGGGTCATTTGTGGCTCTTAGCAATGGCTCTCACATTGCACATGGCTCTCTACAGCCTTAACCCCCACAGAGCCTAGCTTAATCTTTTTCTTTAAAAGATTACACCTAGCCTCACACATGTTGGCAACATAAGTGAACCAGTGGCGAAGACGAAGGTTTGTACTTACCCATAATAAATACAAAAAAAAGCTAGCAATGGTATATTAGCATTTAGCTAACAGTAGTTACAGAACGCAATGAAGATGTCTGAGTGCGACTCAAACGTTTGACTCACAGATCACAGATCACACTCAAAGATCCCAAAAGTTTAAAAGGTTCTGCCATGTCATAATTTAAGACCTGTGACCAAAACATTTAAGCCCATCTCACATTTTATTTTACAAATTTAAGATATTTTAAGGCTTTCATTTATATATATGAATTTCAGACTTTTTAAAGCCCTTTCAGGGAGGCACAGACGCCATAAACAAGAAGCAAAGGGTTAATTGCCTGGCAGTAATGGGATACTGGGAGGAACCTGAGAACAAAGTGCAGTAACTGGGAAGACTGTCGGTCAGAGCTCTTGGGTGTCTGTCCCACTGTTTTAAAAAGTTGTTATCGAAAACTGTAAACAAACTGAGCCTGGATCGATCACCCCACGACATCCGGGACCTAAAGCCAAGCATGCACGCACCCAAAAGTGACAACACACAAACAACAAACAGAGACGTTATATGGAAGTCTTGAACGAGTAGCTCTGGTTTGTGTGAATCTAATGTTTTACTGTGTTTTTTTGGTTTTACAAACAAGCTGTTTGACACAAATCCCAACCTGCTGAAACCAGAATCTTCACGGACAGTGTTAACTTGTCAAACTCGGGCACTGGAGGCGCGTTAGCCGGCAGGATGTGTGCGTGTGAACCGACGTGTGAGGGGGTTGTTTTTAGGAAACTGACACCAAGCTTTTATCACTCCTATTCAGAGCAGCAGACGGCAGGAACAACAGGGTAATCATTCATCACCAGGACTCCTCTGCCTGCTCCATCCGGCCCCCCCCCACCTCCTGCTTTTCCCTCCTTACACAATGTCTGCACCTATTGCCCTTCCCCCACAGCCCCCCAGACCCACACCTGGGGTGTAGTGATGACAAGTGGGTGACCACACACCAAACGAGCTGGTCCATTTACACACTTTGTTCCTAGGTGGCCTTGGGCTGAACAGGCATGCCACAAACACGAGCAAAAAACACTCATCTCCTGATTATTGATGAGGTGCTAGTGGAGCACCTGTTGCCTGAGCGACAACAGCCTATTCTTTAACTCTGAATGTGAAGAGCACCGGCAAACAATGAGAGACAAGTGATCTAGCCTTCTGGGTATGACAGATCTGCAGGTCATGAAAGCACAAAACAAAAGCTGATGTAATAAGCTCATCAGCAGAGCCAACACTGAACATAAAACATCTAACAGCTTCAAAACAAACTGGAGATCTGCTGTAGACTTTGCAAATTTTGAAAGGTCTCCACTGCAAATAATATAACTTTTTTTTTTGGTCAATTTTGAGCAATAGAAACATGATTCTGGTCACTTTTGTTTAAAAGTACATAGCAAAGTTTTAATCATTTCATTAAAAGGAGAGCCTGCTGGACTCCTCACAAGAGAAGAGAAGACAAAAATGTCTGGTTATTGTAGCCAATGTTTTCCATTTTAAGATTTTAATTTGCTATAGTTTTGCCTTGGTTAAAAAGAAAAAGTCTATCTGGACCAACCACTTGTGCAAGAGGTTGGTAAGTTTGTATCATTCTTGAATTGAAGTCATGGGCCACAGAAAATCACTGCAGACGCCGCAAATGGACCCTGGGCCGCACCTTTGACACCCCTCATCTCCAGGCAACAAAAGACTTTGGGTGTGCTCGGGTGTTTAGTGTGTGTAAACATGAATACAAAGATCAAATAAAATCTCTTTGATGGTTCCAGTAGTAGTTTCTGATACGAGTGAAGTGGGCAGACGCCCAGGGCGGCTCCTCCTGTAGGGCGGCATCAGTTTCCACACTAGGAAACGATTCTGCAGCTAAACCTGTAGCCTGCTTCTTTCGTGAAAAGTATATTTTTATAACAGTTGTGCAAATTAACTTGCGATTCCTGAAGTGCAATATAGTTTAACATGTCTTATTTAAGAAATTTGGATTGACAGTTGTGCAGTGAAATTTGTGAATTCATCAAAATCCAACTGCATCACACATGGTTATATAAATGATGGACTAATGGTGCCATTTATTTCAATTTTGTACTTGTAAACTTTTAGCTGCAAATACTGTGTGCCTTACTAAATGTGTTAAGTACTATTCTTGTTTCTCCCACAATTTCTTTTTTGAATGTATAAAAATAAATTTTATGCAAATCAGCAAATAACTTCCAAGATTAAAAAAAAAAAAAAAAAAAAGAGTATCCCAACAATCCAATTTTTGATGCGACACCACTTGGATATTTTCTGGGGTTTTTTGTTTTTGTCTGAAATGTTTCCATTTTAATGTACACATCCTTTTTTGTTTATTTTTATTTTTTTACTGTTCTCTTATCTTTGTTATTTTGTAGATCTATACAGCAGGTTGTTAGCCTATAATGCTTGTATTTAAGGGATTGATTGGTGAATTAATAAATAATAAGAATTCAAAAAAATATTAAAGTAAATTTTGAGTGCGTCTCTGATGGTACATGGCAACCTAAGAGATTCCACAGTGGAGAATGTTGACCCTGGGCTCCAAACGGGCTAGGACCGCCCCTGGATGATACCGCCATCAGGAGGCTAAAGACGGATTTAGCTCAAAATGTCGGCCTCTTACCTGGTGACACGTGATGAGAAGCGCCGTCCAGACGAAGAAGCCGGAGATGGTCTGGGCAGTGGATGTCATGAGGAAGAACTGATCCTCCGGCCTGAACACCAGGGGGATGGGAGCCCAGGAGGAGTTGGGCCCCTGAGGGGCCACGGTGCTCGGGAAGCCCGGAGGAAGGCCATCAGGAGATTCGCTTCCCAGCCTCTCCGACAGGCGCTTGGCTCGCCACCAAAGCTGACTCATCTGTTCGGAGACAGCGGGGCCTCGTCAGTGATCATGCTTCATGCGACACAAATCAGCCCAAACTCGAGCAGTTCGTCTAAACGACTTATAAATCCCGACTCAAACAAATGTCATGTGAAAATACAGCTGAACAGAACTACACGAGCCTGAGCTGTGACCTAAATCTGCAGCCAACATTCACTGATGTTGGAGAGCGAGAAAGAGAGAGAGAGAGAGAGAGAGAGAGAGAGAGAGAGAGAGAGAGAGAGAGAGAGAGAACAGCAAAAGTAGGACAGTGCACAGATCTAAAATGCAGAAGGCGTTGGGTGGATGTGACGTGAGATGAAGACTGAGGGGGTGAGAGGAGATGGCATGAGGTAGGTGGGAGAGGAGAGAATCATGGGAACGCAAAAAAAAATACCAAAAAACAGAGATATTAACATGAAACAAACTGAGATTGGTTATTTCTCTGCGCAGAATGCAGGAAGAGGTGTGCTAAAGATAGAAACACCATAGATACAAGTTTCCACAGACAGCAGAAATCAGCTCAAAACATGATACACACCAGAAATCCTTTGACCACCTTCAATCATCTACATAGAAGCAAATAAATAAGGTGAAATATGCAAGTATCTAATTTTCGGTTTCGTTCAGTAAATGGAGAAAGAAAAGGTTCATAACAACTAATGTCATCACTGAGTTCATTAAAAAGTTTCGAACTATTCCAGAAGTAAACGCCCAGACTTTGTAACCCGTTTCTATGCCAATAAACGAGCAGGTTAGACGGATGGATGCAATAAATTGCAAAATAAAAAAAATTTCCATACCTTATTTTTTTCCACATACTTTTGCAGACTTAGGAAACACGTTTTCTAGATTTTAGATGTTTCCCTGATGGCTTCCACAGAGACCTTTGATACGCGCCACCTATTCACACAGCACTCAGACAAATGAAAGCCAGGCGGGCCAAACTTGAAAGCCTGTCGCATCAAAAAGACGCCCAACATGGCCGATGCGCATCGCTCACCTTGACGACTACGTCGGCGTCTCGGTGGCGCTTCCAGGAAGGTGGCAATCGACTCGTTCGCACTGAAAACTAATTTTCATGATTACTGCCCGAGCCCTTCTGAGTAGCAGCTAAATATAGGCGTCTGTGTGTGTGTGTGTGTGTATATACGCTGCGGTCATGGGTGACTCATGCCCCTTGCCTTGAGACTCAATAAGCTTGTGACAATGCAGAAGCAGGGAGCGCATCAGGAAGGAAGGAGGGAAGGTTGTAACAAATGACACAGAAAACGAGGTAGTTTAGAATTGAAAAGAAAATGAAAAATGTAAAAAAAAAATCCCCATTTGATGCATCAACAACCTCCATCAGATTTGTAGCAGTCTGATAAACCTGTGTTATGTTTGTGGACTAAGAAAGGCAGGAAATAGATTGTTTTGCATTTAATCCATTTAATAAACATACAAAACTATTCTCCTGCATTTGCTGAGTGACCTGGATCAACAACCAGAGCCGATTCAATGAAAACTGACTCATTCCCATTGTTTTTCATCTCCCCTTATGAAAAAGAAACAAAAAAATGGGTGAACATTTTAACTTTTCTTTTAAATCATCATCTTCATCTACGTTTTTTCTTTAAACTCATTAAGAACAAATCTTTTTCAGGACGATAATTCGTTGCTCTGAGACCAGTTTCGACCAATACATCGATAATGGATGTTCGCTCTCTCAAAGACCAATACACTTTGATTTTGCAAAGAGCAGTTAACTAGAAGATAATGTAAATATCCAACATAAAGTGAACAGAACGGAAATAAAAACAACCCAGAATCAAAACCGTAAATAAAGCAGCTTTTGAACCATCAGAACAGAAACAATCAATCTAATGTTAATTTATCATGTGACTCAACACAGATATTCAATAAATTTGATTATGGGTGTTGTCAGATTAAAAGTACCCTTTGAAAATTATCAACCTATAAGCAGATATTAAACATACTTTTCATTAAGTTTTTATTTAAAAAAATTAAGTTTTTATTGATATCTTGTAATATAATTTTAAATGGCATGTTTTCATTAAAAGTAAGTGAAAAATCATTATAATTTACAGAAATAAAGGCATCAATATAATGTGATAAAGTTCCTGAAATAAAAAGAATATCTATAATATTCTTGTTTATTGAATGGGTCTGTATATCAAATCCATTTTTTTTACCAGATTGTTCAGGAAACTCAGGATAGATCAGATAATCCATTATCGTCATTTTCAAACACCAGCCCTTTTTTTGTCGTACTTCTCAATATCACCACCATGTATAATTCAGCGATTCGCTTTTGATTTTCTCCACACACTGGTTAAAAAACAAGTAGCGGTCTGAACATTTGCCACGGCCAACAAACTCCCTGAAAACCTGAGATGTGCAAAAAACGGTTAAATTGGGACTGAAGACGTTTTTGTTTACAGCAGATTTCAATAAAACAAATCTGACCAATGAACTGCTTGACTGATGAGTGATTAAAGCATCAGATTTGGATTTAAATTTATATTCAGTTTTGACTTTTAAATCTGCATTTTAACAGTTGTTTCTTTGTACGCGTGTGTGACATGGTAGACTCCCTAATTTAAAGCAAAAATGTATTTTCTTTTTGCTTTTCCTTTCAGCATTTTTGGATTTTTGCTGTATTGACACACCTGCATAACTATTGGTTAAATTACAAACATATCTGAAGTTCATTACATCCATTCAGAGCTTCAAATCTGGACTAGATTAAGGTGTCCAAATGACAAATTAAATAAAAACAGATATTTAAGAGTTTTAAAATTTAAAACTGAAAGGCAGTGATTTTAAGGCTTTTTGTCAACAATAACAACAAATGCTTTAAACCTTAATTTGTAATATATTCAATAATTTTTTTTAAATAAAAACGTGTTCCTCTCTAGTTTACAATAACCTAAAATGGTCTTAGATCATTGAAATCAACCTTAATGGTTCTATAAATCCAATTAAAGTTTCAAAAATTACTAACTTGTATTTTTCAGTCAGTGTAGAATATCTGGTGCAGTTTTCAAAAAGAACCTGAATGAAAAGCTCCACAAAAACATGAATTTGTTTTTGTTGTTTGTTTCACTGGTATAAAATAACCCACAAAAAGTTTAATTATTTAACGTGCTTTAGTTTATAAATACAGCAGAATGGCCCTTTAAAATGAGAAAAGGAGCGATAGATAACAACCAGAGAGGCTTAATCTCTCGAATTCCAGCTTGTAGCTCCAGTAACAGCTTAACTGGTTCCCAGTGGCCACAGACAACAGATAGGAGCAGCTCATCGATCCTGCTGACTTCATCCGAGGATAGGTTTCAAAACACGGGCTGTACTTTGAGCTGTATCGAACCAGCTGCCTCTGGGGTGAAGCATTCACAAATAAATCTGCTGTCACGTCAGCAGGACTGAACAAAATCATTTAATAACGCAGGAAATTAGAAACCTATACGTTACATGTGGGGAGAGAAATAACAGATAAATAATATTTACCCTAAAGCTGATATTGATTTTGATTACGCATTCAGAAGTTGAGGCAGCTCGGAGACAGACAAAACAAAACGGACTAATATTTCCTGCTGAATGTCTCCGTGTTGCTAATGTAAGCTTACCTCCTTTGTAGATGTTTGAATCCAAGCATCAATTTAGCTCTTCATCTCCAGCTGAATGGCGAACCTTCAGGAGTCCAAGCTAAAAGTTGAAGGGCTAACGGCTAATATCGAGTCGACAGCGAGCCACGTATGTAATCACAGCATTATTATCTGAACACCGGAAGCTTCTCCCTCTCTTCCCATAAAAGCTGTGAAGTATCGCCCGCTCGGCAGCTGATCCGCTCGCTGCTAGCTAACGAGTAGCAAAGCTTCCCACCGCCCAAAGCCTCGCTTTACATGAAGAGATAACTAAGAATTGAAGTCGAGTAAGAGACCCCACGGGAAAACGGGTAGTAAAAAGAAAGAACTATTTTTTTAGAGGCAGTCCAAAACAAAATGACCACAGACCGTTACTTCGCCCACATCATAAAGCTGTGTCAACAGCCGCTCGTTGGAACTCTGCTCCTACAGCGCATGCGCGCCCAGTTAATGGTTGGTTACGTCCAAGTTCTCAACACCAGTCCCCTCCTCTAACTTCCATTCAAAGAACCACGCATTTTGGACCACTTGTCCAATATTGCGAATTTCCAAGCTTTACCTAATCAAATTTTAAAAGTTTAAAACAAAACGTCTTTATGAAATTATGCCAAATATTTCTAAGTAGTCATGCTTTAAATAAACGAGAGAAAACCCTGACCATAATGAAACAAGATCAGGAAAAAAAAATCACCCGTTTTGATGGACTAATGGGTGGAAGACAGGAGTGATAATTAGGTAAAGGAACTGATGGAATGGACTGACAACTTGTCAGTACAACTTTTAAATGAGGGTCTACAGGTGCTGGTCATAAAATTAGAATATAATGAAAAAGTAGATTTATTTCAGTAATTCCATTTAAAAAGTGAAACTTGTATATTATATTCATACATTACATACAAACTCATATATTTCAAATGTTTATTTCGTTTAATTTTGATGATTACAAATTACAACAAATGAAAATCTCAAATTCAGCATATCAGAAAATTAGAATATTACTGAAGACCAATAAAAACAAAGGATTTATAGAAATGTTGGCCAACTGAAAAGTATGAACATGAAAAGTATGAGCATGTACAGCACTCAGTATTTAGTTGGGGCTCCTTTGGGCTGTATTACTGCAGCAATGCGGTGTGGCATGGAGTCGATCAGTCTGTGGCACTGCTCAGGTGTTATGATAGCCCAGGTTGCTCTAATAGTGGCTTTTAGCTCTTCTGAATTGTTGGGTCTGGTGTATTGCATCTTCTTCTTCACAATACCCCATAGATTTTCTATGAGGTTAAGGTCAGGAGAGTTTGCTGGCCAATTAAGAACAGGGATACCATGTTCCTTCAACCAGGTACTTGTGGGTAGCTAGCTTTGGCACTGTGTGCAGGTGCCAAGTCCTGTTGGAAAATAAGATCTGCATCTCCAAAACGTTGGTCAGCAGCAGGAAGCATGAAGTGCTCTAAAACTTCCTGGTATGTAGCTGCATTGACCCTGGACCTCAGAAAACACAATGGACCAACACCAGCAGATGACGTGGCACCCCAAACCATCACTGACTGTGGAAACTTTACACTGGACTTCAAGCAACGTGGATGAAGTGCCTCTCTTCTTTTCCTCCAGACTCTGGGACCTTGATTTCCAAAGGAAATGCAAAATTTACTTTCATCAGAGAACATGACTTTGGACCACTCACCAGCAGTCCAGTCCTGTTTCTCTTTAGCCCAGGCAAGACGCTTCTGACGCTGTCTGTGGTTCAAGAGTGGCTTGACACAAGGAATGCGACAGCAGAAACCCATGTCTTTCATACGTCTGTGTGTGGTGGTTCTTGAAGCACTGACTCCAGCTGCAGTCCACTCTTTGTGAATCTCCCCACATTTTTGAATGGGTTTTGTTTCACAATCCTCTACAGGGTGCGGTTATCTCTCTTGCTTGTACACTTTTTTTGACCACATCTTTTCCTTCCCTTCGCCTCTCTATTAATGTGCTTGGACACAGAGCTCTGTGAACAGCCAGCCTCTTTAGCGATGACCTTTTGTGTTTTGCCCTCCTTGTGCAAGGTGTCGATGGTCATCTTTTGGACAACTGTCAAGTCAGCAGTCTTCCCCATCATTGTGTAGCCTATAGAACTAGACTGAAAGACCATTTAAAGTCCTTTGCAGGTGGTTTGAGTTAATTAGCTGATTAGAGTGTGGTACCAGGTTCCATCAATTTTGAACCTTTTTACAAGATTCTAATTTTCTGATATGCTGAATTGGAGATTTTCATTTGTCATTTGTAATCATCAAAATTAAACAAAATAAACATTTGAAATATATGAGTTTGTATGTATGAATATACAAGTTTCACTTTTTAAATGGAATTACTGAAATAAATCTACTTTTTCATTATATTCTAATTTTATGACCAGCACCTGTAGACATGTTTCTAATATCTTCTCATGTATTCAGACCCTGCATTTTTCCTCCCTAAACACAAGACTCCAGCTCATTCATTCATGCAAGTGCAAATATAAAAAAAACCCAACAGATTGTCAGCAACATTATCCATTTTATTACTTCATAAAATATACACAAATACTGTAAATAGTGTTAAAGAACTGTACAGGATATCGGTACACAATACACAATGTGAAATACCTTTAGCTTCATCCTCTTGTATATCATCCTCAAATCTACAACTGCAATGCCACTGGGTCATGGTGGCCTGTACAATGGTAACTATACACAGTGCACTCCATACACATTTACACACACACATGCCAGCAGATGCATCTAATGACAAAGTTGGAGAGGGGTTAAATAAAGAGAATGTCATGTCAACTAAACCAATTTATTTTTCTGCAACAGAAATACTGAACATTTTTTTTAGGGAATAAAGGAGGATCTGAAGTGATGTTATTGATCTTGGAGGTTTCACTGAAGCACTCAACTCACTCACACCTGTTGGATGACCCAGCTGGCACGGCAATAGTCGCCTATCTCCACGTTTATTTCGGATTCAACGCCCTATAAGTCATTAGTATGCATTTTTCTACTATACACCTTTACAATAACCACATTTTGGCTTTACAATAAAATAAAAAATATTTACAGTGGAGTAAACAACAAAAAAGGAAAAAAAAAAAAAAGAAAGAAATTTGATGCCCCAACCCGCCCACATGTTCCTAACAGTGACTGCCCCCCACCCTCACCTCTTCTTCTTCAAAGCCCCAAATAACAAATGAATAAAAAAGGTAACTTTTAAGAAATATCATAAAAATTGCATCCCCTGTTTGTAAGCCAAAACGGGCAGCTGTGGTCTCAGGTTGAATATCGGTATGCTGAGATATTTCCTGAGGAGCTTCGCTCAAGACTTAGGAGTGAGTCCTTCGAATTTTCACAATCAGATTTTTTACCACCACAGATTAAAATCAAAGCAAAAAAAAAAAATACAAATTAAAAAATAAAAGCTTGTAAAAACAAAAAGATAGGCAGAGTAGATGTGTAGGATTTTTATGTCTAAAAGTGGATGTGGGGGTTGAAAAGCAGATAACCAGATACTTCACCAGAAATATTACAACTGCTAAAAAAATCCATCATTTTACTCATTCGCTTCCTTTCCTCTAGTTGCCACCTTCTAATCTACATGCCTCGTCCAATTTAGCTTTCAGTTCTTAAAAAAATACAAAGAATAAAATAAGAAAAAAAACAAACAAACAAGGGATACTCAACCTTCAATTTCATATTCCTTCATGAATAATGAAGATGAGTCACTTTTTTCTGGGAGAAAAAGGGGGAAAATTTCTAAGTCTGATCAACCATCAATAAGAAACATGCATGTTCCTGAAATCTTTTTTTGCTCCTTCATTGCTGACTGTTTTCAAGGGAATGTCTAGAGGATAAAAAACAAAAAAAAAACAACAGGATGGGAATGAGCAACTGTCAAGATGCAGCATTGTCATTGGTTTCATATGATGTGGTGGTGATCCTATGTTTAAGAACGCATGTTGAACACCTTTGCGTATTTTCCTGAATCCTTTAAACATTTAATATTGCGTTGCAGCAAAAAAAGAAAAAAAACCCTGCAAGTCCATTGAACAGTTTTGCAATAAAGTATAAAGAACGTTGGGGGTAAAGAAAAATATAATGACAAAAATTCCTTGCAGCCCTGCAAAAAGAACAAAGGTTCAGAATCAGGTTTTGTATTTATATTTCTAAACAATAGAAAATGTCAAATTTGAACTCACCTGTCATAGGTGTGTGCATGATGAGCTACAAAATCTCACTTTCCAATGTGCTCGAATGGCACGCTGACCTGCAAACGACGACAGAATAAAGTTTAAGGCAAGTAGCTTCCAGTTTATACTATTAAACTGAAATGTAAAAGGGTGGAATTAACTTCCCTTGAAGTAAACTAGAGCTGCACCGATTGCAGTTTTTTTCTGGCCAATCACTGATACTTAAAAAACCCACCCTGCTGATTCTGATTTTGGTCTGAAATGTCACTTTATAAACTCCCAACTCAGCTGCAGCTCCACAATAAATCAATAACTATACATGTTGCAATAGACACATGATCAATATCTGATAAAATATTCAATATTCATTATTTAGAATATTCGGTGAACCACACAGCATTCTGGGAATTGTAAGCAGAGGAAAGACTTCTCTTTCAACCACTCACAGAAAGCTAAGCAAGTAGCATCAAGGAACTCACTCACTCTTCGGTTACCTAGCAACAACCCTTTTGAGTAACTTTACTTAACAGGGTTGTTGCTTTGCTACAGTACAAACACTTACTTCAATGTTCATATGGAGAATTTAAAGTGAAACTCCAAGTAGGGCATAATTGTGAAGTGAAGGAAAATCATACATAGTTTTCATCTACTTTTCAATTCCAAAAAAAGAGAAAAGTTAACTGACAGATTAACCCTTGGGAGTCAGTTGACGCGTCGACGCGTCAACTGCGCGTCAGTTGACGCGGATTGTTGACGCCAACAATCCGCGTCAACTGACTCGCGGATACGCGTCGACTGACTCCCAAGGGTTAATACAAGATTCGCAGCAATTACAGCTGCAAATCATGCAAAACAATACTTTCATAACCCTCCATTATTACTAAGATTACTCAGACATTTAATGTTAATGAGGAGCCTTCACAACTGGATGAACTGAATTTTACTGAGGCACCTCTTCACAGTCAACCATGTGATGCACAGAGTTTGTCCATCATATCAAACACACCAACGTTTGGAGATGTATTGTTGGAAAATGTAGAAAATCTCAAGGGGAATTAATTCTATTGCTGAACACTCAAACGGTAAGCTGTGATTACCTCCAAAGTCTCATGAGATTAACATCAGAAGTTAGAGGTCTAATGTTGGAGTCGATCCCAGCAGGGAACAGTGCAAACAACACTAATCTAGCATGAGTAAATCAATTCCACGTAGCTCTCGTTTTAAAACACAATGTGTGTCAGGTTAACGTCAAGTATGATTACATTTTTGCTTAGAAAAATTCAGAGCCTTGAATGTTGTCTCACCTGTGATGTGGAAATCCTCGACTGGTCTTGTCGGGCCGTGAGGTCAGAGGACGATACGTTGGCAGGAGCGCCACGGTGTAAACGCATGCTCACCTTCCTCTCCCGTTCAGCGCGGGAAATTGCACGAGGCGACGTGTTGCCTGTAGGGAAGAGAAATAATAGACGGCTTCTGATGAAGATTTTCTAGAAAACATTCGAGTTGGCAAAGTTTTCTCTTCTAGTTAAAGTGATTTAAAGGGGCAGTATGGGTTTTCCAGCCACATGGTATCATTTTACAGCACAGTCAAGTAAGATGTATGCAGTAAAAATACTGCATACATCAAAAATTACTTCCTAATTTAATGACTTTAAATTGTAATGTCTCTTTAAGAAACCCCACCTTTAGGAAGTCATCACATCATCACTTCTCCATTAACCAGCATTTCATTGAGAAGTAGCTACTATCATGAGCTCAGCAGGTGGGAAAATCCACCAGGTGTTTGCTAATTGCTGCTGGCTAGTCTGAAGGAGCTGAGCGGGGGGAGGGTCGCCCTGTGAGTCAGGAACTCGTAAAATGCAGCTCTGAGGAGGAGCTTTGCCCTCAAGGGCGGGGCTAGGCCCACCCAGGCATTTTGCACAAGTTGAACGGTTGCCAAGGGAGATTACAGGATTTCTTAAACGTGCATGAAATAATCAAAAACACACTCTAGGTATGTTTCTGATGAAGAACTAACAATAAAACAGTCTATAAAGCTATAAAAAGTTAACTTTGCACAATACTGCCCCTTTAAATTTGAAAACTGGAATGTGTTTTAGTCAGTAACCCACCAGACTGCTGGACCCGTGAGGCCGGGTTTGAGATGGCTTGCTCTGGTCCGTTCCGGACTCTGTTGGCAGCGGCTGGGGTAGGGCCCGAGGGGAGGCCCCGCGACGCAGACCCCCTGGGGGCTCCTCCAATCCGGTCTTCTCGTTCGTCCCCGGCCCTTCTGTCACGATCCCCGTCCTCAGTTGATCGACTGGCGCCCTGAGAAATGTAATCGGCCATATTAGGAGATTCCCACTGAAGGTTTCAATAAGCAGGAAAGTTTAGGTACCCGAAAAAAAAAAAAAAAAAAAAAAAAAAAAAAACAAGCTTACAAATTTGAGCATGTTCCAGTCAAAGACGTAATCGTAGGAGAATCCCTGTCGGTGGAAGAGATTCCTGAATAGTTGCCGTAGGTAGGAGTAGTCCGGTTTGTCATCAAAACGGAGTGAGCGGCAAAAATTCAGGTATGTGGAGAACTCGGCTGTGTAAAGAAAGAAAAAAAAAAAAAAAAACGACGAAAGAGAAAGTGAATACACAGGAAAGTCAGAAAACCTGCAAGTGTCCAGTTCAGTTTTAAGCAGAACGAACTAAACAACAGAAGCTGTGGATGGTTTCAGGATCTGCACGAGGACTCACAAGGATATCCTTTGCAAAGAACTTCAATGGGTGTAGACATCTTCTTCTCGCTGATTCGCTCGTACTTCTGTCTCTTGGTGGCAGCCTTGAGGCCCTGCCAGGGCAGCGAGCCCAGGTTGAAGTACATGAGGACGTAACCGAGGGACTCCAGGTCGTCACGTCTCGACTGCTCTGTGGACACGAAGCGGCAGGTGTGCATGAATGAGACAGAACTAAACCTGATTATTTTAAAAGACAAATATCTGGAGGTTTAAAGAATTGTTGCAATTTTACTTCTTGGTAGAGTTCAACGTTTGGCAATATTATGGAGTTAATGTATATGCAGAAATACTTGCTTGAAAAATCTAATTTGAAAAGAAGAAAAAAAATAGTTTGTTAATTGTACCGTTTGAGATGATGTCAACTAATGACAATAATAATTCTTGTTAGGGTGGCCGACATTGTTACAAAATTAATTGCAGGAGTTTTTTCTTATTAAAACTACTTTTTCCTTAATTAAACAAAAACTCTTCAAGACCTAATACAACTCACAGAAAGGAGGACTGAAGTAAAGGTCAGATTTTGAAAATGTTTTCAGTCATCCGTTAATTACTTTTAAGGAAAGAAAGAGAAGAATCCTTTTTTTAGAAGAAGAAGAAATCAATTAAAATCAGAATGCTATGAAATAAAACGTTTAAGCCAAATCTATGGAAAATGATTAGGGACTAAAAAAACAACTTCTGACTTCTTTCAGAATTGGGAGATAAAGTCCAGTGGGTCTAATACTCTTTTGTACATATCACCCAGTCATAGTCACATTATGTTTAAACCCCTCTTAGCTTTATTCAAGCATTCTGATCGGTCACAATAGTATCAGTTGCTGTGACCAATCAGAATTGGCCTGAACAAAAATGAACAAAAAGGAGCATTGGCTGTTCATGACATGGCAGCAGCAAACCTTTCCACATTTGAAATCCATCATACACCACCAATACATTTTCAATAAGAATGAAAAAACACACACACAGAAAACTCCAAGGACAATTAGAGTTTAGGTCTGTGCATCCACTAAACTCTACCACCAGGCAAAGGTCAATGTGACCCAGATTATCAGGTAGTTGTCACTGAGCCAGAACAGAGCGACCCTGATGAGAGGAAAACCTCCGAGTTTGATGCGCAAACACAGTGAAACAAACGATTATGGCATCATTCTCCCTCTGTAGATATCACAGTAAAACTAGCGTCAGGGTCTCACCGATTCCAAGATGCGTGTTGATGGAGGCGTAGCGCGCCGTTCCCGTCAGGTTCTTGTTCTCCCTGTAAGGGATGTGCTGGTGCGTGCGCGCGTCGCGGTACTTTTTGGCCAGCCCAAAGTCAATGATGTACACCAGGTTGCCCTTCTTGCCCAAACCCATGAGGAAGTTATCTGGCTTCACGTCTCTGTGGATGAAGTTCTTGGAGTGGATGTACTCGATGCGACTGATCTGGAAAGGAAACATTTCTGTTACGTCGACAGTCAGCCGTGCGAGAGCTACTTAAGCCAACGGACAGAAGGAGGACAGATTGGCGGTGGCAGCGGGACAAATCAGGGCAGGAAGGTCACGACCCCGCAAGGCTGAAAAGCAGCCAATCGGATGGCCATATGGACGTCTGACACGGCAACGCGTCGGGGGCAAAAGGTGAGCCGAGAGTCTGATCTGTGATATGAAATATCTCAGTCAACACAGAATAAAGAAGACAGCAGGCGAGGAGAGGAAATCGAAACATCCAGATCCTTTACAAAGACTTCAAGGGAATCGTATACAATGTGCTGCTGCAGAAAGAGTCACTCCTATCATGTTCCTCTACTGGTAGCGTAAATATCTTGTTCACCTTGACACCAGCTGAAAAAGACCAGGAGCAGTTTGAGTCTCACCATCTGGTCTGCCAGAAGCAGGACCGTCTTCAGGCTGAACTTCCTGGAGCAGAAGTTAAATAGGTCCTCCAGGCTGGGCCCCAGCAGCTCCATCACCATGACGTTGTAGTCGCCCTCGGCGCCGCACCACTTTATCGACGGGATCCCAACTGGTCAGATAAAATAAAACAGGAGTATGTAGGGTTGAACAGCATTGCTTTGAAAAAGAGTTATTAAAACTGCAGCAAAGTTGATTTAAGTTGTGTTGAGGTGAATTTTAGCCTTTATTTATACTGAAGGACTTGTTATTCTGCTGTTTCTTTTGTGTAGCAGGCTCATCTCAATAGTGGCGCTTTGTGTTTAGGCAGTAAATCAGTTCACTAGAATAAACAGTCACTCTGTCATGTAAACACAGACAGGTTGCTCTTTCTATTACCCATCCCTGCTTCCCACATGATCATGTTCTGAATGAAAACACTAAAACTGCAAGTGTGGTAAGGGAAAAGTAGCATTAGTTGAGTATTGAGGAATATCTGGAGATGAAACATAGAGCAAAACAAACTGTATTTGTGCCCAGGTAGGGTAAGGACAAGTTACATGACATTAATGCATTAATTTTGATTAGCTAATGACACAAATTTTAACATGTTCCAGCTTTTTAACGCCGGCAGAACTAAATTCTAATTCCAATTTGACAGCATTTCTGGAAATTATGCAAGCAGAATCTGTTAAACTGCTTTCTTTGCCACTGAAAAGATGGGGGGGGGAAAGCATTTTTGTGGTGCAATATCAGGTTTAAAAAAAAATAATATATATATATATATATATATTTAGTTGATGAACTGCAAAACAGTTACAAAGGTCATTTTGATTCTGCTAAGTGGACACATTTCAGAGCAGCATCCGCTTTCTTTTGTTTGGGCTTCATTTCGTAATATTACTGTAATGTGAAAACCTTTTATTGGTTATTTGTCTATCGTCATGCCGACAGTAATATATGACATACCCTGGTATTTCTAGTAAGACTCAACTATCTCAAAAGAAAGCAGATAAAAAGAAGCAGAAAAGTGGTCGATTTCAGCAAGCGATTTCTTCAAATTGAAAAAAAGAAAAGAAAATCCCAGACTGACCCTGAAGGTCAGAAAAAAAAATTAAGAGAATTTGAATTTCATTGTTTGAGTGTCAGGTATGCGATGAAAAATCCTGCCGAGCGCGTTGAAGCGGCAGGCGGCTCACCTCCTCCCTGCATCATCTTGTAGAACTTGCTTTCAATGTGCAACTGTGGGTGTTTGGTCTTCACACATTCCAGCTTGATGGCGACTTCCTCGCCCGTCGTAATGTTGGCACCTGAGGAGAAGCGGACAGAAATAACCACATCTGTACGGGACGCGCAGGAGAAGCAGGTTGTGCTGCCTGACGATGGATGAAGATGAGGAACAGTTTCCCTCCCCCGCTTACCAAGGTAAATGTCTCCGAAGGATCCACTCCCTATCTTTCGCCCCAGCCGGTATTTGTTCCCCACTCTCAGCTCCATGGTTGCGAGGTGTCACTGTCATCAACGGACAACGTAGATCTACAGAGGGGGGAAAAAAATCTACGTATAAACACACAAATTCTCAACTCTGTGGCTCGATATTAAGACGTATTTTGGGGGTCAAAATAAAGGTGGTCAGTCAACCACCTTTGTCATTTATAGTGATAAATTTATTTTAAGAGTTTTGATTTTTTGGCTTGATAAATTCAAATTAATGTTTAAAATGCCTTAAAACTGTGCGTATTTTATAGTTTTTGCCGCCGTTTGTTCAACGAGAGCATCAATAAATACATGTTTTTTTAATTAAATATGGCTAAATGCAATTACTGTATAATCATTTTTGGGTTTTTTAGTATGATTCAGTTTCATTTCATTTTAACTGCAAGTTTTGACTAGTTTTTAAGAACTTACTGCTAGTTTTCCTTAATTAGTTATATAATTTTTTTAGTTTTTATTAGTTAAAGTTGTAGCTTCTCATTTGTTTTCTAAAAGGTGATTATGTATACACCAATTCATTAATAAATGCTCAACAGAAGATACTATTTTCAAAAAATGTATTCAATTATTATGGAACAACAACCGACTCATGTCCAAGCTTAAGTGCCGAGAGGAAAAAAATAAAAAAATAAAAATTTATTTCTCATCAGATCAAAAAGTTAATCAATTAATTTGCTAAACACAAAGGCGAAGCATAGTATATTTCCAATTTCAGAATGTTTTAGTTTTACAAGTTCCACCTGGTTATAGTCTCCCCCCATTAATTACCACTTTTATTTATTTCAGTCAACAAAAATGTTCTCTCAATTTCAGTTCTCATCGTTTCATTTCAGTTAACTATACTAACCTTGGTTTAGTGGCATAAATCACACTTCTTTGTGTGACTGGTGTCACACCTTGACTAAAGGAAATGTTAGTCAAGAGCAGAATTTGTGCATGAGAGGCTACAATTGCTGTGCCATGCAGTCACAGCCTCAGAGTTATATAAAAAGTAGTAATAAACGGCTCTTATCACTTTTATGACAATATTACCGCACAGTTTTGTAATAAAACTTTAAGTTCATATCAAAAACAATTCAGCATTAAACATGCAGCCAGTTTCTTTATTTTGCCACGTGACAGAATGACTGAAGTCTGTTGAGACTCTCGGTTTCTCATATGATGAATTTATCCCAGTAAAACTCGCCACGTTTACAAGAGGATGCATCCTGTTAGCTGGAAAACACACATCTAGTCTCAAGAACAAAAAAAAAAAACAATGGTGGAACTTGCAGGGTAGCTAGGGATGATGGGGTGGAGGACTGCTTTGGGCTCAGCAGAAGAAAGGAGGAGCGAGGAAAAAAAAGAAAAGAAAAGAAAGAAGCCAGCGCATAAATGTCGGCTTAAACCTGGAAGAGGAACGAGGAGGACCTGATGCTGCACGAGCACGAGGCTTCAGGATGCATGAGGAAATCGAGTGCAAATTCTGTGCCAAGCTCGCACGTGATGGCGGCGCGGGATCATCACTTATTTAGCGCTTCGCTCGACCACGCCACGTTGAGCAGCCACTGAAAAAAGCGAGGCTGAGCTCTCTGCCACGCCGGGCTGGCAACGCCAAAGGAAAGGAAGCATGAGTGGCCGCGGCGACGGAGAGCGACTGGCTGGCTGGATGTGTGTCAGAGCCCTCGGACCGTTGGGTCTGTGTAATGAACTCCAGAGAGCCCAGAGCTGCAGAGCGGCGCTCATTAGACGAGGGTTTACTCCCAACGTTAATCTGGGAACGCCGTGTCGACAAAATGTGCCGTTTCCAAAATGCAGAGAATACAGAGAACACAGACTGAGCCTACAAACACATTCATATTAAGGGAACAAGCACACAGATAACGTATCGATTCCTAGGATGGAACCACAAAACGACCTCAGCTTATCTTACTTAATAGAGAAAATATAAATCTTCAAACAAGTTCACTTTGAGGACAACTCCAAGTCAGGCAACAATCCTCTGAGAACCAATATGGCAGGCAGTTTTAACATAAAATCGGTTTCAGCTATATTCCAGATATTAAAAATTGATGCATGGCTAGACACATTAGTGCATTATGGCATCTTTAATTAGGTTTTGACGAGACAAAAACACCCATTTGCGACATCTCTCAAATACATTCTGACTGGCATAAATGACATCAGAGCCACCATTAATTTGTGTGGGAGCTTTAATGTGAGATATTAACTATTAATTACTGACCATCTGAAACAAATATTTCTGATATTAAAAAATAAATTATGACTAGTCATGAAGTAGATTTTTTTGTCCTGAATTGTCAAAAATAGACTGGCACCATAATTCAAGCCATCTTAAGATTTTTAGATTTGACTAGTGCAAATTAAATTTCAGTCACCTATAAAGAAAATGACTAGGCAAAACAAAATTAGAAATATATGGATCTATAATTCTGACTAGTCTAATCTAAATTCCTTTCGAGACATCTCCAAATGAATTAGGTGATATCATTTAATTGAGTCAACTTGAATGAACATTCTGACTAGCCAGAATTACATTAACTGATATCTTGAGTTAGTATTTGTCTAGCCAAAATAACTGATTTCCATAGCAATTTAAAATTTAAATAAAATGAAAAACAATAAGTTGTTTCAAATCAGGGAAGAGCTCCATCTTTTCACAGATTGTCTCATATTACACTGGCCCAATGTGGTGACAATTTAAATAAATATATATGTATAAAAAAAACTTGTTTCATGAAAGAACTTTAAAGCTGTTTAAAGTTCTGCTCTCTCTCAGCATCAAAAAACTATAAACACACCTTCAGACTTAGTAAAATATCTTCCATTTAACTTCTTCTTGCTTCTCTGTGTGTCATCTTGCTTGATTTAAAGACAACTCACTCACTCACTACACATGGGATGTTTTGAAAGGTTGATCACTGGTCAGTGATGGTTAAGCTAAAAAAAAGTCCAATTAAGGTTTATAAATGTATTTTTTTGGTGCATCTCTGATTATTTTACTTATTTCATGTTTTTATCCATAATAACTTAATATTTAGTACCTGTTTAAGATACCAAAGAAGCTTGTTGTATGCCATTAGAAAACAAACGCACAAAACTAATTATTTAGGAAACTTTGACTATGAGCAGGTAGATAAATACATCCTCTGGTTTTATGATCAAACTAGTTAATAGAGAAAAAAAATCCAAAGCACATGTGCAACAATAATAATAATAAAAGAAATTAATTGAATGTCAAAGACGCAGACGGATCAGAGTTGATAAAGGGTGAGGGCCATGACATGCAAGAGCGTGGAACCAGTGTTGCAACAAAAGACCAGAGTTGAGGAGTAAAATAATTACAAAACTAAAACAGAGAGCATTCAGTTCAGAAACAAGAGACACACAATGCTCAACTCTATTCCTCTGCATCCTTCAGGCTGGTGCATGTACCGTTAGCATAAATGCATTCAAATAAATGCTTTTGTATTGGTCTTAGTCCTGCCTTATGACTGGGATTTTAGGATTCTCAAAGGTGTGAGTATCATAAGCTCAACAGCAATGGGAGGAATTCATCATTTTCAGGTCTCGGTGACAGCATGAGTGCATAAGGTGAAGCAATTGGAATTAGCCTGTCACACTGCACTGGAAAAAGAACATGTGCTATTACCGTAGTAATCGTCTCTAGGAGAGTGGATTGGTCAAGATGGTACAGTACACAGCTGCTGGTTCAACGGGAGTCTTAGTAGTAGCTGCGAAAACATGATGTTCTAAGGAGCTGGAATGCTATGGTTTAAGCTTTAATATCCCACAGTGACGACTGTAAAGCAGGACATATTTTGTATTTTTCCCCAGCTTTACATCAATCTAAACAACTTCTATTTGGAGCCGTTTTACATGAAATTATATCTACTCAAAACTCTTAAAGTCAAAAAGAAAGAAAACAATGTCAGTCACGCAAAAGGAGATTATTTCGCAATCACACGAACACTGCTAACGTTACGCCCTCACAGCTGTCACTACAAACAACTACTTTGTTCTGAATTCAACGGATGCCACATTTTGTGCGCATTTTTTTTTCTCCCCCATTTATGCTAACAAAACGACGGGTTTGTGGCTGTAGTGGCACAATTCAGTCGGTATTCCTTTTGTCAAAGTGCTGCGATATATTTTTTTTAAGGAAAAAAATGTATAAAACATTTACAGTCATAATTTGACAAAAAATAATAAATAGATGACGTAAACAGCTCATGTCTGCTTTTACTAGTTTGCGTTAGAAATACAAGCCACAGGAATCAGCGTAAGTTGACTGTTAGCCGCTACGACTATGCTAGTAAGAGGAATACGTTACCCGAACCGTGGGACGTACCGCTGAAAAGGTTCTAAATTTAAGAAAGCTTCACATTAATACAGTTGAACAAGTCAATTTTTTTTTGTCTTACTTACAACCGCACCCTTACATGTATTCAACCAGCCAGGGTAGACCGCCAGTCCTACTACTTGCCCCCTCCCCCTCTCCTGTAAGCCGTGAATAGGAGACTCCGCTTCGGTCGAATCGGGTCTCTTTTCCCCCTCGGTTTTAATGGTTCCCCGACCCAACACTCACCCGATATCGGGTTCGCCCGACAGCTGGTTAAGTGGAGCTTCTGATCCGATGGTTGTCAGTCGGACAAGAAACCGACCAGAGGAGGATGGGAGCGGATTATGGCAGCTCTCATACCCCCAGCTCTGAGCTCAGTCGTCGGTTGCGCTCCCTGTTGATAGTCCCTGAGAAGCTCCAGCAGCACAAACAGCCGTTCTTCACTCTGATTTGCCTCCCCTCCTCTCGTTACTTAACGACGTACGTGCTCACAACGTCGATGATGTCACCCCTTGGATGTCGCCGTCAGTACTAAAACTGGAACGTCAAATCTAACTACGCCTCCCTTATTTAATTTTACCATTCATTAAATTTCTAGTTTCCGTTATCCGCTCCAAAAGGAACTACTTAATAGAATTTTGACAGTTAAACGTGTTCTTTTTTTATATCGCATTAGTACTTTACAGCAAGTAAACAGTTAACTGTAAGCCATTGTTGACTGAAGTTGTGACGTTGGTTTTAAATTGGATTGGTGTGTTGAAGGTAACACAGGGCTTGTTGCAAGACTATTGGCTGTAATACCCATAATATACATTTAATATTTTTGCTAATATTAATATAAGAGGTAGAACAAATGAGATACTGTTAAAAATTCACATTTCGAGTCACCAAACAGGAGAGAAATTTTACATAATTCTGGTTAGAAGACTACAAACGTTCTGAGCATAAATAGCATAATTTTTATATTTTAGATATTTTTAGCTGTTATTTTTAAGGTGAACCAAATTGGTTGATGCTATACAACCTGGGGTCTTTTCTAAATGGAGTCTGTATATTCTGTGCATAAGTGGGTTCCTCTCACAGCCTAAACACAGAACCACAATTGTAAATTGCTTCAGTTGTGTTTTATACATAATACGAAATATTTAAGTGGAATATTGATATTGTGTAGAGTACAGAAAAAATCTCCAAAAATGTAAACATGGGCACTCAGTTCTTGCATAATGACTGGATTGAAAAGCACAATTAATCGAAACATCTATGTCCAAGATGAATTTATGCAAATTTCTGACGAGAGCTGCATACTTTTAATAAAAAAAAAAAATTAAAAAAAACCCCCGAGGACAAACTTAGAAGCCAATACTTTCATCTTTATTAATCTTGTTCTCATTGTTTAAATAAATTTTTCTTCTGTAAAATCTCAAAACGAAAACACTGAACAGGAGTGTTAAAGCCTGTCTTAATTTAAAACAAATACACAACAACAAACCATTAAAAACGAACGGTAACGCTTACACTGTATCTGTAAACAACCCCGCCCCGGCCCTCCCCTCCCACTGCACACAGTTTGATAAGATTTGGCATGTCCATTTTTCTCAACGCATATGCCTTCAGCTCTTTGTGTCATTAAAATGTTTTTTTTTTAATTATTGCAGGTCAGACAATAAAAAAAGACATATCTACTAAAAAACACTTCAAATGAAAAGGGAAAAAAAGCATTAGTGCCAATATTTCTTAACACAGTCAGCAGAATACCAAATGCACTCATAACATTTTTTTTTGTATAGACCTTCTGTATAAGTAAGCAGCCTTGCCCACATTATGACAGGCATTACCATGCGCACACACATTGTCGTCACATTCTCACACACATGCACAGCGACTGCGGTGGTTTATAATCCACTTACTTGGTCTCAGTCTCACTCATACTCATAGTGTGTGTGATGCCGCACGCAGCATCGACACGTGGAGAAATGCATCATAGCCTGAAAATGCCAGCAATTAAACATGTATCACTGCAACAGTAACAAACATGTTTGAGAACGAATAACAGAATAAAACAACAAAAAAAAAACAAGAGTGCGTGAGATACAACAGTAGGAGGTCAGCATTTTTGAAAACAGATCAATAACTTTTTTTAATATTTTTTTTCTCAAAATTTCACTATTCAAAAATTAAAATTATACATCCAAACGAAACAAGAAAAAAAAAACAAAAAGAACAAACTTAACATACACAGTAAGATACAGCCCTGATCTGGATCAGAGCCGTTTTGCATGTGTTTGGATTCAATCTCTGTCTTTAAGGGGATGTGAATACAAACTGCGCTCCTCAGTGTTCTCTTATAACGATGAAGGTAATGCTGTTTACAGTGCCTGTCTGTCTGAAGGCTTCTCTGTATTTGGTGTGTGCATGTTCATGTAAATCGGTTAAAAAGTCCCCCTACTTACTAAGCACATTGCGATCCAGTCGAGTCTTTAAGACTCACTGACTTTTCTTTTATTTCATTCTTTTTCAGGTTTCAAGTCTAAGCAGTTGAAATCTTCATGTGTGGAAAAAAAGGCTGAATACACATCTAACAGTCCCTGCATTTGTTTTTTTTTCATATATATAATAGCTTAAGTCTGGCCATGAGAATGTGTGTAAGCATGTCTCACATTTCTGCTTTAAGTGTGTGCACGTTAATATGCATACTAGTATATGTACGCACGGGTATGTATTCAGTACATCAATATGCATACCATGTAAATATGTGTGCCATATTAAGTACATATGTATCCCAGTGTATGCCCTATCAGTGTGTTCAAATCCAATCGTACTACTCATTGGGCGGGCTCCTCAGATGGAGTCGGCCCCTCCCCCCAGCAGGTCGCCAGGCAACAGTCCGGCGGAGCCGTCCATTTGGTGCCTTTCCTCCATTTGAGGTGCTCCCCACAGGCTGCTGCTCGGGTATCCTGCGTTTATGCCGCCCCACAGCCCAGACCGCCCGCTCTCCACCCCGCCGACGCCTCCTTCCCCGGCCCCGTTGGTGCTCCACTGGGAGAATATCGCGAGCCCCGGTCCTTGGGCCGAAGACGCTTCCGAAGACGTGCCTGTACCGTCGAGACTCTGCCATCCGGAGCCGGACGATCTTTCCCCTCCGCCGCCGCCATTTCCGTTTCCGCCTGAAGACGAGCCCACCGCCGGTCGCTCACTCCCAGGGGAGCTCCCGCCGCTGCTGGCCACGGCCACGGCCGTTCCGGATGAACCGGGCGCACCGTTGCCCGCCGCTCCTCCGGAGCCGGCCCCTTCGGCCTGGGAATGTGCAAAATGGCGTGCAACCTCTTCTTCACTTACAAACTCAGCCAGGATGGTGGTGTTTCCCAGAACACACCTGGAAGGCAAGTCAAGGAAGACGTCTTTTAGGAATACAACTGAATGCAACACTATTCATATTAATTAAACTTCTCAAAGTTGTCTTATATTATAACTAGGGCCGCAAACAACTATTTGACTTATGTTTATCGATTGGAACCAATTTCAATCTAAGAAATCAATCGATTAACTAATAACGTTTGCTTAGACCATGTTTTTGTGCTGTAGTTTAGCCGCCATCTTGCAGAGGGCGCCGCTGGTCTTCCTTAAGCGGAGCCAGATGATACAGGAATGAAGATGCCGGAGACATACAAGGACGGGAAAAAGAAACGTTCCAAATGGAGTCCAGTGCGACATGCAAGATGCACCTTATATTTCAAAGCGGTGCTAGGCCATGTCAAGACAACAAAATATAAAAAAATATACATAGTTATCAGAATATAGTCATAAAAGTAGGGAATTTAAAACACGAGAAAACTCAGGTTCTGGCTGCTTATTAGTTGACTGATATGATTAATCAACTTTAGATCAACTCATTAATCGGTAACTTCCTCCCTACTTACAACCATAAGGTCTAAAGAATTTATTGGGTTTCATTTTTATAAACAATATTTGAGAAGCATTGGATCCACAGTGTCTGTGGGGCTGCTGGTGAACCTACATGTGAAGAGCACCCTGAGCCTTGGCCGCCTCCTGCCGGCTGTTATATCGAACCAGAGCGCTGCCCTGGGTTAGGCCCAGGTGAAAGGTCAGCAGGGGGCCGTGCTGCATACAGATAGTCCTCAGCGTGGAGCCGTCAATCTAGAATCAGAAAAAAAAGAATGTTTGGTGTAAAACATTTCACCAGATTCATTCAGTATTGGGCCAGAAAAGGTTGAGGAATGTTGGCAGTTGTGTAACAATGGTTATGTAGAGAAAAAGCTACGTGTTAATGCAGACATCGCACTTTGCATTAAATTCATTTATAACGTCTTAATCGTCATGGTGAGATAGAGCGCTACAACGTCTCCACCAACATAATCGGTGCGCATTACTAATGTAAGCCCAAAAGTTATCGTCTTCATTTTTAAGCTTTTTGAGAAATCTCCTGAAAAAGTAATTACTGTTAATCCCAAATCATTAAATGGCTGAGTTATCTCTGCAGTTCAGCTCTAGCAGAGTCACCCTTTAGTCTGTTTGATCTGATAATACTTATTTTAGAGCTTGAGTATGAATACGTTTTATCTAAACTATCCTATTTTCTCTGTTTATGGAAGTTGATGAGGCTGAATCCAAATCCAATGATCCACTTCAGATTTTTATAGGTGAGAAATTTAGAAAAGTCCAGGATTTTATTCCACTTTAAAATTACATATCACATTGTTTGGCTCATCAAATAAACATTTCTTGAGTTTGTGTGGAGCTTAAAGGGTGTTCCACTTTTGAAAGGGACTGCATTATTTTCACACAGTAAGCAGCTGCATCATAACCCCTACGCCCCCAATGTAATCACTTTAAAAATATGATAAAATTAGATTAAAAGTTGGTTATCAGTGAGCACCATTCAGGATTTTGCACATAAAGGATTGTAACTTTCTGCAACCCACAGATCTTTTATCAGAAAATCTTTTATGTGAACCTGACTGAATATAGTTTGTTTATTTAGATGACCGATTCAAAGATTGACGTTGACTAAAATATAGAGGTTACCAACAAGTAAATCTAACATGCCTTTACTACTGTAATTATTGTTCTGAGTTAAATTTCCAAACAATGCTGGTATTTTTAGACTCCTGTGTCCATGTGAGAGTCCTCTGTCCTTACCTGAGGGGTCAGGTTTCTCAGCAGCAGCCAGCAGCTGCTTCTAGAGGTACCATCACTCCAAGCTGTGCCTAGAAAAAACAAACACGTAACAGGAAGAGAGAGGAGTAGCATGAAGAAACAGAAACACTGTTATGCTAACCATGCTAGTCAGAAGCTATGATACATGAAACCTTCTTTTCTTAACAGTGTAAAATCAAAACAAAAGCTGACAAAAAAAACTGTTATGAAACCAATTCTCTCTCCAAAGTACCTGACCCAAATCTTGACTCTTGATTCATCCCTCCCCAGCTCCGAGCCAACCGCGGACCTCCAGTTCCCCACGGGGAGGGCGAGGCCTGCTTCTGATTGGTCAGGCCAGGAGGGGGACGCGGCAGCTGCGAGCTGTTGCGATTGGTCTTCCATAATTTGTTTTGTCCGATGGGCTCTGGAGGCCAGCTGGGCTTGTACTCAGAGTACTTTCCTGGGAGGGGTATGGAGAGTGGGAGAGATAAATGAGTTATGAAATGCAAGTTACACAGAGGCATGTTGCAGACAGCAGATATGACAGCTTAGCAGACTGAAAACCTGGGGAAACTTTTCTAAAAAACAGAACATATGATCATGTAGTGATTTGAATTCCAAATTAATGAGTGGGGAAAAAAGAAGTTGAATGCAAAGAAGAAGCAAAATAGAAATCAGACCTGTGCTGTGTGCATTGCTGAGGGGGCTGTCTGAGGCACTGTAGGGCCAGGCACCAGGTGAAGGCAGCGAGGTGTTCAGGGAGGGGTTTGGCCCTGCAAACGGTTCAAACATCAGCAAAAGGAAAGTAACAGCCCAAATACTGAGCCATTAAGAAGATTTTTCTTGTGTGAGGGCTGCAGGAAACAGCAGGGCTGAGCTACAATACACAGAGCAGTGAAGCTTCAGCGATAAGGAGTGTTCCCTTTTTTATTTATTCCTTAGAAATGTGGCATTTCCTTTAGAGTTTATCTAAAATCCTCGCAGGATTTACAGTATGGCAACAGTTGCTGTTAGCTGACCGGGTTAATTGGCTGCACCTGAGAGAGCACAGATTAACGGCAAGCCTAGAGAGGGCAGATCCACTTGTTGACAACTTTTATTATTGAACGGCTGTCACAAAAAATTATTACCCATTTTCTGTTCAGTTGTCCATTTGACGCTGCAGCTCAACAACCTGAATCAGAACATTGGGGGCTCATCCGGGATACGAACCTTGAGCCTCTTGCTTTTGGTAGTTACTCTTCAGCTTCATCATGTTTTAGGAAAAAAGCTTAAAGGCATCTTTTTTATTGACATTTTATGGGATACACAAGAAACCTGAAAAGTTTGTAGTTAGTCCTGTACTTTAACTGTGCCATCGAAAAAATAAAATGATAAAAAAATAATGCGTTTCAATAGAAAATGGGGTCATTCCCTTGGGAAGGAACCTCCACCCAAATCAGATACATTTAATTTATGTTTTTATATTCAACTTTAAAAATACTTTAAGAAATTTTAATAAAAGGTTTCTTTCTATTTTATGATTATGTGTTGCTTTCTGTTAACCTATCACATAAAATCCTGATATTTGGTTATAATGTGAACGAGGCTAAAAAGTTTGATAACATTTTCATGATGAAGCAGGAAAACTTCAGAAAATCTTGTTAAACTACCAGGGCACTATAATGCATCTCTGCCTGTCTTGGTAAACTATTTTTATATATATATTAAAAAACCTTTTAAAATATTGACTATATAATAAATAATATAATCCAACAGTACATGTGGTATAATAAGTTTATTATCGTTCAGTTGGTCAAAACATCATTTTTAGAGTTAGTAAATCGTGTACTTTTGTCTCAAGGATAATATAATGCCCCTTTTCCACCGACCCGGCCGGCCTGGCTCCGCACGGCTCGGCTCGGCTCTGTAAAAAATGTATTCCGTTTCCACCGGCCATGTTTGGTGTGCAGAGAGGAACGCCTCCTTGCGTTCAGGGGGAGCGAAGGGGGCGCTGCAAGCCACGCCTCTAGACTTTTGCGTCCTTGGAAAATAACGAAAGGAGAGAGCTATGGACAACGTTGGGTCCGTGTTGTTGCTATTTTTTAAACTTATTGGGATCTTCCTGAAGTTTCAGGAAGAAAGGCGCAGTGGAAGAAATGCTCAGGATGCTGCGATTGTTGCACGCAGAAGAACAGCTGTTATCCGCCGGAGATTTCATGCTTTACAGCGTCTTCAGCACGCCCTCGGCCAATCAGTGAACAGCAGCGAAGCTTACGTCACCAGTGCTGGCCGGGCTGGCTCTGCTGACCCTGCTCTGAAGCAGGACCTAAAATAGCAGCGCCAGCCCGGTTTAAAAGGCCGGTGGAAACGCAAGCAAAGCGAGCGGAGCCGGGCCGGCCGGGTCGGTGGAAAAGGGGCATATAAGCACTCAAACCAAGAACTAAAAAGTAGAAGATATTTGGCAGTGAATTACCTATATTGTCTCGTAGTAATGGGTGATCCGGATCATTGAGATTTGGGGATGCCGGGGAGCCGAGGACTCTACCAGGGGTCATGTAGGGGTCAGACTCTGGGTCCCCAGTGCTCTGGATTCCTTTCCATGGCACACCGGGCTGGAACTCTGTCACAAGAGAAACATGAGTAGCTTCAATGATGTGGGTAATTTGCATGTATTAAGATTTAAAGCCTTGGCTACGTTCTCTAAATCCTCAGTGTTCACTAATTCTGAATTACAATCCTTAATCTGCTGTTACTTAACTCTAAGGCTGAAACAATTAATCAGATTATTTGTGATTAATTGATTATTGAAATAATTGTAAAAAAAAAATTGCATTCAATTGTTAACCGGCTGGAAAAACAGTATAGTATAAAAAGTAATTAAGCCAAAACTGTACAAAAATATATACATTTAAGAAAAAAAAATCTGTAAGTACATTCTACCCAGAATTCCTAGTTTTAGATTGATCTGATTCAAATTCTGTAAAAAAAAAAAAACAGTCTTCTCATAAGCACCATTTGCTATCCAGTTACTGAATAGTTAAAGAAAACAAAAGATCAATTAATCTACAAATAATCAAGGATACACTAAATGAAGGTTTTGTTATTACATTTCAACCAATGAAGCATTTTCTTATTTAAAAAGGGAATTGATTTCTTTATTTCTGATATTGTCTAAATAAAATACTGCAGTGGATCAATAAACAAAGAAATCTGCAGAATGTGCCAATTTATCAATTCAATTACTAAAATAATTATAATTGAAGGATGCAACTCTATTTAATTGTAAAAACACAAGATTAAAGTTTTCCTCAGACTGTCACTGATCCTGTAAGATTAAAACAGATAAAATGATGGAGAAGCAGCATGTCCACACCTGGAGGCCAGCTTGAAGTGGCAGGTTTGTTTCCCATCTTACTACCAGGAGTTCGGTGCCAGCTGTCTGCAGAGCCCTGAGGTGGGATCCCTAAACCTTCACTGCCCAGCATTTCATACTGGGAGTACGGAGACCCTCCTCGAACCTTTATCGTACTCGGTATAGGGCCTTGCAGATAGCAAAAAAAAAAAAAAAAAAAAAAAAAAACACAAAAAAAAACAACACACCAGCTTTAGTCATTTGCTGAGTCACGCTCAGATACACTGTGAATGACGAGTGAGTAATGGAGTCACGGCAGCAGCGGAGGTGTGACATTTGGAGATGCAGGGGAAAAAAAACATCCCAGTGGGAACCATCTGTTGGCCTACCGTTCTTGTGAAGGGCTGTGTCTGGAGGGGATGGAGCAGGGGAATGTCCCTCCATCATCCATTTAAAGCGGGACTGTTGACCACTCAGGTCCTTCATGCCCCCCATCATGGGACTCAGTTCTAGTGTCGACAGGTTGCCACCAGTTGTGAGCCCTGACCAGAAAAAGAAAAAAACCCCATCCTGGATCAATCCTTTACTCCAGCTAACGGGTGAGTAAAATCATCAGCTGTCTGGAGGAACGTACCAGAATACATTCCTTGTGATTTGGCATGAAGATCTGATAAGGTGCCCCCCATTCCAGTGTGTGGGAGGGGGTCTACCATGGATTGTTTGGACACGCCTCCTCCCAGGTGAGAGGGGGACAGCTTGGAGTTCCCTCCTCCAGGTGTTGCTCCTCCAACTCCAACCTGCTGCTGCTGCCTCTGCTGGAGAATCGCCATGATCCTCGCCAGCTGAGAAGAAAGAAACACAAAGGAAGAAGAATGAGAAAATATTCAAATAACTTAATTTTTTAACCCCACCGTCCAATCAGACAACCTCTCATATCTTTACTTGTTTCACTGCTGCGGTGGCTAATGCTTTAGCAAACAAATAAAACTGTCTTCACTCAGCAACCATCACTGTGAACCACATCGTATAGTCGCGTCGCTTAGCAACACAATAACCTAACTCAACCTGCTGAAACTTAAGGGGGGGGAACAAAAACGCAACCTCTCCGGAGGAGTGTGTCCACAGAGGCGCCACGCCTTGCTCTGGAACACTTCTGAATGTCTCTGGATGACGTCAGCTAGCAGTGGCAGCCCTGATGGAGTGGCCTCTGCTTTGTTGTGTGATCAAGAGCAGCTGAACCAAAGATGTGTATGATTAAAAAGATGTCTGAAAAGCTCACCTGCTGCGGGTCTGTCTGCTGCCTGAGAGGCTGAGGTTGGGGGAACTTCCTCTGGTTCTGCAGGAGCTGCTGTTGCTGTTGCTGTTGCTGCTGCTGTTGTATCAGCAGCTGACAAGCCTGCCACAAATGACAGCAAGAAATATTTTGTAAAAATCAACGTTCAACAATCGCTTGGACGGCCGATTCATTCTTGAGAAAGGGGCGCCAGCGGGTGACTCATGTTGGTGAGCTGCGTAACGTTTTAGCGCGTACCAGATGGAACTGCTGCATGTGGGGGTAAATGTTGCTGAGCACTGCAAGCTGCTGCGGGGAAATCTGAGGCGGGAACACTCCTCCGCCAACACCGCCGACCCCGCCGACACTTCCCACTCCCCCTACGCTGCCACCAGGAGAGGGCATCTGCTTCAGCATGGGACCCGGCACCTGTAGGGTAAAAAAAAAAAACAGAGAGAAAGATGACATGTAAAATGGGGGTTTGGTGACACTGAAGTGAATCATAATAAAAACACAAAACAGAATCGCATTGATTCCAGGTGCTTTGGGAACGTTATGTACTTTTGTCATTAAACAGCTGAAATATGCCACAGTCTATATGCGCTGAGGAATGAAGAAATAAGGAAAATGTAGCATTAAATTTTACTGCACTATAAATTGTCCCAGTGATTATAGAAAAAAGATAATTTTGTCGTTTTGAGACCATTTTCAAGAAATTTGTTGATAACGATGTAACAATCCAATTTCGCCCAGTCAAAGATCAATGAACAGCACCGGCTTAGACCTGACCAACTGAAAAAAGAAAAATCACTTTATGTCGTCATCTTTTGCACAACGTTGCGATATTTAAGTATTTACAGCTGCAAGTGCAAGCCACTTGTTTTTTGACCGTCTCCATAGCAACAACTCTGAATCCAGCTGGTGTGAAACTTGTATTCTGATGCTGTGGCGCATTTCTGAGTTAAAACCAGAATCAATGATGAACGTAGCGGAGGACATCGCAGCTCGACAACAGGTTACCACGGGAACCAAACAAACAACTAAAACATACCATCAAAATTGCGATGACCATGACTCTCATTGGGCAAAATAACAATTAGTGGTACCAGCAAGATAAATACTCGTTTTGTTTTTGGATGGCAAAAACAAGAAGAAGACGACGATGGAGGACAGCCAACCTGAGCAGACAGGAACTGATGAGGCACTTGAGCCCGTAACCCTGGGGACGCGTTCATCGAATGCATGCCAGGCTGGTGCATCCCTCGAGGCTGAGACATCCCTCCTCCACCTGCAACAAACACTCCATGGCCACCCATCTAGAACAACAATGTACCACCAACCATTAGCAACTCTGTGCTGAGAGTCAAACTAAAGGCTTTGAACAGTTTCAAGTGACTTGTGATTTCAATGTAATGTTGAAATTATGTAAATACAACATAATAAGAGTCTTACCTTATCACCATAGGGTCCCATGTCACCAGGGCCCATGTCTTTGGAACTAGGCATGCGGTACCCTCCTCCGCTTCGTCCTCCTCTTCGCATCTCTCCATTGTAGTCATTTATTCCTCTCTTGTCCCCGTCCATCTTTTTATCCACACCCGGATCATCACCCTAAGAAAAAAATAATAGGAATGTTTTTAATGATAACTTCTTATAAGAGCAAACCGGTTTGGGATTTTTGGAGAACTTCTTACCAGAAGACCCATGTTGGAAAACTGGCGTGATACTGGATTCATCCAGCTGTCGCCTCCTCCACTCTGTAAGAAACCCAAACATTGCACTCATTCACAAACAAGCATAAAAAGTTTTAAAATGTTATTTTTCAATAAATAATGATGTACATGGTTAAAACAAAAAAGAAAAGAAAAACAAGATGGAAGCAACATGAAACATCTATCGTTGGCTGTGAGATTATCTGTTTTGGATTAAAAGACTGTCAACAGTGTCTTTGTTTTCATCAATGTGGGAAAAGAGTAAAAAACAAAGTGAAAAAATAAGCAAGTAAAAGAAAGAAAAAAGTTCTGTTCCAGAAAGATCGCCCTGTTCCTAACCTTGATGTTTCCTCTCTTCCCAGTATGACTCTGACCCCAGCCTCCAGAATTAAACGACGAGCCGCTTCCCTGAGAACTCGCGCTGTTCCAGACTCCTCCTCCTCCGCCGCCGTCCTCGTCATCCTCCCAGCTTGGGTGCCGGGACGCGGCGATGGAGCCGTCGCCCTTCCCGCCCCAGCTGTCCACCGACTTCACTCCTGCAGCAAAAACAAACCAAGACGGCTTAAAAAGCAGCCCAGTCTACAGATACTTGAGAAGTACTGGGTATTGGTGCTAAAAAGTGGATTAAAATCTCCGTAAAGCCACTGGAGCTTTCAGTTCCAGCGTTCAGTTCCTACCAGGTTTGCTGGGGTTGGGTGATGGGTTCCTCCAGCCAGATGATTTGCTGGAATCGTCCGGTTCTCCCCAGCCAGTCGCAGCGTCCGACGTCTGGCCCCAAGCCGCTGTACCATCATCCACGCTTTGTGCAGCTCCGCCCCACATGCCTGTAAAGAAATTGAACATTTAGCTTTATAATTTGCTACGGAAACAGACACCTTGTAATCAGTCCCGATTATTCTGCTTCCCTTACCCACTGCTCCACTGCCGGGGTTGGAGTTGATGCTGTGCTGCCGTCTTGGAGGCTGTTGTTGCATCGCCGGCGGCGGCGGACCCTGCGGGCCTTGATTCGACCCCGGCGCGGTGCTGTTCTTGTCCCACAGGTTCACATTCTTGTTGTTGTAGCGAGTTGGGTCTCCCCAGGCTGACGTGCCGTCGTCAATCTCCATCTTCCGGCTTATGGACTGAGGTGACGGTTCCTCCCAGCCGCTGGGCTCCAGCGGGTCCCCCGCGCCCCCGGAGATTTGAGGAATCGGGCCAGAGGTCCACCCCAAACTTTGGTTCTGGTTCTTTGAAAGTTGAGCTCCGCCTCCGACGCTCGGCTGGCTGTTCCACCCCCCCGGTGATTGCTGCTGCTGCTGCTGTTGATGATGATGATGATGATTTTGGGCTTTCGTTGGTGCCGCTTGGCTGTTTGGTATCTGTGCTGCGTTGGGTTTGGCGCCCCCCCAGTCCTGGTGGGATTTGCCTCCACCCACATCTCCTCCACTGCCCCACCCTCCTCGCTGAGATCCCCCTTCGTCCACGTTTCCCCAGGAGGATCCCTCGTCGGAGTTGCTTCCGACTCTACTCCTCCCGTCTCCCCACCCGGCCCCAGAAGCCGAGTCTCTCTTTCCCCATTCCTCTCCCCAACCACCCGTTTCTCCTCTTGTAGATCCCTTCCACCCCCCTTTTCCTTTGTCTTCTGCTCCGTCTCCCCACCCGCTACCCTGTTGTTCAAAGTCTTGCCAGTTTTTCCTTCCTCCTCTGTGACCTCCCCACTGCTGGTCGTCCGTTCTCCATCCTTTTCCCTCTTTTTCAGGTGGCGGTTCCCCCCATCCTCCAGCTGCCTTTCCTTGACTGCCCTGCATGTCGTCTTCCGAAGATCCTGGCTTCCTCATGGTGCTGCTAGGCATAAAAGGACCACCGGTGGACTGCGTAGCGCCACCCTCCCAATTATCCCTGGGTGTAGCGGGGCCAGAGTTTAGGCTGCCGGACGACGCTTCATTGGACACGGAACCGCTCTCGGAGGGGTACCTGGAGCTGCGGATGGTGGTAGTGTTTATGGTTGCTGATGAGAATGCAGAGGAAGATGAAGGGTTTCTTTCATTTCTGTTCCCTACACCTTTTGAAGTGTCCAGGTCCCAGGCCACGTTCTGCTTGATCTGAGTCTGGCCCCAGCCCGTGTTGGACAGAACCCGGGGGTCCAGGTCGGATCTGTTGAGCATGCTTAGTAAGGCCACATCTGCCCCGGAGGAATGGTCGGAATGGTGCCGCTCCTTCTGTCCGCCTCCGCTTCCAGTGACGGATCCACCGCCGCTCGACGACGAATGTCCCCCGCCGCCTCCGACAGCTCCACCCGGCCCTCCTAGGCCTCCCCAATCCCCGACTGTCCCGTCTCCACCTTCCATCCCTTTCTGATTGTCCCAAGCTTTTGTCATAGTTGCTAAGTTTTGCGAGGCAGAGTCCTCTAAACAGCCGCCGCCGCTGTCCGTGCTGCTGCTGATGCTGCTTCCATCCACTTCTCCTCCGCTTCCTATTGCTAAGTTAATAGAACCTACACTTTCTGCGGTGCCGCCCCAATTCACTTCTGTACTTCCTCCTTCCCAAGCTCCCTGAGATACAACTGGGTTGGTTAACCCCCCACCATTCCCCTTGCCCCACCCGGCTTTGTCGTCCTGGCTACCAAACCTCCAAACGTTCCCTTCGTGCCCCTGAGCTCCAGTACCCCCTCCGCCCCACCCGTCGGCCTGCGAGGCACCAGCGCCAGGTTCGGAGGTCACCGGAGGCATGGCGCTCCAAGATGACGAGGCAGCAGAGGAGGAAGGCAGAGACCCAGAAGTATTCACCTCACCTTCACCGCCAACCTCAGAGTTTCCCTCGTTGACGCCTTCCTGATTTGGTCCCGCTTCTCTCCCCGCCCCGCCCGAACACGGCTCTGGCCCTGGATTTCCTAAGTGCTGCTGCTGCTGTTCTCCAGTCTTGGCCCCACACAGCGGGTTTCAGTGTGCTGCTGGTAGAGACCAGTTTGATTCACAGATGAAAGTGTTGAGTGGTGTGACAGTGGCTGGCAGAGAAGAGGAAGCTGAAGTCACGGACGAGTGTGCGATGAGGCGCTACAAGCCGGAACGGAGGTCCGCTCTGCCCCAGGGCGGGCCAGGCAAGGGGTTCACATTAGGGTTGAAATTGGCACAGGGACGCTGCTGACTGCCACCCACGGGCTCATCCTGAGGCCCAGGAAGGAAGATGGGAGACTTTGGAATTGTAAGATGCGCCGAGCCTTGGCCTACCTCCACTTGGACGCGGCGGAGGAGACCCACACACCACTTGCTGAGCACATTCATAGGCGAGGAAGAAGAAGAAAGAGGAGAGAAGAGGTGGGGAAAGATTGTCCATGTTCGCTTCTCCTCCTCCTGCAGTTCCCCCCTTCTGCGCATGTTCTCTCCCCCATGAGGCACTACTGTTGTGTTGTTACCAGGGCAGTCCTGCTCCTCCATCCCGCCTCCGGCCCCTTCAGAACTCATTTGGCAGCAGTGATGCTAGGCCAGTCATCCAGGTCAGTCCATCCATGAACACCTTCCCGCAGCCCTGAGAGGAGGACTGGCCGCCGGAGCCGGCCCCCCATGTGGAATTTGCATAAGTTGAAGTAGTAGTAGAAGACGACAGAGCAGCAACACAAAATGAGGATGAGGTGGGGGGTGAAGGGGAGGATGAACCCACGTTGGAATCTGTGGACAGAAGTTGAAGAAGTTATTGTAACTGCGAGTTTAATTTAACATTTCACATGTTGGGTTCCTCCAGTTTTCAACCGAATCTCTTGAAGGATACGACAGTTCTGGAGACTTGGTCAGTTTTATTCTGAGTTTCTGTGGAGGATAATAATACAGGGAGTAATTTTGATAAATCAGATTATTTGAATTAAGGCTGCAAAAAGGAATCGGCACAGGCTTTCTTAATGTTTGGTGATTCTTGCATGTGAGATCAATCTCATCTACCTTCACAAAAGTCTGAAAATCAGTCACTTTTCCTTTTAGCTCTGCCCTGAGGGAAAGCTGACCGACTGACTCGCCCACCAGGTCACGCCTGCACATGTGCCGCTAACAATAGTCGTCTCACTGCTGCTGACTTAGCAACTTTGTTGCTATATTTAGCAACTTTTCAGACAAAAGAAATCAGTATTGGGAAAAAAAAAAATGGAATCAGCGAGTCAGGCTTATTAAATATTGGTGATCGGACAGAAAAGGGCAATCGGTGCAGCCCTTATTAGAACAACAGTGCGATTTATTTTTCAGAAGGCATTCAGAATACGTTTCTTCTTTCTACAAAGTTCCCATTTATGGAAAACTGCTTTTCTCTAGATTTATGGTTTCAGATAACATCAGCTAAACATATATCGAAATACAGAAATTTCCATGTTTAATATTTCTGCTCTACACCCGGTTGCCTTTAGCCTCACCTGTATTTCCGTCAGCGTTTGCATTGGGGCTTTCTGCCCCCTGTAAGGACGGGGCAACATCCCAGCCACTGCCTCCTCCCACCCCTCCCGTACTGCTTTCCCCTCCCCCCAACAGCATGGAGGACAGCGGCGGCTGGCCCCTCTTCAGTAGCACTTTATGGTCCTGCTGGCAGCGAAATCGCGGTGGGACTTCTCTAGACATGTATCGCTGCTGCTGCTGCGAACTCTGGCTTCCAGAAGGAGACGCGGCGGAGGAGGGCTGTCCGTTGGCCACAGCGGTTCGCTGCTTTGCATTGTTCCCGCCACCAGGAGGGACTTGGGCGGAACCCCCACCTGCACCAGGACTGGGGGACGACGGGGAAATGGGGCCAGGGCTGGGGGACGCTGAGCCTGGGGTGGCGAGCGGCTGGGAACAGGAGGGCTTGGCTGGTTCTGGCACTGAAACGTCAGAAAGGCTCGTTTACGACATCGGAATTAATGTAAGATTCACAACGAGGCCGATCAACTTTGTTGGTTTGAGACCATTTTCAAATCATATGGTATAATAATGCAAGTTTGCTCTTTCAAATACCAACAAACTTTTCATTTTGCAGAAAACAGATAACATTGGAACTGGAACCAAAATAAAAAGCCAACAATAAACAGAAATGAAAACCAAACACAATCTAAGTCGTACATGAAATAGATTGTGGCATCTCTGCAAACACAATGCAAATAATAAATCTCATTTTATCATGCGATTAATTGCGACAGTTTTATTCACAATGTTAATGCAGAGCAAATCTCTACATTACCCAAGATATTTAATGTAAGCCATGAATAATAAAGTCATGATTAAAAACATTTACATATATATTTACCTTTGATTTTCTGTTCTGGCACCTAAAAGAAGAAACAGATACATTAGAAAATCATTTAAAACATCATGTTTTATTCCTAAAACAGCATAAATGGTACACTTTCAAATGGTTCCAAGCAGAAATCCTTAAAGTTCCTCAATATCTTTTGCTGGTCTTTGGATCTGTGCCTTTACCTGGAGTTAAAACCTACAGCAGCTGCACCAAACTCTTCTAAACTTCCTTCTATTTTATTTCTACAATCTTTCACAAGCTCAGAATAAAAATAGAAAACCCCAATAAACAGAGAAGTTTGTGGGTTTTCTCAGAACAGAATGGAAATGACAATCTCACATGTAAAAATAAATAGTTACCAAAACAGCAAAGCTAAAAAAAACAGAGTTAAAAAAAACCCATAAAATTATTTATTTTCTACTTGCATAAATGATCTTAATTTCTTTTACAAGTGGTTAGAATTGGACAATTTTGGTCACAAATATAAAATAAACCGTTTAGTTTTTTGTCCATAAGACATCCAGGTATGTATCTACATGCTTTGGTGTGAACCCGATTCAACTTCTGCTTCTACTGTCTGGACAAATCAGCTGAAACCGTTTTGACTAATCAGAAACATTTCTAGATCCATTTTAAAATATCATTTCACCTCAACTATGTTTTTTTTTAATTTCATCATTCTTTAACTAACTGAAAACACACAGCAGGAGCTGGAGGCTGACCTTCTGAGAGGTTTCCCTTTTCTTTTTCTCTTCTTTCTTCTTTTTCTTGTCTTCCATGAACTGCTGCTCCCCTTCTTGATTCTCCTGCCTGCGAAAAAGAAATGCACACATTCAATTATTCATGCTATTAATGCCACTGCAGTTTAGACGCTCATGCGTCCGAGTCGGGCCGTCTTCATAAACAAGCGGGTCGTTTCGACGCGTTCATCAGATCGTCTCCGACAATGTCGGCGTCGTAAAAAGAGAGAGAGAGAGAAACGGTAACCGGGGCTAGACAACTTAGAGAGCAGGCCTTGGTACTCTGGTGCTGCGTTGCATAATTCATTAACCAGCAAACCATTGCAAGTCCAAACAGACAGTGCAGACTGCAGGGAAAAAAAAACATACACACGCGTGGACTCGTACGTTTCTGAAAAAGCCGACATTTGACGCGTTTTAGCAGCAGAGGATAATAGTTTTCATGTGAGTTTATCACAGGTGAGTCAGCAGAGGAAAAGAGAGAAAATTTAGAATGAGAAGATTTTCTTTTTAAAAGAAAATTTCACCAGAAACCCAAAGCTTTCCGAGACCTCAGTAGAGAATGTTGATCTGAAATTATTTCACTGCTTTGTTTCATTTAATTCATAAAGCAAAAATAAAAATTGTGACTCCTTTTTGTCTTTTGTAAGAAATGTTATGCAAGAAAAGAAACCTTTTAACTGCTACTCTGACCTAGACGGCACGTCCTGTTATTGGAGCTCAGCTCCTGGACACATCAGAATACTTTTTGTGCGTTTTATGTCGCAGCAAAGCTATCCTTTTTTTTACGTTATCGCAACTGCAACATAATTGAAATTCTTTTTTTAGACGCAGGCGTTTGGAGCGGAAGTATTCGAGACCCCTGAATGCTCGACGTTTAAAACGACCGACTACAATGCATGTTGGGGGATTTTAGTATTTTAGAATGTAGTGCACAAATGTGACATGGAAAGAAAAAAGGTTGTACTTTTAAAATTGAAAAATAAATAAAAATCTGAAAACTTTGATTGTTTGAATATACTGTGATCGAAAGCTTCTAGGTGTAGCCATTGCTGCTTTTAGGGTCGATGTCCTGCTGGAAGGTGAACCTCTGTCACAGTCTCATCTATTTTCCCCTCATTTTTCTGCTCCATCCATCTTCCCTGTCGCTGATAAAGTAAAGCATCCCCACAGCATGATGCTGCCACCTCACGCTGTGGATATGGTGTGTTTTAGGTGGTGTGCAGTTGTCAGTGCTCTATAACAGTACTCTGCATTTAGTTCTAAAGCTCTATTTTGGTCTTTGAGCGGCTTTCTTTCAGTTTTTGTTCTCACCACTCTTCACACGAAGATTTGTGTGAAGATCTGTGCAGCACTGTTTCCATTTTCAGATGGTGGAACTTTGCTCCACAAAAAGCTCAAACTACCCAAAGGTGAAACATGCTGGCCATTTAAGTGACTTCTGAAGGGAGATGGTAAAGCAGCAATTTATTTGGGGGCATCAGGGGAAAAGTGGTTTCAATGGAAATACATGCAACACTTTCCTTTTTTTTTCTTCTGCAAAATAGAAAAAAATAAGTCAGGTTTCACTTTCCTTCTTCAAAACTATGCACCACCTTCTGTTGTCCTATTACATAAAATCCAATTTAAATACATTGAATTTGTTGTGCTAGAGTGACAAAAAGTTACTTTCGCAAGTCGCCGTCGTTCAACCGTTTCACTTGTTTAGCTGCACCTAATTAGCACAATGTTTACGTTGCTAGCGCAAGCTAACTGGGTAGCTTGTGGGTTTAATCCGCCACTATGTAACACACGACGTGTCTTTACATTGTTTTTTAAGTGCACGCGAGCAGCCGCAGGAAAAATTAATTAACCTCATCTAAATAACACGCTAACGAGGAACAGTGGAGGTTTGGGGGGCAGCTGTCAACAGAGCAGCTTTACTTTAAAGAAGCTCAACATGGTCCCCCGTGAAGCAGCGGCTGAGCGCCGTCCTCTGACCCACGGAGCCGAGGTTAGAGGCGGCGAGCTGTGAGGGAGCAAGGCGTCCGTCTCCCTGCGGCTCCGCACAGCCACATCCTGAACGCAGCCGACAAACACCAACGTCACGTTAACTTACTAACAAACAATATGCCGCTTGTTCTCGTTCTCCCTCCCACACGCATTTTGCAATTAGACCCTCGACAACCTTTTAAGCTTTTCAAGTGAGTGGCGGGTTAGCAGGCTACCCGGGTGCTGGGCTCCAACATTTGCCAGGGCCAAATTTATACGACGAAACTTGTATGACGTTTGTCCAAGCGAGGCTACCCTAAAACAGCGTTGTAGCTCGCCGTGTGAATGAAGGAACAGCTGCGGGTTTAGCTGCGTCATTTTGCGATGTGGAAAGACTCCCGGAGCGCATAAACATTTAAACGGGTAATTACTCACCTCGGAATCACACAGGACATAAAGTGCTTCGGTGCAAATATTCTTGCAGACCCACCGCTAGCAGGCTAGCAAGGTAGCTAGCCTAGCGAGCTAGTTCTTCGAGGCTTTCAAGGCTAAATTGAATAAGAAATGACATCACCGGCAGGCGAAAAAGTGTTAATCGTAGAAAAAGTGGGAAAAAAACCGCAACTACCCTTTTTTGCGCAAACGTAGTTCTCAAGCTGTAAACAAAAAATACATATCCTCTTGATGACTGTCTATCGCTGTGTGATCGGTTAGTTTACTATCGGCCATTTTGCTTCTCTGTGGAGGTTCAGCCAGTGTATTATATCACCAGGCTGCTTGTTGATCAGAGAGGGGAGGAGGAGCACAGCGAGATCGGCCGTGGACCAGCAGAGGGCGCCCTTGAGCTATGAGCGCCTCCCGCGAGGGTAGCGATTACACGTTTGGTCCACCAGAGGGCGCGTCTACCTTTAGTAATGCACCCAGGGGCCCAATAAAATTGAGATGTTTTATTAAATTCATCCTTCTATTACTGTTTTGATTCAGAACGGAGAAGAGTGTTATTAGAATGGTGAAGATTGCAATTATTTAACATCTTTTTAAGTAACTATCAGTTATAATTAATATATTATTTAATTGTATATATTTATATATTATTCACATATATAAATAAATTATTTTATAATTGATATTATTTTCCTTAGGGACCAGTATTAATATCAACACATTTTAAATGAGTTTATACAGAGGCACTACTATAACTACTATTACAAAACTTCCCATTTGTTTGCTTAACAAACCGAGTCACTGAGAGTATTATTTATAATCACAGCGCCCTCTGGTGGATTGTGTTTAAGTTACTATGCTTTGAAGATTAACACTTAACTAATATAAAGTAATAAGGATTTAAGCCACTCATCTTGAAATAGAAGGATTAATTAACACACAAAAGTCCTTTTACTTTTATATTGAAATTCAGTGTTATTTTAAGCTAACAGTAAACAGAAATATTACAAAGCAAAATAAAAATCATGATTTTTTTCAAATGTATATTTATTTTGTGAAAAAAAGTCACCAGAATAATAAAAATAAGAAAAGATTACAATAAACGCTGAGTTTAACACATTTCACTTAAAGACGCCCGTACATTTTAACATAGCAGAAGTCACAGTAGTTTGAGAAACACGCGCTTGCTTACATTTACATTTACAGCTTTATAAAGTGACACGTCTTTAATTGTAGTGAGGAGCCTGAGTGGAAAAGCAAAATTGCGTCATGTTGTATTTGCTACAGGTTGACTTGTATTTACAATTTATGACAGGATATGTATAGTTAACATTACTACCAGCACAAGGGCCTCAACAGGATGATCAAGTTTTTGCATGTCCATCTTCTTCTACTGCAGCCTGTCAAGTTCCACCCATGCTACCGCCCCCTGCTGCCTGTGGACGGCGTTGCGCAGGGCCTCCAGCAGCTCCTCGGTGCAGCTCCAGGTGCTCGGTTCCACGGTGTGGTAAAGCAGCGGCAACGTTTCCAGCTGCAGCTCCTCAGCCTGGCACACTTCCTCCATTATGCTGTCCTCGCCGCACCGCGGGAAAAGCTTCCTGTTCGTGTTACGCAAAGACAATTTCAATTAGAATCGTCACTCACAAAAGGGTAACATCCCGGCTTCGTTCTGCCGACACCGGTAAAACCCTACCTTAGCTTCTTGTGCTTTTTTGTTTTTGGGGCGAATGTGGATGACAATGGGGTAAATCCCCTGCCTCAGCAGAGCCTCGACGCTGGGCAACCCCAGCTCTAGCAGACAATGTCTGCCCTGGTGGAGATAAAGGGAGAGAATGGGAGAATGTGTGACAGCGTGCATTCAGCAGCGCTTTGGCCGCTGCTTTGTGCGTGGCGGCGAGACAAAAGAACGGCATTTTGTTGTTTTTTACCTGACTGATCACATCCTGTATTGATTCCAGCCGTATACCCAGAGCCTGCTCTGGACCGCAGGAATCCAGCAGAAATATCCTTTTGTCCTTTTGTTCTGACGCTTGAATGGGCTCTGAAAATGGGAAACAGAATGAGGTGCATCATCGAAACGTACCGCCTGATTGTTGTATAGAGCATCAGGTCGATGGAAAGAGAGAAAAACTTCTATTCATTTGAGTTGGATGTGATATAACACAAAGCAGTGCACATTTGTGAAGTGGAGGGAAAGATGTACATGGTTTTCAAATGAATTTGTGGCATACATTTGTATTCAGCCTCCTTTACTCTGATTTCCCTAAATAAAATCCAGAACAACCAACTCTACTCTTCATCAGAGAGCACTGATGATCCATGCATTGTATGGGAGGCTTGGTGCATTACATAAAACCAACAATAACCACACCACCCTTTGTTTGTGACAAGAGAAAACTATGAGAATATAAAGTGAGAGTTAGGGAACATAGTAATAAACTGTTTAGTCAATCAAATATCTTGAAACTAAGGGACTTTCTTCATTTGAAAATGCTTATTAAAGAAATTAAGGCAACATTTGGAAACTTATATACACTCTCCATCAAATTTGACTAAGTTTGAGTAATTTGGAGTTGTTTTGGTAAGTGGTCTCTAGATGTGCAGTAGTGATAAATATAGACCCTCTAAAAGACCTGAAGTGACCGTTCTACAAAGTGTTAACACAGCAATGTGAGTTCAAATGCACATAGAATGTTTCTTAGTGAGACGAATGAGGAATAAACCTTAATCATTTCAACTCCACTTTACAGTTATTGTCTAGCTGATGCATTTTGACGTGTTGATCAAGGCTGATGAGTTTGGCTGCGACCAACAATTGTTTTAGCAATCGATTATTCAGGCAATTAATCTATTAACTGCACAACAAAACGGCACATTCTTCAGATTTTTCATCTGAAGTATGTGTGTTTTTAATACAAAATTAAATAAAGTAATTACTTCCTTTATAAAAGAAAAAACATTTAAAAAAATACACTTGATCAGTTGTAGCAAAGGATGAGTCTGCAGCTGAAGATATTTCCAACATCAACATGGTAAAAGTTCAGCCTTTTCTGCTTGACTTAAGATTAATAAAGTGTATCTGTTAATTATCTTTTGGATAAAATAATTAATAGTTTCGAAGTCAAAGGTCCTTAATAGGAGACTTTTTTCTTATAGAATTTGATCAAAATGCCAATTAGGGGGTTTATAATCAAACCTATTTACAGACAAAGGTTGTTTGTTTTTAAAAAAACTTAAATACATAGTTATTTTTGGTAAAAATACCAAAAATGTATACATATTTGGTATTTTTGGCTAAATTACTCCTTTGAGTATTTTATTCGTTCAGCAAATGTAATTTTTCTGTCTCTTTTTGCTCCACTTAACGATTAATCGATTACTAAAATAACTGACGATTATTTCAGTGATCAATTCATTAACATAAATTTTTCAGCCTTTCTTATGACCACTTTAAGCTACAGTATGTTTCTACATGACCCTCACCAGGTGGGCAGGTGTTAAAGTTCAAACCGGACTCCGCCGGCTGCAGCAGCCTCTCAATCAGCCTGCGGGACAGAAGGGAAGGCGAAAAGATGACCGGCCGCTTCGTCTGGAGCTTCACCGGCTTCACCAGACTGTACGGGATCAAGTGGTCCTCATGACCTGCGGGGGGGATACCGACATGAATGATACACTGCGGACGGATAGAAGGAGAATAGTCTGGGAATGTAGCTTACGTTTGCTCAGAGTGTAAAAAATTTGCTTCGAGGAACTTGAACCCCGACAGGTGGGATCCACCGCCTTGACCAGTCGGACTCGGTCAGATGTTTTCTTTACAAACTGCAGAAATGAAGCACAATGAAACAGAGGGGCATGTTATGGACTTAGAAGTTCAGCAATAATTTGGTTGCCACCGTTATCAAACTCAGGGTCTTTTCACACCTGATAGTCCTTTAGACTCGGTTCGATTGGGGACCAAAAATGCAACATTTGTTACATTTTCAGCTGCTCCGGTTTGCTTTCACACTGCATTGTGTCAAACAAACTAAACTCTTTGAAAAACCTGTTCCACCCATCACCTGTGGGGGCGCTTGACATTCACACATTGAAGCGCACCAGAAATCAACTTCAACTGAACTAAGACAAAGGTTTCAAGGTGGACAAGAGTTTGCTTGTTTTGGTCCGCATCAGAGTTCGACTGCGTATTCACACCTCCCCACACGAACCAGAGTTTTCAGACAAATAAACTAGAACTCAATCAAAGTGGACTAAACAGGACTGGTGTGAATGCACCCTAAGTTTCATTACAATAGGAACAGACTTACCATCTTCTTCTTGAAGTCCTTCTGCTCCACTGACATTTTTCGTAACCTTATGAGCAACAACTGTTGTGCCCTGGAAGAGAAAAGGTGTCTTACATTTGAAAGTTTTTGAAAACTATAAAGTATGACATAAATCAGTTGATGTCTCTCCAAATTATTTCTAATAAAACTGCTAAAACCCATTTGAATCTGGCCCACCTGTTGTAGTTGGGCATGGTTCCCGTCTGCAGGGGTACGGCCGTTTCCCGGTTCACCAGCGAGCAGCGCCACTGGTACCTCCCGTTGTGCCTCGTGTCTGTGACGTGTATGATGTCATCGCAGGACACGGCCAGAGACGGTGGATCGCCATGAGGTTCCATGCTGAGGTTGACCCGTGCATAGAAGGAGTCGGCGCCCGCAAAGGACGGCAAGGAAAGCTCTGAGCGGAGCTTGGAGTAGGCTGAGAACGGACGGCAGGAGAGCGATTGGCGTACAAGAGAAAAATGATAGAATATGACCAATAAGGCCTGAGAGAAGTTATTCCCCACCACCTTCTTGAAACTTAACACCATTGGACAGTTGTGCTACATTTGTGGAGCAAAAATTTTCATTTCAGTTACTGTCATTTTGTAGATATCAATAAATGTTTCTAGAGGTCATCACAGATCTACCACCCGCCAAGTCTTGACATATTGACAAAATTAAACAAAATGGTTTCAATCCACAGTCCTACAACTGTGCAGCTGAAAATTTAGTTTGTATGTTATAATTTTTAAAATAAAAAATGTTTCCAGAGGTCATCACAGATCAACCGGCCCTTCCCGCCTCTCCCATATTCCCCCTCCCACGGTTTTAGCGTTACACTCAGGAAGGAGCAAGGAAAATATCACTGGAGGTTGTCCCATCAGACAGTCAGTTCCCAAATCTACACCAAAATAAAATAAAATAAAAACTTTTAGGGGCACACACAGGGTCAGTGCAACCCAGCTGGACTGCAGGGTCTCTTAAGATTCCGGGAAAGTTAACAAAACCAAATTAAATTGATATAAATTAAGTTTTGTAGCACAGCTCATTGACACCAAATTTGCTTGATTTTGTAAATGTGGACTGGCTAGTTGACCTTCAATGACCTCTGGTAATATTAATTACATTTTTAAAATGATAACGATACAAACAAAATATTTTGTTGAGCAAATGAGGAGAAACATGGCATAAACGTCTGACACTAGTTTTGTTTAATTTGAAGAAAGTCGGGTGCGGCTACATCATTCAGGTACAGATCGGATCAGAACTTCTCTGAAGTCTGGAACATTTCCCAGAACCTTCAGGTCTTTTTCACTTTTCCTTTTGAATCAGGTAAACCTGCAGACTCACCCTCCAGGTTGCTCTGGTGCTTGAGCGATGAGGGCTCGGTCCAACACTGCAGGGAAAAGTGGGCCACCTCAGCGGTGCACTGAGCCAGCTGCACACTCGCCCCGCCAAACAGAACCCGGTCCAGCTGAACGCCATAAGCACAAACGGCCGCATGCGTTACAATCTCCTTTTCGTTTACAGTTTAACGGCATAAAATCTGAAGTTACGGCGGCAGAGACGGACCTCCAGCAGCTCACAGCCCTCCTTCAGCCCGCACTGCTCGGCAGGAGAGCCAGCCTTCACGTGGCTGACGAAGATCCCGGTCCGATTTCCTCCAACTATGGTGATGTCGTCGGCCAGGCTGGCTCTTCCGAGCTTCGGCGAGGTGGAGGGGCTTGAAGGTGGAGAGCAGGGTGAAGGTGGCTTCCTGAGAACAACAAAATGAAACTAAGTACAAGTCCAGGACTCTTAACCAACATGCAAAACACTGCTGGTGCCGAGTACAGGCAACTTCTGCCATTATACTGCATCTGTAAAATGCTCCCAAAATAACAATATTATCATTTATCGGGATAATTTCTGGGAGAATTTATCGTCCAGTAAAATGTTGTTATCGCGATTATATTTTATGTCCTGCTTTGTTACCTGGGAACATTGGGGCTGGAGGGGCCAGAAGGAACTGGAGGCAGGTTGACCAAATCTGGGGGGAAGAGATGGGAGTGCAAAGAGGTCCAGGAATCCCACAGAGAAGGTTCAGTCTGTTCCCCTAAAATAATAAAACAAACAAAACAAGACAGGGTTTTATAATATGCTTTATGAGAAAACTGTCACAATTTGATGCCAAATGTGTGGAAACATACCAGGAATTAGAGCTGCAATGACTAACGATTATTTTAGTAATCAATTATTCTGATAATTAATCGATTCATCAGATAAAATAATTTTTTTTAAATTAAACCACTTGAGCCTTTTTTAATACAATATTAGAAATACATTAATGATGGAAATAAGCAAAGAGCTTAAATCCTTGTTTAAATGACCAAATTTTATTGCCTAAAATACAACAACATTTCATTCCTTTAGTAAATTTGAACTAGGCGAAGCTGAAACTTAGTCACTTGAAGAGTTTTGGGTAAAACATTTTTACAGACAAATGTGTTTTTCTTTTATCTTAAGCACAAACTGTATATACATATTTTGTTAATTTTTTTGTTTGGCTTAATTATTTCTCTTAATTAGTTTTGTTTTTTGAGTCTTGTACGGCAGCTGGCAATTAATCGATTGCTAAATTACGTTACGACAGTTACGTCAATAATTGATTAATCTGATTAATCGTTCCAGCCCTACCTGGAATGTTATCGTTCTCGTCGCTGCCACAAGACTCCACATCAAACCTTTGAGAAAAAGAACAACAAAGACGACAGTGAGCTGAGACAAAGTTAAAGCAGAGTAAAAAAAACCCTCGGAGTGGTGATGAACTCACTCTGTGTTAAAGCGCCTGTTGATGGAGTTCACACACGGAGGGAAGGGGAACGTGGACAGGCGGTTTATCTCCTTCTCGTTATCTTTAGACTGAGGAAACCACAGTAAATGTTAAAACATGGATTCTATTTATTCACATAAAGAAAACGTTGAAACTCACTGAAGACAGCAGGTTCTCCTCTGAGTTGTAGATTGAACCTTTAAGTGATTAGCGAGAATGATAAAATTAATATCTGAAAATCAGCTTCTTTATGTAAGCAAAGATCACCAATGAATTTTCCCCCAGATCAAATTGCTTACCCTCCGAGTTCTCGTTGTTTTGGCCTCTAGGGGGCGTCTGTGACACACAAAACAAGAGATGTTGCATCACTTAGGGGCCAGTGAGACAGTCGGACATGTACAAACAGGCTCAGGGTTACATAACGCAGCATTACACCCAAAAACAACACAACTTCTCTTAGCTCTTCAGAGGCCACATTCCTTACATAACATAATAACAGCAGGAAAAAAAAAATAAAAGAAACATGTCTGTGCAGGGGGCAGAGAGGTTCATGGAAATCCGGTCTCACATACTAGGAAATCAATACACTCTGCGTAAACAGTGACCAGAAAACACACACGCATGTATAGCAGCACCAGATGCCTCCACATGTATTATAATAAACAGTTCAGTTCAGAGAAAGCTCATAGAATAGAAACCGACGGAGGGATAATTGGTAAAATCTTTGCATTTTTGTTTGAACATAAATTTCTGCGTTACTTTATAAAATGTACTTTTACATTTAAAGAATAGTTTAGATATTTCCTTTTACATTTTATTCACACTTACAGTTCATATACTATAATATTGATTTAAGCATCTAAATCTATATTTAGTTTAGAAAGGAGGAAGGCAGAAGTATAAACTTATTTGACACTGCCCCTTTTCTTTTATGTGTCTTACTTTATATAATTATTTTATTTAAAGTAAAAAAATAAAAAAACAACAAAACAATTTCTTTCACAAAAGAGAAATAAACTACTCTCTGTTTCATGAGAACTGACTGCTTTTTGATCCAGTTTCCTCCAAAAGTCTTCATGCAGCTTAAACTTATTCACACTTTCTCACATCTCGTAATACTATAACTCTAATCTCACATCATTTCCATTTTATTCGTAGCAATGCTTCTTCTAGTAGCAAAGTTTGCCTGAATCGCAGTTGTAACAGTGAGTCCAGCACTGACCTTCCTCAGAACAGGCTGCAGACTTAGATCCAGGTCCAGGGAGCAGCAGGGGCCGAAGCACTGGTCCTCGCTGCACAGGGACAAGTGGGACTGGGGGAGCAGAAACACAGTGGAAGCGATGTGTAAACAAAGCTCTGTGGTCGAGTCGACCGAATGGAGCTGCGTGTGCGTCCAGCTCTGACTCACGCAGTTCAGACAGGGACTCTGCTGCATCTGCTCGCGGCAGCGCTCTCGCTCCCTCTCCAGCTCTCTCTGCTGCTGCTCCAGGCTGGCCTGCAGCTCTGCGATGCATTTCCGCAGCCGGTTCTTATCCAGCAGGCAGTCGGTGTACTCCATCTGGAGGCTGTCTCGGCTGCGCAGAGCCTTATCAAAGGACAGAAATTAAAAAAGAAAACACACACATACACACAAATATATATATAGTATATATATATATACTGTATATTTAAAAAAAGGAAAACCTCAACGGTCCCCAAGACGACTGGAGGTTTTGTCGGTCCTTATTTTATCCCCTCCAAACATTAATTGTCCATAAACATTTTTTATGGCTATTTCAGAACACAAATATTATCACAGGTTAAAGGGTTAGTCTGATTTTTTTTAACAACCAGGCAGGAAATATCTAATTTTAAATCTTACTTTCTGAATTTGCTCAATGTTACTGTGTTATAAAGACCATTTCATACAGGGTTAAAGCTGAGTTGTAATGTCAACAGTCAGGCTTTGAAGGGTTTTACAAAGCATGTAGTGGTAGTTACTTAACTTAACGTTTTTAGCCCATATGTCCAATTTAGACTAAATGATGATGTTTAGTATTTAGACAAACTCTTAAACAATATTTGGACATTAACAGACGTCCAAAGCTTTTACTGATGTTTAGACAGAAGGTCTGGGTCAGACTTTAGGAAAGGTTTACACACAGGCAGTATTTTTTTGGAGGGCGTGTTACAGTTTTATAAATTGTATTTTTCGTTTAAATTTTTTTTAAATGAATGCATGTTTTGAATATAGTGTACTTTATATAAGAATTATAGTCCCACATAAGGTGAGCTGTAGTAATATTTTAAGATTTGGGATTGTTTACTATTGTGAGCAATACTCAAGTATTTGAAAATTATGAAGACTGAGCAAAACCTTTTTAGCTGAAAAGCAAAAAGAAAAAATGTATTTTGGAAGTATTTTTGGTCTAGTTTCTAGAGCAAATACCTTCATACACATGAAATAAGTAAAAAGTAATTTTCACTTATTAGTAGTTTTTCAGCAAGATATACGAGTTTGTTTTAAGTTAATAGTTTCTTAGTATTGATGACGAGTATTTTTTTGATTACTTCACTTGTAAAAAGACATTTTCTGCCAATGAAATTAGTACTTTTTTTTTTACCATAAACATTAAGGAATTATTAACTTAAAACAAACTCATATCTTGCTGAATAGCTACTCATAAGTTAGTTTTGTCTTATTTCAACCGTACTAAGATATTTGCTCTAGACTAAAAATACTTGGTAAGATTTTGTGTTTTTGCAGTGGGACTCAAACCAATCAGCTCTGTGCCCTGCCATGCCTCTTTAGTGAGGCATGGCAGTGGCAGTATCATGCTCTGGAGCTGCTTCCAAACCATTTGGACAGGCCGTCCACTCCCAGACACTCACCTGGTCTCTCTCCTTCTCTAGTTCCATGGTTTGGTTGAAGTAGGACAGACTTCTCTTCTGCTCCGTCTCCCAGTCCAGCTGGAGAGTCCTCACCTTCAGCTGCAGCTGCTCACACTGTGCCTCCAGCTGCAAACAAGGTTCACCGTTACCGCCTTTACTTAGGACACCTTTACTTAGGCCACCTTTACTTAGAGGCAGACAAGTTGTGTTTGAACTAGAGCTTCAAATAGTCCTGGAAGTAATCAATATCGGAGCAAATATTTATAGATAGAGTGTGTATTCACTGCGCTTCAGCTTTAACACATTCTTTGTTAAATTCTCATGGCATGATGTCTTTTTTTTTCCTCTCATGAAAACAGTGGGAGCCTTTGTTAAAAATAGCAGCTTAGTCACCAAGTGGCTAAGCGCCTAAATATCTGTGGGTCAGTAGGTGACATAGAGGTCACAGAGTTAAACGGGCAGCATTGTGTGTTTTCCAGGCACATAATGCATTTGATATAAATAAATCAAATGTGACTTAGAAGAAGTTCAACTTTGTAATGTAACGTCTTGAATTTGAGCCTCTGTCTCTTTAAAAGCTCTGGCTCTTTCTGAAACTTCACCTTCAGGAAGTCATCATAACAACATTCCTCCATTAATCCTTCAACAACGTTTTTACCAGCATTTCATTGAGAAGTAGCTCCTTTAAAGAGCTCAGCTGACGTGCAATTCCACCAATTGTTTGCTAATTGCTGCTGGCTAGTCTGAAGGAGCTGAGTGTGGAAGGGCTGCTCTCTGAGGCGATGCCCACCTTCAGTGGCTGGATGATAAGCTAAGTCTATAGCTTAATTAGGAAGCGCAGTAAAACCTCCACCATTATTAAAACCAGGCGTGGATTCGTTCACATGTCCACACTGCTACTGAGTTTGTTTGGTTTCATGTTCAGCACAGACGGAAGTACAATTTTGTTTTTCCTTTAAGGAAATTTTACAACTCTGCCCATGTCAGTGCATCTATTTTGAAAAAAAGAAAAAAAAAGACAGCTCAATGCTTTCAAACACACTTCATGATAGTATAAAATTAATTTGTGCCCACGCAAGCAAACTAAATTCAGTCCGAACCAGGAAATTTGCACATGTAAGCACAGCTATTGTTTCAGCGTTCCAAAATGTTTTGGAGAATTTAATCCTCACCATTCCTGATCAAACAGGACTGCGAGCCTGACAGAAGACCTCTGGACTGAATTAGAGCACAGACTGTAAATCTGGCCTTCTTGTCCAACATCAGTGTCTGATCTAAGAATTGGTCCTCTGGAAGAAGGGCTATAAATTCCCATGAAATTCCCTCGACTAAACTTTGATGGTTTCATTATCATCGTTTTGAGGAAAACAATTTATGTAACCAGTTTTGGAACAACTTTGCAACAACTCGAAACAGGAAAAGAAGCAAATGCACAGTGTGCTTTTTTTCTTTGTTTGTTTTCTGGACCTTGGCCCGGTTCTCCTCGACGGCCTGCAGCTCTCCCTGGAGTCTGGTGATGACCTCACACAGCTCCTGTCTCTGCTCTGCAGCCTCCCTGCGGTCCTGCTGCAAGATATCCATCAGGGCCTGTGATAGGCAGAAAAACTATTTATAGAAAGCAAAACAAACCCGACAAGCATCAAGAGTTTTTGTTTTTTCTTTTTAAATAAACACAGACTCACGATGACTCCGGTGGAGGGATCGGAGTTCCTCGCCTTTCTCTCTGCTTTCTGAGCATCAGTGAGGTGCGGCGGCTCCTCCTGTTGTTCTGGTGCAGAGTCATTGATCCCGTTGGAGAGGGCGCCGTTTGTTGTGTTGATATCTGGGCCGCCCGCATTTTCTGTCTTTTTATCTGCCTCAGTCAGTCTGGACTTTAGCTCCTGTACCTGGAAACAGAAAAAATACAACTACACTGCAAAAACACTAAATCCAACCAAGTATTGTTTTGGTCTAGTTTCTAGTCCAAATATCTTAAAACACTTGAAATACGACAAAACTAAGTTACAAGTAACTTTTTATCAAACTATAGGATTAGAACTACAGATTATTTAGATAAATAATTCCTTAATATTGATCAAAAAGCAACAGTTATAAGACAAATAAGACATTTTTCCTAAACGAGATAAAATGTTTTGTTCTACTGGTGTATTATTTTATGCATAACTAATTTGTTTTCATTAATTGAGCTCCTCTTTATTACTGAAAAGTTACTTGCAAGTTAGTTTTGTATTATTTCAAGAGCTTTTGCAGCATAAATTAAGTTATAACAAGTTTATTAACACTCTTTCCAGTGCAGACAATTAGTGGTTGCATGGTTTCAGATCAGAACACAAATCCCTCTGTTTTCAGAGAAGCGGGAACAAGAAACCGAGCGTAACGATTCCGTCGACAAGATCGGATCGGCTGAGTTGCGTGTCAGCGATGCGGTTGTTGATTTTACACTAAAGTAAGAATGTTAATAACAAAAGTAATGCCTGTGTTGTTCACGTGCGGCCGAGCAAATCATAACTCAGATTTATGTGACAAACTGTGAAAGTGCACAGACAAAATAAAAAAAACCCCAAAAGGAGCAGATAACATCAGCAGACGCCCCTTGGTGCTCGGCTCAGATCTTTTGTTGTGCCAGCTGCTCTGATTGGGTGCTGGTCGCCTCCAGCGTTTCAGGTAAATTTATACGTTTTCCGTTCTGTGAGCACATTAAACATCAGGTTGAACCTGTTCACGTTTTAGAAGCTCACATAAATTTTACACGACAGGCCAACAGAAAGCAGTGCATAACCCTGATCTTATTTTTTTACTCAAATACCCTTAAATAAAAATCAAGTCCAACCATCAGCATATACAAAGCTGAGTTGCTTAGAAACTGCCAGCTTACATAGAAATACAGGCAACCTGGCAATTAGTTCCCTCTATATATTTACAAATAAATGAAAAATTAAATGAGTTTTTTTGATAAAAATGATTAAGCAGTATGTAACTGTATTATTATTATTTAATGAGATGCTTACAGCACATTTACTTATTTCATAAGGAATGTATATATTTAATTTTGGCCCTAAATATAACTCAGGGGGTCACATTGAATTCTGATTCTGACAATCATTTCTCGACCCCCTCCACTTTGGGAACCAACGTACCAGACAACTAACACACACTACACCCACTGTGGAACATGGCAGCGGCAGCATTATGCTATGAAGATGGTTTTCTTCAGCAGGGACAGATATTAGTCAGGAGTAACAGGAAAAGTTAAGAGACACATAGCATAAGCACAAAATCCTTCCAAGTATGTTAGTTCAAATATCTTATAAATAAGACAAAACTGACTTACAAGTAACTTTTCAGGAAGATATAGGAGCTTTTTTTAGTAAATAACTCCTTAATACTGAAGTTTCTAGATCCACTGGTGGAAAAACAATCTATCAGTGGAACTGCAATCCTTGAAGAAAATCTTTTCGAAAGGATTATTTAGTGAGAGCAGAATTAAAATAAGCTCCACCCTCTCTTTTTTTCTTCACTGTACACTAATTAATGAGCTGCTTTATGCTGCATACAATTTCAATGAGGTTTGCAGTTTTAACATACACATGTCAACAAGTTCAACCAGTCACTTGCGAGTCCAGGAGGTGAAAGTGATGAACTGAGTGTGGTTTTCTCCCCGTGACGGCGGACCCACCTGCCTCAGCAGCTCCCTCTCTCTGCTGGAGGCCTTGCTCTGCTCCTCCAGGGCCCTGGAGTACTTCACTGCCTGCTCCAGGTGTCGGTCCTTCAGCTTACCCAGCTCCCGACTGGCTGACTCCCAGTCCTGACGCAGCCTAGACACAAGCAACTGTTAGCAGGTCCGGTTTTAGAGAAAGAGGGAGCGAGAGAGACCTCTTTTCAAAAACAAAAAAACCCTGACACACTTTGTATCTGTTGGGCGGCAGACAGACCTTTCGAGCAGCAGCTTGTCGTGCCGCAGCTCCTGGCCTTGTGCTCGGCCCGGCTGCGCTCCTCCTCCGCCATGCGACAGCGCTGCGACAGGCGGCGCTCGCACATGCGGCTGTTTCGGAGCTGCTCTCTCAGTTTGCGAACCTCTAGCAGCAGGAACTGAGTCAGACCCTCTGGACCTTCCTCATCTGTTGACAAGTTGCTAAATCAGTATAGCTGAACTACAAATATCCAACATCTATTTACAAATTTTCTTTTTCTTGGAAAATGAATCAAACACTGAACATTTATAATAACTGCAGTGATTTTCTGTTGTATAGCTCATTATTATTATTATTAGAATATAATTATTATTGTTAATCTTGTTTTTAACATTTTATGAACTTTCTTTATCTGAATCTTTATACCTGATGCTGCTGTTGCACCTGAATTTCCCCTTTGTGGGACAATAAAAATCTATTCTAAATTCTATTCTATTTTAAAACTGAACATTAATTTAAAACATTTTTTCTGCTATGCTGGTTCTAATACATGCAGCTCTTTTCTTTTTGGTCTTTTTCTGACATAATGCTGAAAATATTCTTTTCGACGGTTCCAGTTCAAGTTGTTAATCTTGATCTATTAATAGCATCAGGTTTGAGTTCAAAAAGCTCGTAGTTCACTTCAGCGGGGTAATAATAGCTCCCTTCTTATCTACCAGAGCATCCGTTACTCATCCAGAGTCACTAAGTACAGCCATGGCCAAACGTTTTGAGAATGACACAAATATTATATTTTCACATGATCTGCTGCCCTGTGGTTTTCATGTGTGTATGTCAGATGTTTTCATCACATAATTTTCATCACACAGCTTTTTTTGACATAGAATGAGTTAATGCAGCAAGTCAATATTTGCAGTGTTGACCCCTCTTCTTCAGGACCTCTGCAATTCTCAATCAAGTTTTCACAAGTGAGTCACAAGCTTTCAATGGGATTAAGATCTGGGGAGTTTCAGGCCATGGACCCAAAATCTCTATGTTTTGTTCCTGAGAGTTAGTTATCACCTTTTGCTTTATGGCAAGGTGCTCCATCATGCTGGAAAAGGCATTGTCATCAAAACGGCTCTTGGACAGTTGGGAGAAGTTGCTGTCGGAAGACATTCTGGTACCATTCTTTATTCATGGCTGTTTTTAGGCAAGACTGTGAGAGAGCCGACTCCGTTGGCTGAGAAGCAACCCCTCACATGAATGGCTTCAGGATGCTTTACAGTTGGCAAGACAAGACTGGTGGTAGCGCTCACCTTGTCTTCTCCAAACAAGCTGTTTTCCAGATGTCCCAAACAATCAGAAAGGGGATTCATCAGAGAAAATGACTTTACCCCAGTCCTCAGCAGTCCACTCCTGTACCTTTTGCAGAATATCAGTCTGTCCCTGATGTTTTTCCTGGAGAGAAGTGGCTTCTTTGCTGCCCTCCTTGAGACCAGGCCTTGCTCCAAGAGTCTCCAGCTCACAGTGTGTGCAGATGCACTCACACCTGTCTGCTGCCATTCTGAGCAAGCTCTGCACTGCTGGTAGCCCGATTGCAGCTGAAAGCTTTTAAGAGACAGTCCTGGCGCTTGCTGGTCTTTCTTGGGTGCCCTGGAGCTTTTTGGCAACAATGGAACCTCTCTCCTTGAAGTTCTTGATGATGCGATAGATTGTTGACTGAGGTGCAATCTTTCTAGCTGCGATACTCTTCCCTGTTAGGCCATTTTTGTGCAGTGCAATGATGACTGCACATGTTTCTTTAGAGATAGCCATGGTTCACAGAAAAGAAATAATGATGCCAAGCACCAGCCTCTTTTTAAAGTGTCCAGTGGTGTCATTCTTACTTAATATCATGACAGATTGATCTCCAGCCCTGTCCTCATCAACACCACACCTGTGTTAATAAGCAATCACTGAAACGATGTTAGCTGGTCCTTTTAAGGCAGGGCTGCATGAAGTTGAAATGTGTTTTGGGGGATAAAGTTCATTTTCTAGGCAAATATTGACTTTGCAATTAATTGCTGTTAAGCTGATCACTCTTTATAACATTCTGGAGTATATGCAAATTGCCATTATAAAAACTGAAGCAGTAGACTTTGTAAAAATTAACATTTGAATCATTCTCAAAACTTTTGACCATGACTGTAGTTTTACGGTTTGCAGATGTAAAGTTAACAGCTTCTTGCCGAGTATGAGGGAGCATCGGTGAGTCGGTTTTTTTCCCGTCAGCTGGGTGTACTGCTCCGGGTGGTAAAACTCCAGCGACTCCATGAAGGCCTGAAGGCCCCTATGGCCCTGAGTGCGCAGGATGTCCAGCAAACGACCTGGGAGAGAGAGAAAGGTCAGAACAAAATCCCTCTGCAGAGACAAAAATAAAAACTGACTGAACAAAGTTTTCAGTTCTGTCAGTTTTCACTGTGGTGTAATTAGGATCTTTGAATGGTGTCAGCTTCCCTGTAGTTACCAGGTATTCAGTTTGAACATGATGAATGATTGACATGAACAACTACTTACACAGAAAAAAATCAGCACTTGGGTACTATTTAAAATATCTTTTATCTGTATATTTGTATGAGTCTCTGTGAGGCAGAAGCTTAGACGCAGCAGGTCTGAGGAGGCGGAGCAAGAGCCAACAGGCATTTGGACAGTGAATGGCTGTCATGGGAGATTAAAGGATTTCTCAAATACACTTGGAGTCAAAAATCCAAGTATGTTTTTGATGAAGGAATGACATTATATAATGTAATGCTAAAAAAGTTGGTTTTGCATAACTTAAGGAATTACTGACTTAAAACAAGCTCCTATATCTTCTGAAAAGTTACTTGTAAGTTAGTTTTGTCTTATTTCAACTGTACTAATATTTCTGCACAAGAAACCAGACAAATTTATTTGGTGAGACTTTGTGTTTTTGCTAGTGTAACCTTGTGTTTTCTCTTGAGCAGCTCCATAAAAGAACCACATGACGCCCCCGATCGGACGGACATCCTCCCCCCTTCACCCTCACCGGCCTTGCTGATGCGCAGTGGATACTGCGTGGAGTTGAGCACCTCATCCTCATCCTCCTTGTCGATGACCTTGCACTGCCGCAGGTACGGCGTGAGCTTGGCCGGGTTGAGGATGCGTGTCAGCTTGTGCCGCACTCCCTCCACGCGCTCCCACAGCTCCTCACAGTGTTCCTCCGACCACTGGGGGGCGGACCGGGCCTCCTCCAGGGCGCCTTCCAGCCAGTCCGTGTCGCCTGGACGGGACCAGATAACAGACGGTTTAAGGAGCAAGTTATCACGGTGCTGATTAGCATCGGCTCTCTGAAGCGCATTCCTGCCTCTTTGCAACACAGTCTCTCTTTCTGTCCTCGCCGGGAGTTTCAGACCGCCGTGTCCACCGCCAGACTAAATACATTCCCCAAAAAGGAAGTTTGTTGTTTTTGCGTGATCGCCTTTATCTCTATATCGACTTCCATGAAATTGGGTCACTGCTGCAAGTTCATGTATTTCTAACACAGATCAACCATCTAAACTTACAACACTTACTTAAGATGTTCCGAAATGGAGAGACGGTGGATAAAAATCTTTCTTTTTATCTTGTCTCTTGAAATGATTGTAAAAGTGTGTCTAATTCCTGACTGATAAGGTGTGTATCTCTGTAAATCTCTTCCAAACAAATCACAGTGAAATTTAAGCTGCGTTAGGAAGAAGCTGAATTATTCAGACTTTATGGGGGAAGCAGTTCTTTTGTGCTTTGTGCTTTTAAAGGATTCCTTTCCCACACCACGATGAACAGCAATAAACAGCAATCTAATATCTAAATAGGAAAAGCAGAATTAACTAAAGCATAAGGAATAAATAAACCAGAATAAACTAAGCAGAGAACAACATTAATGAGATCTATGATCAGCTTAAATAAAAATACAAACACAGAAAAAATCTCAGAACAAGTCAAACGTCCCCAGGGGAAAAAAAACTAATAAATCCAAGTGATGCATCTAATGACTGAAGTTAAGAGGTATTTTATCACCACAACCTTTAAAACAACAAATCATATGAATCGTTAAAAGTCTTGTATTATTGAGTCACTTGTGCCGGTAATGAGTGCCTGTCAGCCTGTGACTGGAACCATCGGTCTGGTTGTTTTATAGTGACAAAAGGTCCAGTGGGTTGTGCTCATAAGTGGTAGGGAGTACGCATGTAGGTCATTATCTCGGAGCACAAGAATGCGAACAATTGGGTGACTCATCTCACACACCTAGAAACACTCCAGCCGACCTGCAGCCAGAGCTTTTTCTCTGTCCGTCCGCTTCCAGCGAGCAACACGAGAAAATTTCAGGAACGCTTCAAGATGGAGTCCAACGTAGTAAATGTGTCATCGTTTTTGGTTTCTTCCAAGTTTTCTAGCAAAATCCAAACAAACTACAATCCCACCGACCCAGAGGCCAACTCACACTCCACACCTTTTTTTGATGGCTTGCTATGACAACTCAGATCAACACTGTGGGTGCAAATAAGTTTGAGGCTATTTACCCATCACACCTTTGTTGTTGCCAAGTGTGGAAGGCTCATCAGAACTAGCGGGCAGGTCGGGGCGCGTTTCAGGATGCTCAGGAATCTCTGTTATTACCCAGAAACCAGACCTAGTTCTCATCTGAGCAACTCTGCACTATTTATTTATTTTTATGTTTTATTGTTTTGTGTTTGTGTAGTGGATTTTTTTATCTGGGAACTGAGTACAAATTTTGTACCAAACTCCCAAGGTGGAATAACAATAAAAAAAAAATCCTTGAATCCTTGAAAATAAGACAGCGTATATATGTAGCAATAGCTGTAAATTAATAACAGTTTTGCAACTCAGAACAGGTAAGAGCTGGTTAATATTCAGCAAAGAAAGGAGGACTAGAACAAAAATACTTTCCTTTTTAAAAAGTAACTGTAGAAAAAAAGTACTCTATATGAATAACGTTCATTCATATTTTTGTTTTTGTAACATTTATGAAATTTTAACCATTGTTTGTGAGTGTGAAGTAAAATCATTTCTTCATTGCTTTCCACTTTTCTTTTCGAAAATTTACATGTTACATGTCACATTAACTTATAATTTTATAAAAATTATTTTTCAGTAAAAACCAGTTAAATGTTTGACCTAATGTGAATGCTGATGACCTCTGAAAGGCTCTGATGTTGTCTTTGCAGAGTTGTTTTAAGGCTACCAGGACTGAAAAACGCTCCCAGTTAATCCTATCACCAACCAGCCGCCATAGCAACACTGGCATCTCATTTAAGTTGTTTAGCCATCTGTGTGTTGGGCCTTTCATAGACAACTAGTGAGTCTGTTTTTGGAGAAAGTCTTTATGGTCACATGGATCCAATCAGTCACTTCAAATTAGATCAACCAATAACACTAAAAATGAAGTATTTTAGGTTTTAATGAGCATAAATAAAATAGTTTTGGTTAGACTTAAACTGGTAATTCTTGTTTAGATTTATCCAAAAATTGATATGGGACCAAATGTAACTTGAGCAACAAAAAAAAAAGACAAAAATTGAAGCATTAATGAATAACTAAAATAACTATCAACATCTTTCTACACATTTTTCACATTTATGTTTTCAATTTAATGCCACTGTATTTAACTCTTGCGCATGAGTTTATTTGATTTTTAGGGAAATATTTTCATGAATTGTAGGGAAAATATCCAATTTCATATGCATTAATATCTTTATAATCAACTAAAACACTTTTATTAATCTGCATTTATTACCCCAATCTTGGCCAAGTTGACTCCAACCTCAGATTGAACAAAACCAGCTCCTAGTGACCTGCTGTTGCTAAGATATTATTTATGGAGTCACATAACTACATTTCTGTAGATTAGGGAACCTTTTTGTACCCAAAGAAGTGAATAATGACTGGACCAACACTGCACAGGTCTGTGATGTAGTAAGATGACAGCCTACAACTAGCAAATTGTCATTTTTTGCTTAAGTCTTATCAGATGTATTATTTAAAATTTGAACTTTAAATAGCCTAAAAAAGGAAGCAGAGTCTTGATAAGTTTTATTTTGAGATCTACTGTATATATCAAGCGCAGGAATTTAAGAACTCTTGGTAATGAGGTTCGATAGGTTAATGAATAGTCATTATTTCAGTATATAATGTCTGAAACAAAGATTTTTCAGTAAAAAAGTGTTACAAGTTCTCATAAAATGTTAAAAGCTAGAGATGCACTCCGTGAGAGTATTTAATATGTGTTTATGTATAAAATAGAAAGATCTGAACACTGGTTAATGTTGAGCTTTTGAACAAATCAAACAAACGTGACTTTCAGTGTTGACAGTATTGAGAAACTGAGTTTTAAATCGTCATCCAAAGCCCTTATTAAGTGGGAAATATAAACATCCTCAAGGCTCAATACAAATTACAACATAACAAAAAAGGCTCAGTGTGGCAACTCAAAAGGCAATGTTGAATTTCTTAATGAACATAATCTTCACTCTAACAGTGGGGCTTTTTATAAGCAGGAAGTGTTTTTGGTTTGTAATGATGCTGCTAGCTTAGCAGCCACAGAGTGTGATATGAATGAGACGTGGTATTTTTGTTTCCAACGGTCATTAAGAGAAACCTGAGATTGTGACACTATCAGGGGTGGGCAATCCTGGTCCTTGAGGGCCGGTGTCCTGCAACTCTTAGACGTATCCTTGGTCCAACACACCTGGATCCAACAGCTGAATCACCTCCTCAGTGCAGACAGGTTCTCCAGAGTCCTGCTAATGACCTCGTTATTTGACTCAGGTGTGTTGAAGTAGAGACACATCTAAAAGTTGCAGGAGGCCAGCCCTCCAGGCCTTGAGTTTCCCACCCCTGCTCTATAGCTAACATGATGTTAAATCATTTATAGCTGCAACAACCTTAATGTCAGAGGATAATAAATCAAACAAACCGTCTCACAGTTAATTGCTGTCAGAGCTGCTGCCTGTAGCGACTTGAGTCTCAGACTTAAAGTCTAAGTTAAGTCTAAAGAATTACTTCTGTAACTAAAAGCCAAATCTGAAACCTAAGTCACCATATTTGGCATGCTGGTGGTTTAACCCATTTATATCTTGAACCAAATTTGTGATTTACAGCTAAAACCCACAATTATTTACACCCCTGGCATATTACGGTTTAAATTAGTATTTGAATCTGACCACCATGTTTTTTTTTCTGATTGAAATTAATGCTTATATTTTGGAGTGCAGAATCCTGGCCTGATTCTCATAGAGTCTGGACATAAAGATTAGTGCCTTATCTATGAGACCCTAACCCTAATCATTAGGGTGATGGTACGGTCTTCCAATCCCCAACAGTGAAAAATAATCACAAATACCCAGAGTTGGGCAGTAACTATCAACATTTACCTGAGTAACATTTTTGAAAAGAATGTACTTCTAGGAGTGGTTGTACTTTACTTGAGTAATATTATGATGAAGTATTGCTATTCTTACTTAAATAACATTTATAGAGTCTCTGCCCACTATAGGTAAGATCACAGCAAACAAGTTTTACCAAAGAAAAAAAAATGCACTAGACACAGACCTACAGCTTATGTTGAAGTGAGACCTCTTGTTTGTTATTCTGTTATTTTCTATTTGCTGAGCCCTTTATTCTGAAAAAAAGAACTTAAATTCTGCCTGAATTTGCTATTTTGTAATTATGCTAATTTGTACTGAATTTGTGTACGTTTTATTTGTGTAATTTATTTCATTTTTGTCTTTTACATGACAGACCTCACGCATACAGTATATGTTTCATCATCTAATGACATCACTCAGCCTTTTAACAGAAATAAAATTTTACTCTTACTTGTCTCATTTGACTTTGTACTTTCACTTGAGTAAAAATATATTTAAGTATTTCTTACATGAGGTCAATTTCTGGCTGCTCTACCCAACTGGAAAGAGATTCTAAAAAGGGTTTCAAAAAGGCATAAATAATTCCCAATATGCCTTTTTTTTCTTTCTTTTTTTAATTAGAGATAAATAATAATAAAAAATCGACACTCATTTTTCTGTGCTACTAGTTGTCTTTACAAGTCAGTGTGGATCCCCGATAACCGCCTTACCGGTTATTGTTCCAGTTTAAAGCGCATAAAGATTTACCAAAACAAAGCCGGGTGTCTTAATACGTCGTTACGCACTGAGCGCAGATAGAGTGAGAAACTACTCCAAAAAACTAACGTTTCTTACCGCTCATCTCTTCTTCCTGCGGGGATCACACCGGGTTGAAGACAGAGTAATCAGCTCCACATCCCTCTTTCAGCTCCAAATACGAGTTTTGAGTAAAAACCGAGGAGTGACAGCGGTGGGTGGGTGGGCGCCTCCTGAGACCCGGGAGCTCCGGAGCTCACGCACACAGGCGGGTTTTCCTTTACGCGCACATTCACGGCTCTGCGCGCCGCGCTGCTGCTCCGTGTCTCTCCCAGCAAAAGTCAACAACCCACAGGAGGGGGGGGGGGGGGGGGGGAGTGGATCAATGCGCCATCACTTAACAGCTGCCGCAATCCCCGCGGTTAGAACCTTTGCACGGATTGGGTTCAATGGATTGGAAGTGGTCGGGTATTCTGCGCCCGCCAGCACCAGATGGCGCTTTGGACTCACGCATGGCCCCTGCAGAAAGCACAAGTTCTGTGTTAAGTTAAAACGACTGTCCAATGTGACGATACGCTTCCTGGAGTGTAGATCCGCTCTCAGCCCCTTTAGGCTTCAGGGTTCAATTGAGTTTCGTCATGAAACCAAGCCTCTTACAAAAGAAAAAACAAAAAAGACTCACTATACGCTGATTCAGCTGCTGGAGTTTTCCCCATGAACATGCAGTATTAACATAACAACAGAAACTTTGACTAAAGCAGCTAATTTGCAAAGTAACCTGAAAGTTGAATATACTTTAATTTAAACCATTCTGTTTTGTCTCTGGATCTTTTCTTTCATGTTTGTTGCCATTTGTCTCTTCAAGGACTGAAAAGTTCCATAAAGCATCTCCACAGCATGATGCTGCCACTGCGATGCGTTCAATGGCACGTGCAGAAGTGGTAGTTTTTGTCATTTTGTGTAATTTTGCATGCCAGTCAGAACATTTTCATTTTTGTCTGAACTTGAACTGGAAAATGTGATTTCAGAGTAATTCAGTTTTTCTCATATGAACTACAAAAATGACAGCAGCCAGTTCTTCTCTGCAAATTAAAACAATAAACAGTAAATGAGTCATGACGAGACCATTTTTTATGCCAGTGATCAAACATTAAGTTGAGAAAAGTACAGGGGACTTTGCTGAACTGAGTAATTTCTCATTTGACAGACACAATTCACAAGTAGGAATTTGGTTAGACGTTTCCATCACACCTATGGTAATTTTTCAAGGTTGCCAGCCTGTGCCCTTGGTAATGTGCATCATCCTTTAATGAGATAATTGGTATAATTTTAAAACAAAAAAGCGACCAGAAAGAATGAGACCAGTACTGGCTCATAACCCGAAGCCGACAGACTGGTTAAAAATTCAAACGTTTACTCCGCTGTTGAAGGGACAGGTAATCTGGGGACAGGTAATATGGGGAACCGATAGAAACCAACAGGCTCAACCAAATCAGATTCACACTGAACAGCTGAGAAAACAGCACCAAACATGACAAGTTGTGTTGTGAAACTGCAGACTCTAAATAGGTGGCAACATGGCTTTGTGTGGGCTACAGCTGTTAGCACTGTTAGCATGTTGTCCATGGTTGTTCATGTGACTGCACCTCTGATGAAGTGGCAACCTGCCCAGGCAATGAAAGGCAATTTGAGTTGTTTTAAACAGCTCAACAGAGTTAAAACAGACAGTGTAGCTGTTAGCTTCCACTGGTAACAGGACTAATTTAAATAACAACGAGCCTCCAGTGATATGACGTCTTTCTGCTACAAGCAGGTAAAGTTACTAATGATAACCTCACAGAACATTGCCTCAAAAAATTAAACCAACATGTCATCAGAAATGGCAATAGCCGCAAAAAATAACAAAGGCATTCAGTGTGCTAAACATGGCTAATAAATAAAAAAAAAATACCTAAGAAGCTTATTTTAGGGGAAATGCACTGCCTGCTAACGTTAATGTTAATGCACTGCCTTCTGATTTTTACTTTTTCTATATTATGAAACACATTCAACACAAAAGTAAAAATCAGATGTTTACGTCAAAAAACATAAGATTTCTTCAGCTCTTTTAAAATACTACTTATACTGTCTAAGAATTCTGCAGTTGGTGAATTTTGCAGTAAAAATATTTTTTTTGTCATTGGTGGCAAATATAATAAAAAACAGAAATATAAAACTAAAAATAAAAATCTGATTCATACTTCGTGGCAATTCGTTACCAGAAAGACAAAAAAAACTCTCATCTCTTAACACCAAATTAATAACATGTAACATTATTGTTTCTAAAACATAAGTTCTTTACTGCTTATCTGCTTAGATACAACAAATTTGAAGTTGGTGAATTTTTACACAAGTAAAAATCAGATGTTTACTTCGTGGCACTTGGTAACCAGAAAACACATTAATCTCTTAGCAACAGATAACAAATATTGTTATTGTTAAAAAAAAAAAGATTTCTTCTGCTCTTTTGAACTACTATTTTTCTTATACTAAACATTAAACAATTGGTGAATTTTGCAGAAATGAGAACATTTTTTTGTCATTGGTGATATAAAACAGACATTCAATACAGAAATAAAAATCTGATTTCTACTTCGTGGCAGTTCGTTACCAAGAAAAAAAGGCACACATCTCTTAACACCAAATTAATAACATGTAAATTATTGTTTATAAAACATAAATTATTTTTAAATACTGCTTATCTGCTTAGACACCACAACTTTACAGTTGGTGAATTTTGCAAAAGTAAAAATCAGATGTTTACTTTATCGCACTTGGTAACCAGAAAATGCGATCATCTCTTTTAGCAACAGATTAACAACAAATATTATGTTAAAAAAAACAAGATTTCCTCTGCTATTTTGAAATATTATCTTATACTAAGGATTGTGTGGTTGATGAATTTTGCAGAAATGAGAAAAACTTTTTCTCTTGAGAAAAAGTTTTTCTCATTTCTGAGAAAAACATTGTCATTAGTGATAGTGATAAATACACTATAAAACAGACATTCAAACCAAAAGTAAAGATCTGATTTGTACTTTGTTACCAGAGAAAAAACGCTCATTTCTAAACACCAAATTAATATTATTGTTTATAAAACATAAGCTCCTTTGAAATACTTGGTTACCAGGAAACGTGCTCATCGCTTAGCAACAGATTAACAACAAATGTTATTAATGTTCAAAAAACATAAGATTTCCTCTGCTGTCTTGAAATTCTACTTATCTTATAAAATCTAAGAATTGTGCAGTTGGTGAATTTTGCAGAAAAGAGAAAATGTGTTTTTTTTTTTAGTTGTTATTGACGGTAAATATATTATAAACAGACATTCAACACTAAAGTAAAAATCAGATTTTTAGTTTGATCTCTTAGCAACAACTTAACAACAAATATTGTTATTGTTCAAAAAAACATAAGATGTGATGCTCTTATTTTGACAGCCCAAAGTTATTGTCTGTTTAGGAGCATCAACGTTCCTGAGTGTGGAACTTACTTTATTTGTTCTTCTGCCATCTTATCTGGATTCAGTTTTCCATCAAGGAGCCGTCTCTGTAGTTCTAAACTTCAGCTCAGCCCTCTTCTGTACCAGATGCTCTGACATCTCTGTAGTTCTCTACATCTCTGCTCTCCTCAGTGTTCTGTTGCTACGGTAATTAATCCTCTCTGAATCTTCACCTGTTGAAACAGTGGATGAAATTGCATATTTTACTGCCACTTGAAACTGAGGGACTGAACAAGTGATTCCAGATTTTTCTGTAACAGCTTGTGGTTCATATTGCCTCCTGACAGGGTGTGAAACGACATGTCTTTCAGCTACATACAGAACCAGACAGGAAGTAGATGACCGCCCACAGAAGAATTCACAGTTTCCTTGGAATGTTAATAGGAAGCTTTAGGCTGGCCTCCGTCTCTGGGTCTCCTAAGATGGAGCATACAGGCGTTTAAAAATCGACCTCTTAAAAATAAAAAATAAGCAATAGACCAGATGTAAAAAGAGAAATAAGTTCAAAAGTCTTTAGGAATAAGGTTTTAGAGGATAAAACCTTATTTTGTAACCTTTTAGAAAATGCGGTTTTAGAGAAGGGACAGAGAAGGTGGTTAGATTTGATCAAGAAAATCTATTGGACTGAAAACTGGAGCAGAGGATTACTGTCCATCAGAACAACAACCTGAAACATTTTTCATCCAGAGCTACAGCAGAATGCTTTTATTTTATTTTCTTTAAATAAAAGACAATTGATGTGTTAGGATCTCTGTTAATGTGGGTGAAAGTGATGATAGTCAGTGTGGAATCCTGAATTTTGATTGGCTGAGGAGATTCTGCATGAGCGTTTGTTTGGTTCCGTCTTGGTCATAGTCTGGTTTCCATAGTTACTGAAGATGCACAGTGCAAAAAAAATAATCTTACAAACTATTTTTGGTCTGGTTTCCTGTGCAAATATCTTGGCACACTTACAATACGGCTTGTTTGGGTAAATAATTTCTTAATATTGATAAAAAAAAAGGCACTAGTTACAAGGGATGCAGTGGAACAAGACATTTAACTTGCAACATGGGGGAAATGTCTTGTTCCACTGGTTCTAATGATTCCACTTATAGCTAATAATTTTTCATCAATATTAAGGGATTATTTATAGATTGTTAAAATGACCTGAATTCTGCTCTGCGTTCTTCCACCCTTAGTCTGCCGTTAGCTTTTGTGTGCAGACAAGACACCCCATCCTCAGGCTGTGTGTGTGTGTGTGTGTGTGTGTGTGTGGGGGGGGGGGGGGGGGGGGAGTTTGGGAAGAGCATTCCTGCTTCTGTCTCTGAGGTGACGGCGACACAGAGAGGCCATTGAACCAGGGCATCGCCCCACAGTTTACTTATGCTGGAATGTAGGATATCTTAACAGAAATAGCCTGATTTCCCAGAAAACATTTGGCTCATGAGCTTAGAGTTGTAGCTTTATGACTTGTTCTTGTTTTTACTGAAAGGACAAAATCACCTGTGGCTCAATAATTGGAAACAATGGAGCACAAACTCCGTTTACCAACAGTTCAGCACTTAGTCTTTAATAACTGAGAGCATACAGAGAGAAATCTCTGACCAATCATTTTTGGTCAATCTCTCTAGAGCTCTGGTTCTCACCACTGCTTAACTCCTCTTATAGGATTTAGGTCTATGGATAGAGGCTGATTGTAAATCATTTCTGGGTTGATTTGATCATGATTTGAATCCAGTTGAAACTGAATAACGAGCCGGTGTTTCAATGATTTCATGAGGCCAGGCACTCAACAGTTCCCAAGACATTTGGAAGACCCAAGTTGTGTTTCCATTACAAATGTGTGCAAAGCTTTATTGATATTCTGCTAATGCAGAAAAAACACAATTTTGCAATTGCGGTGTTTCCAACAAAAAAGAAGCATAGTTAAAATAACAAGAATAAGCTTGATCAGGCTTTCATTAAAAAAAAAACAGTCATCCTCCTATCACTTCCTGTTGTCTGTCATTTTGCCAGTATTAATGTCCAGTTGTTGATCATGTGACTTTTTATCAAAAAGCGTATGTTTTTTTTTTTACTGAAATTGACGTGTTTCCATTAAGCAAATTTATTTTCTCAATTTCAATTTGGGCAACTTTATGGTTGATGGAAACACAACTAATTAGGCCCACAGCATCACAAATTCTCCACCATATCAAACAGAGAACACAACGTGCTTTTCCACACATTCATCCTTTATTTCACACCAAACCCAACTGGTGTGGTAGTTGCCAAAAGCTCAGGCTTAGTCTTATCCGACCAGCGGGTAAAGTTGGCATTTGTTTTTAAGATTACTGCATTCAAAAGACAAATTAATTATCATTTAAAGCTTTTTGCACATCCTTATTTCCAAAAAAAATGAAGGCAACAGTTTTGTTGATAACAATAAGATAAAACATTATTATTTCATCAGATTGAGAACTTCTTGGGTCTTACTGTCTGATAATAAAGAGCTCTGATGAAAGAGCTTTTAAAGCGGGATGAGAGCTACATTCCACAACACGTAGATTAAACTGCGGCAGTGTCTGTTGCTTTTATTCGCGCTGTTAGTCCCACTCTGTTCCCGCTCAGAGCACAACAGACCCGGCTCTTCATCCAGCAGCTGACCCCCCAGGGCCCAATCTATGACTCAAGCCTGGCGGCTGCACAGAATCGGCTCTTTGTGCTGAAGAAGAATGTGTCTTTTTTTTTTCTCACTTTTTTTTGGAAGAGGAGAAAGAGAGTGGTGGAGGCATGAGTAACGGGCAGAGATTTAAATCTGTGGTGATTTATGCTTCCTTTGTGAGTCAGATACGGGACGGCGGCTTGAGCTAGTGTGTCGGAATAAAACACCATTAAACACTTCTGATCCAAAGTAAGGGAAGAGAAAGGGACAAACGAAGCACAAAGAAACATTTTTTTTGTGTGTGTAAAGAAATAGAAAGCCACACAGATTGTGCACAGCAGTTTGTGAACCGTTTCAAATTTGTTGCAAAAGACCTCAGACTGAGTTTCACCTTCCAGCAACATTACAACAGAATAGTTTAGATCATACAAACCCATGTGTTGGAGCAGTCTAGTCAAAGTTCAAACCTGACCAGAAGGTACTGAAGATGATATGAATATAATAATAATAACTTAATTTGTAAATCTCTTTCAAAGTGCTGAACAGTTACACGGAAATAAAGGACAAGATAGAAGAGTGCAGATTATAAACAGATAAAACACCAAGAAGGCAATACAACAGGAAAGTTGAATTTAAATAGAATAGAACAAAGTAGAATAGAAACGTTACTCTTTTAACAATAAAATGAAACTTGGGTAAAATTCTCCAGATAAAAACAATGTCTTACTTGAAAAAAGGACTAAATTATCACTTATCCCTTAATCAACATTAGCTTGAAACTACACTAACTTGTAGACATAAACGCAGGCAATGTCAAATTGACCGATGAGGATTCTTAAGGTTTACTACGCGTGGGGATGAAATCAAGGCTTCTGCCAACTTAGCCAATGTAGCTGTTAGCAGAGCTAGTCATACTCTTCTGATAAGCTAGCTGTGGATTAGCATGTTAGCCTAGCTCACTAACCAGACCTGAGTCAGACTTTTGAGTTTGGCTTGATTATATTTAATACAAATAAGACTTGCAGTGGTATGTGAAAAATATGAACACCAAATTGACCTATTTGTTATACTCAGCAAGAAAAAACCAACTGATCTCTAAAAATGAGCTAATATAAACTAAAACATTATTTTTCTAATTTTAAAATGGATTTGCGACAGAAAAGGAAAACATGAGCGTGTCGCAACTGGGCCAACTCAACAGATCTTAACTGTTAAGATCGCTTAACTCCTTAATTAGCTTAGGGCAATGGTTTATTCACAGTCATTGTTAGGAAAGTCACGGTGATGACATTTCAAAGCCGCTGACTCATCAAACCGTGTCTCATAAGTCAGCAGGCCTCCAGAGTGGATTAAATTCACAAAACTCAGAGAAACGTATTGCGTGTAATTGTTTCCTCTGTTTACATCATTAGGAAATCACCTTTTGTAGGAATCTCCCAGGTAACGTTGAGTCATGAAGGAATTACTGCGTATTTACAGAGCAGCGGCTCATCAGTTTGCCAGTAAAAAGGTAAGATAATTTATTCATCAAAGACGTTGACAGAGATCTGCCAGAATCAGCAGATCTGCTCTGCTGCAATGATGTTCACAGAAGAATAAGCAAAAGTATTCCCACACCTCGGACTTCTCCAGATTTACATACTTTATTGAACTTCCATAAGACAGACCAAAACAAAGTTGTGCATAAGTGTGAAGGGGAGAGAAAATAATGCACAGGTTTTAATCGACAGAACAGACAGGCCACAGTTTAATCGGAAAAGTGTGGCCTGCATTTGTGTTTCTAACTACATCTTATTTTTTACTTTGTCTACTAATATTATATGGAAGTAACTCTGCTGTTTCTTCAGTATCTTCAGGTTACTCTAACTCACCTTTAACTTTAACTTCACAGAATGGAAACTAAGCCATTTTTAGCCAACATTTCTTCAGACAAAAACACATTCTTCTTGAACATTAAAGTGAAACATTTTCTTTGCACACAAGCTGATGTTGTCTTCTGTCTGCTGAACCCACATCACCATTTAGAGATCAAAGGAAAATACAGTAAACTTAAATATGTAGTGAGCGCTGGTAGTACTTTGCACTGCTTTAACATGTAAAAAATAACATTCTGCACAGAACGTATTGATTTCAATCACTGAAATGTGTTTCTTTTGCCTGAATGTATTCGTTTGTATTGATGTTATTTATTTTTACAATTTTTTTCTTATTTATTATATTGCTTAACATATCAGAATTACCTTTTGTTTTTTCTGTCTTGTAGCATAAAATCTTTTTAAAAAATAAATGAAATAAGATATTATGGTCAAACATTTACGTAGTATTTTTTTTTTTTAACTGAATATGTTTTACTTTTATTTGAATAATTTTGATGGATGACCACTTTCTAGTTGCCTAAAAATATATTGAAGTAATGCTACTCCTACTTAAGGTATATATATTAGGCAACTCTACCCAAGTCTGTACAGTATACATAAAAAATCATGGAAATCATCAGACATAAAACTGAAAAAAAGAGTTGCAGCTGTAACTGAGGTTAAAGGCGTTTCTACAAACTGAAATGTTTGAAAATGTCAAATTAAAGTAAGAATGAAAACTGAAACAGTTTTAATGAAGCATTAAATGACTCTTAATTGGCTGGATCATTGATCTAGCCAGTTAAAGTATCAGTAAATATTGACCCAGAACCCAAATTTCCTGAAAGATATATATATATATATATATATATATATATATATATATATATATATATATATATATATATATATATATATATATATATATATTATATATATATATTTATATATATTTTTTTTTTATTATTATTATTTTATTTTTTTACTTGTGTGGCCTTAAGAAACCCTCATTCCATGTGGGTCCGTTTGCATATTTACAACCACCTTAAATCCTACTGTGGTTATGGCTGTTCTTAGCTGCTACAATAAAAATAAATGAAGAAATGACCCGTGTTGAATAAAATGAACTGAACACTGCAGGAGAGATAACATAGTGCAGAATTAAACCGTCCACCAGGTCCAGGACACGGTTGGTGGGGGGATCCATCCATCATTACGGACCCATCATGGTGTCCGCAGGCTGTACTTTTCACATTTAGGAACACTGACTCAGACAAGCGTTACTGTGTGTGTGGTGGAAAACAGCAGCCGGGCCCACTCCGCTTCCCGTCGCACTCCCTTCCAGGGCAGCGAGGTTCACGCTGGCGGCTGAATTACAGGGTGCAGCGCAGACTCTGGAACCGGAGACGCAGACTTCACCAACTGCTGCACATCACTTTCCAGATGGGCGGCGTTAAAAAAGCTCCTTCACAAACCACCAGCTAAATGTCGGCTTGCAGAGACCGACGACCACGATAAGCAGAGCTCTCTAGGAGAATGCCAGGGTGCATATTTAGGAGTTAGCTGCAGCGTTCAGAGCTTAAATGGACAAATCAGCAGCTTCACCTGCTGCTGAGTCCAATCCTGCTGTAATTTGTGTTTCTTGGTCTGACTGGAGTTAACAGAACACTGAGTTCATAAAACAATGAAGCACCAAAGGTACAGAGATACTGGAGTCTGGGATGAGGGTTACTCTTTGTTTTGTTTTTGTTGCCACACCTATTCATTATTTGGTCCCTAAACTGTCTCCATATCCAGCTTGACATCAGCGCTTGTCTGAACAAACAATGGCTTTCTCTTCTAAAGGAAAACAGGAAGCGCCTCTCATCTCTGTCTCTGTTTAACAGAAGCAAAAATCTGTTTTTAGAAACTAAAGGTGCACAACTTGAGACCCAACAGAGTCCCTAAATGTTTAATTTACTTTCACCAGAGGCCCGATGATGCAAATCCACTATTTTTATGGTTCATTTTATGAGTCATCATGATGGATGGTGATGCTGTGGGCAGTCAGTCTTGCATCAAATCTGAAGAGGCCTCTGACTGAAGACTGTCAGTCAGCTCAATTTCTGGGCAGCAGAAACTATTTTCCACAGTAACATGTGCTGGATGACACCATCAGCTGTTTTTATGAGGCACTGCTGATCCACCTCATTAGATTTTGCTGCTCCTCTTTATGCCTCTGTCTGGCTATGTGGTGTCTGTTCAGTTTTAGCTGTTGAGATGCTAATTCAGCTGCTTCCAGTTGTCAAAATTAATCTTGTTGCCAAGGCTTAAAGTAAAGAAAAAATCTTCCATCTAAACAGCATCCAAAACCAGAGAGAATAATTGTCCAAACATGCAATAATTCAACAACAAAAATGATAAATTAAGGTTTATAAAAAACAAGACTAAAGTGATAGAGATATTTAAACTTTTCAGATTGATTAAACAACGTTCTATTGTCCATCTTTCAGTTTCCTGCCAGATCTAAAAACACAAAATGGTGCGGTCAATAAGAAAACCACATGGATCTACTGCTCTGGTGTATCAATCTAAACCAAATAAACGTTTTTTTCCTCCAGGTTTTCATAAATGTGTCCTTCAGAGCAGCTGGAAGATAACCGACTGAGAGATGGACAAAAACTTTAAAATCTATCATTGATTTGTTTTTTTGGTTTCTAACTCATAATTACTGTATTAAAGAGTCATTAAAACATAAAGAAGCAGAACTAAACAGGTTGTAGCTTTAGAAGAAGTGGAGGTTTCTTGGCCGGGCGTCTGATTTGTGAGAAAGTCATTTCCTGGGGAAGAAACTCCTGGCTCAAACTCTTCATCCTGTTTAACTGGATCTCCTCCTCTCTGCCCGTTTCCTCGCCTGCTCTGTTTGCCCCCCTCCTCTTCTTTCTTTTCCTCCTCCTCCCCCTCTTTGCTCCAGCTTTGTGTTTTCATAGGGTGGTCCTCCTCTTAATCCTCACTGGATCTTATTACAAGCATGCCTAAAATAAGCAACAAGGACCAAAATATTATTCCTCTTCACAGAGAGGAATAAGCTCTTCACAGAGATGTTTGGAAGATGATAAATTGCGCCGCCTGACTTCCTGTTATTGTCTCCTCGTTGTTTTTTACCCTCCATGCTCATCAGAGGCCATCTGATGCTTGTCGACGGGACAAATTTTTCCCATCTCAGACAGACGACGTCTGCCTTCATCATCACACCCCCTCTCCCCTCCTCATCACATCTGCTTCTCCTTTTTCTTCTCACACAGAGATCTGTCATCCTCATCTCCCAGCATCCTCCATGCTCTTTTCCTACGTTTTGCACCTCGTCTCTCAGTCGATCCAGGCTCCCCCGGGGGTTTTAGCTTGCTCCTTTAGCTTTTTCTCACACATGTCACAAGATATCAGTTTCTCCCAGCTGGCTCTAACCTCTGGGATCTGGAGGAATCTTGAAACTTTTAAAAGATTATTTCTCAGGTTGCAACAGCTGGTGCTGGCATTAAGTCGTCTCTCAGTGTGTCTAAGTGAATCCGCAGGCTGGACGAAACCTAATCCCAGAAATCAACAGACATTTTGTTTCCTTCTGAATTTTTCTGCCTAATAGAAAATATTGCAGCAACAATACTTTGTCAAAGCACACTGTACCAAGTATAACTTGAATTCAGGATAGTTTATGTATGTGTCTAGAAAACTGAAAATGCATAACGAGAAATAGTATTGAGTCAAAAATGTGCAATAATCTTTTATATTGAACAATGTCTTGCAAAAGTATTCATCTTCTTTGAACTTCTTTCATTTTTTCAGGTTCCAGCCTCAAATTTCATTGTATTTCACTAGGACTGTATGTGATAAACCAACACCTAGTAAGCAGTCTGTCACTTACAGGTGACCTATTATGAGATTTTAGTCTGCTTAATTCCGTTTTGGGGGCTCTTGTCACTTTAAATCCACATACACAGCTGCACACACATGACAATGGCTGGAAACAGATGCCCACTTATGTAATGTAATCTTTCATCTTTAAAAAGCAGAAGTGGAGCCTCCCGCACAGCTAAGAATGCAGCAAGTGGTCTCTGGGTGGTAAGTCAACAACAAACACTTGTCTTTTCCAGCAACCATTGTGCAGAGATAAAACCTGGTCAATTTGGGTTGCTGGGTAACAATGTAGGGAAATTACTCATTTTCTAAATACTAAAAAAACTAATAACTTATTGACAAAAAAATGTCTTGGAGTTATTTTCTTAAGTGGTTGAGCTGTTTCTGATGCTGTTGAGATTAAAATGGAAGCTTAAAAATGGCAGAAAATAAATTTTGCATAATAGATCGACATGTAAAAGACGATGTGTGGCAGAAACTAACACCATGAACTCACTTTAACCTCATTGAAACATGCTGGTAGCAGCATCATGCTGCTTTTTTTTCAGGAGGGACTGATGAGTTGGACATAGAAAGTTCTGCATCATCTGGTGTTGATCTGCCATTAAAAAAAACCCTCAATAAAATACATTGCAGTTTGTGGTTGTAACATGACAAAATGTGTGAAGGTTTACCTGGTATGAATACTTTTGAAAGTATAGTAAGTAAGTATACTATATAACCATAGGTAAAGAGAAGATTTCTTTGTCCAAAAGTTATGTGACCGCCTGTGTTAATACTGAGGGTGTAATGTTTAAAGAGCAGGTTAAAGGTCATGGACAATGTCTGGTGATTGATTAAAAGAGTCACTTCATTCCCAGAGAAGAAATAAAATCACCAGTTCATTCACGGAGAGAGTTCTTACACTAAACAAACGAGAAGAAAAGAGAAAGAAACACAAGGGCAAAACAAAACCCATTTTTAGACGAGACCATGAGCCCAACCACACACAAACAGAGCAGTGTGGGAAGTCACAGCGGTTTATTATTGGAGACCTCAGCCTGACATGAGAATGTGATTCTTCAGCACGTTGCCTCCTGTGATAACCTCAGAGTGAGTCGCTGTTATGGTTCAGAAATATTGTTTTTTGGACAGCTACATTTTAACAAAATAGAACATTTTTGCACACATCAAGAAATAACTTTACATGGTAAAGTTATTTTAGCCATTCAAAGTGTTTAAATTGTGATAAACCGTATACATTTGTAAATGTAATGTTCAATAATTGCTCAGTTTTATCAATCTTTACTGTCTGTGTGAGACATTAGCTGAAGATGTTGTTTTGGTTAGCTGTTAGCTCTTCTCCTTTGTTCTGTAGAGAACCTTAAGTCTGAAATGTTCAAGTAAGTTATATTTTGAATTAATATTCAAACTCTGTAAAAGTTTAGAACTGTTATGTTTACAGTTATAGTTTAGAAAGTTTTAGTTTTTTAGCAAGACTTGAAGTTTGAATTGAACCTTTTCCAGCTCAGTGAAAGCACTAATGCTAAGGTTAATTCTTTCTAGAAAAGGCTAATGAAAACCACATCCTAGCTGTGTTTGTCAGGGAAAATGTTTACATGCCACCTTCTTTGAAAGTATATTAAACAGCTTGTTGCTATTTCAGGAACACTTTATGTCTAAAAGAAATCCAAAAACAACAAAACTTGTTCTCTATGCAAAAACAACATGCTGAATGGTATTCTGGCTTTGTTGAGTCTGTTATGTGCGTTCATTTTATTAATAAAATCTAAATGAACAAATATTGCCAGTCAGCATGAACCAGAATAGTTAGATTGTAATAATTATTTTCATTATTTAAAAAATTAATTGGAATAAAATACAGCAGTGTTATATAAAATTGACTTTTTGAATTTTGCATAATGTTATAAAGTTATTTCCTCATCAAAAACATACCTGGAGTGTTGCCTTGATTTTTTTCTTGCATGTTTGAGTAATCGTTTAATCTCCACAACAACCACCGAGTTGTGCAAAACACTTGGTTGGACCTAACTCCATTGTTTCAGAATGAGCAGGCTTTTTTAAAGAGAGAGACCAAATTTCAAGGCCTTAACTTATAAAGTAAAATTTATTTGAGCATTTTTATATCATTTTGTGCTATAAAATGACACTATATATATATATATTATATATGGCAGGAAAACACATAACACTGCCCCTTTAACGTTTAAACTTAACCTTCATTAATATGCAGTCACTGAGGTTTCATAGGGTCCACCCTCCACCACCTCTTCCTCCTCCTCTGCCTCCTTCTCCTCTTCTCTTCTTTCCATCCTCTTCCAGCTTGTCAGCAGCAGCAGCAGCAGCGCAGTTGCTCCACTGTGGCTTTGCTTCAGTGCAAAGTTCGGGTCCGATCAGGAACTCGCGGCTCAGACCGCAAACCCAGCAGGAGGACAAAGATGTCAGATGGGGAAGTGATCACAGCGCGGAGAGTCACGATCTGAGCTATTCAAGGTAAGACTGAACAGAAACTGATTGTAATTTCAGAGGTTAAAGAGTCATCTGCAGAATGTTGTGCAGGAAGAGTTAGCCTTTATTCTGCAAAAACACGCTTGAGTCCCTCTGTGTGCATGAATAACAGAGCAATTAAATCAGTAGCAGCTAAGACCAAACTGTCAATCATGTTAATGCTAGTTTTTAAAATTCTGTGAGAAAATTGACATTTATTCCACAACCTCAGACTAAGCTGCACCACAAACAAGCAGCAATCGGTTGTGTTGTTTTAGTGTTACAATGTTAAGTCTTTTATTGTTGGAACATCACATTAATCTTGATTGTGATTCTTGTTTTATGAAATTACAACAGAACTGGATCCTGTTGTAATATCAGATGCAATGCATCTAATGCATTGCAAAACTGAATCAGATGGGATAACTGACTGGCTTATTGCTAAATGGTATAGGATGTAGAAATCTACAACCAGGCATCACACTCTTCTCTACTGAAACCACACACGCACCCACAAAAACAGATACACAAATGTCTGCGTGGCTGTCTTTGTGGGGACTTTCCATTGACTTCCATTCATTTCTACAGCCTAAATCTTACCTTTACCCTTATCCAAACCCTATGCAAAACTCAATTCACACATTAGTCCTAAATCTTACCCCTGATCCCAACACAATGTTCACCCTTGTTGGGACCAGGCTTCAGTCCCCACAAGGAGCAGTGGGTCCCCACAATGTGGCATGTGTCAAGAAAATGGTCCCCAAAAGGTATTAAAAACAAACACACACACACACACACACACCCCACACACACACACACACACACACACACACACACACACATGTGCACAAGATCCTCACAGCTTTTGCTAGCTAACCTGGCCACGATTCTGCTTTTGAGAAAAAAATATTAATTTATCTAAACTTGTGAAGCACCACTGTTATGATGTTATAAGTAATTCAGTTCAACTTCACATTCAAGTGTGCTCCTGTTAGCGTTGTGTGTAAGCTGACAGAGGAAGACAAGGTGATAAAAAAACAGAAAATTAGAATAGAAGAACTAAATCCAGGATGAATTATTAGAAGTAAATGATTAAGGAATGTTGCAGGAAGCAAAATACATAAAACACGGCACAATGAACAGAAAACCAAAAAATTGTAATTAATAAACATCAGGTAAAGGATACGCTCAAGCAGGTAAATATCTGTTGTGCTTTTTAGAACTATTTTACTGAGATGTCAATCTCGCTAAATAATCTCGGCAATAAGAGCTGACATCAAGATCTACTGCCTCACTTTATGTCTTTGGTTCAAATCCTGGCCAGAGTCTCCCCATACATTTCTTTGGGTACTCCCAGTGTTATACTCATCCCATTAGTTAACTATAGGACATAGGGTCTAAATACCCAAAAGGAGGGTCGATTTAATTCAAAACAGTCCAGTTCAAGCGCGGCCTTTAATTCTTCGACCTGACAGTCCAACATTTTGGCACAATATGTTGGCTGTACTGCACTAGTTCAATGCATATATCTGTTGCTTTTGGGCGTAGACTTTACAAAAACCCTTTTGAAGATCCAGGTTTATCTTTGCTGCACCTCTGTGTTTGCAGATGGAAGCTTAGACAACCTCTTTGTTCTGCTGCGCTTTTAAAAGAGCTTACAAATGTTTGCACATCACTCGTGTTTGACCTTTTTCTCCCCTTGTGGTTTGTTGACCGACCCCCTCATGCAGTAAGAAGAGCTTATGAAACTAGCGAACGACTGCACAGCTTTGAGCCTCCCTGTAAAGTTTGACATGTTTGTTTTTCTTTCTTTACAGTATGATAAGATAAATTACCGTGGGAGTCTAGAGAATTTTTTTTACCTTTTTGTCTCATGAAATATTTTGTTGACTCAGCAGACCATCAAGAAAAGCGCACAAGAGAGGAAACAGGAAGTTCATTTACAGTGCCAGTTCCGATCCGACACAGGTGTCAATTCACTTTTCAGTGCTTTGCAGCGTGAAGCAGGTGTTGCTCTCAATAGAGAGATTGATATCTGAAATTTCTCACAGGCTCAGCGATTTGAAAAACCCTTTATACCTGTTGGAACTTTTGATTTTTTGTCACATTACGCTGAGTTCATTATAGGAGCTACTTCTCAGAGCAACACTAGTAAAAATATTGTTAAAGGGTTAACAGAGGAGCTATGAAGTGATGACTTCCTGAAGGTGAAGCTTCAGAAAGATCAGGAGCTTCTTAAAGAGAAAGAGGCCAAATTTCAAGGCATTCAAATTACTTTTGTGCCATTCTTACATAGATATTTATAACACCTGAAGGTAACATACCCACTTGATTGTGCAATAAAATTATACTATGTGGCTGGAAAACGCATAACACAGCCCCTTTAGCAGACACCCTCCATAAAATCTGTCTGAACAAAAGGCATAAATTTTAACCTCTGTAATGGTAGAGAAATTTAAATATATCCAGTCTGGAGCCATATGTCAAGTGTTTTTATAAGCCTGAGGCCGGACAGAAAAATGCATCGCCACGTCGGAGCAGCGGATCCCTATAAACTGTTGTATTTTTGAGCTCTGCATAACTGTCAGGGCCATTCTGACCTCAACCACAGCTAGCTGGTGCCGTGCCTCCAGTCGGACCAGAGCAAACTGGGCCGGAGCTGGCCGACGATGACCTGCGTCTGTTTGTGCGGTCCTCACTGAGATGCCTGGGCAAACCCACAAATATCAACAGCGCTGTGTTCTAGTTCTGTAGCGCCGGATGTTTGCTTAAAGAACTAAGTCCGCTTGCAGCGGAAGAAAAACCCATGAAAAGGGAAGTATGTTTAACTCTGTGTGTGTGCCTGAGAGGAAGACAGAAACAAATGACAGCAAGTCTGATTTAAGTGCCAGATAAAAAGAAAAGAAAAGGAAGTAGAAGCACATGTTGGAAGGCAGAAATGTCAGTTTATTTGCATCCCATTCCCATCATGGCCTCCGACCTCCATGTCTGCTCTGAGGCTCGTTTACGGGACACCTGCAGGTACAGTTTGGAGATAAACACCATGTCTGACAGGCTTTAATGACTTTCTCTCTGTTTCTAACAGGGCCATTTTGGGAAATAAAGTTCCCAAAGTGAATTAATGTGCTGGTTCTCCAGTTTAAAGGAGCCACTTATGGTTAAGCTTTATTGCACACAAAATGACCTGGGAAGGAGAAAAGTCACACGAAGAGCTGAAATGAGGGGAGAGGAATTTGGAGTGGAGAGTAAAAAGTGAGAACCAGTCAATTAAGTTGTTAAAAAATCTGTGAATTACAAGTTATAGTCTCTTAAATGTAGCTTGAAAATGTGCTCCAAAGGAAATGAGAAACTTTTTTTCTTGTTGGAGTGTAAATAAATCCTTAGAGGCGAGGAAGCTTACATGATATTCAGACGCACACAGTTTCAGTTAACTTGTGTTTTCTAGCCACATAGTGCCATTTTATAGCACTATCATGTAACTATGTTAACTGCAGTGGTATAAAAATGCTGTTCAGATGAAATATGACTTAAAGAAATTTGACGTTGAGCCTCTGTCTCTTTAAAATCTCCTGCTTTTTCTAAAATTCGGTCTTCAGAAAGTCATCACAACATAACTCCTGTATTAATCCTTTAGCAATGTTTTTACCAGCATTTCAGTGAGAAGTAGCTTCTATAATGAACTCAGCTGATGCTCAGTTCCACCAGGTGTTTGCTAATTACTGCTGGCTAATCTGAAGGAGTGTAGTGGTGGAATTGGAGGGGAGAGCTGCTCTGTAAGGCAAAAGCCCAAAAAATGCAGCTCTGAGGAGGAGCTTTGTCCTTGAAGGCGGGGCTAAGTCAACCCAGGCGTTTTGCCAAGCTGAATGGTTGCCATGGAAGATTACAGGACTTCTTAAATATTCATGAAATGATCAAAACACACCTCAGGGATGTTTTCGATGAAGGAACAGTACAACACGATGTAAAATTAAAAAACTAAATTTCATATAATACTGTCCCTTTAAAACAATTTCAGTTGAAAATGTTCAGTGATTGAACACTATGTCAGTCTACAATTTTAATAAGTTGTTATGTTTGGTATTGTTCAGTTCAGATGAATAATGTATGGGTTTCCATAGATTCACCTCTAGTTCCTTTGTGTCCCTCCTACGCGACGTTTCAATCCTCCAGATTAGCTGGACTCATCAGTCAGACTTCGCTCAGTCAACAACGCTGTAAACTCCTGATTTTTATGACAGACTGAGGGTTGAATATTCCTGTGCTTTATAGGCCTCATAGTTGTAAAGATATTTCCGACAGACAGACTTCTTTCTCTCATCAGTCGATCAGCCAAATCGACTGATGAGGTGATTGATACAGCACATGTCTGCTTAGCTTCAGAGCGTCCCTGAACTCTGAGGATGGATTTATCTTTTCAATCGGCTCATGGTGACGTGAGGTCCACTACTGCAGCTGTAGCCAGAAGATCAGGTTTAAAGATGACTAACTTTTTTGTAGTTATATCATTTTTAGTTACAATCAGCACAGATGCTTTTCGTTCCCCCCAAACCTCAATGGGAAAAATCAATAATTGATTATCTTTCACTGCATTTCTCCCTATTTTGTGGTGGAAAATTAAGGCTCATGATGACAAAGTGGGATTAAAATGGGGGAGAAAATTATAGTAGGCTACAAAGAATTAAATGTGACAGTGGGTATTGTATGGAACCAGCATTCAAACTATATAATTCATTCTGTAAAATCAAATATACAACTCATATTCTAACATACAGTTTGTTAGAATAAGACTTGCTGTTTTCACATTCTGTACTTGTTTGAGGCTAACCCCTAAATACATCAAAACGTTCTGACTTTACAAAGAGAACTGACCCAAATATAGAGGTGGACAGGAAATAGTCAGATGTTTGGATCAAGCGTTTTTCTTGATACAGATCCAGATTCTTTTAAAATGAGGTGCCAGTAGTGAGTCTCAGTTTGATACTTGCAGTTTTCACAGCAGATTGAAACACTACATATATTATATACACACACACATATGTATATCATATATATATATATATATATATATATATATAATATATATATATATATATATATATATATATATTATATATATATATATATATATATATATATATACTCCTGATCAAAATCTTGAGACCAGTTAAACTGCAAGAATTTGCATTTTGAACTATTGGATCTTAAGAAGATTCTAAGTACAGCTTCACAATGTTAAAAGAAGAAATCAGCGTAAGAGACAAAAACCTTTGAGCAGGGAATTAATTGAAAACTGCATTTACGTTCAAACATGATTTTTTTCAGCTGATCAGAAGTTTAAGACCATAGCTCAAAAGACCCCGAAAATTCCCCCAAACAGAAATCAAAGTGTCAAAAAAGGACTCAGTAATGAGTAGCTCCACCATTCTTGTTGATGACTTCAAACAATCGTTTAGGCTTGATGCCTGTGTTTCCAGGAGGCTAGTGAGAATGTTGCTCCAAGTGTTGAAGATGGCTTCATGAAGGGCATCCACTATCTGGAACTGATGTCCATTTTTGTAAACTTCCCTTGCCATCCATCCCCAAATGTTCTCAATTGGGTTTAGATCCGGGGAACATGCAGGATGGTCCAAAGGAGTGATGTTATTCTCTTGGAAGAACTCCTTTGTCAGGCGAGCATTGTGAACTACAGCATTGTCCTGTTGAAAAACCCAATCATTACCACACAGACTGTCCCTGACAAGTCTGTGTGAAGTGTGGATTGCTTCGAATGACCTCTTGTCTCTACTTCTCTTTTTATTCCATTATGTGAGGCCAGTTGTAGCCTCTATGTATGTGAAGCAGCCGATGCATATATTCACTCTGTAATCATTTGATTTTATGGTATATTTCTTTCATTATCTTGCAAAATAATTTAATCAATTATTGCATTTCAGTGACTCCTTGATTGTTTCTTATATGCTCTGAAATCAAATGTCAAGCAGCTCAGCCTGGTCTGAACAGCGCTCCACCTATTCTACGTGTCGCGAGAACAGACTTTCCTCCAAACTGCAAATGTCGGTCATAATTTTGACAGAAGTTTAAATTTGAGTAAACATTGGGTAGAAAACAGTTTGCTATTGAATATCTTCTAACTTCTCAGATGTTTGAACATCTTACTGTACTGGAAATAGCAACTTTTGATTTCACACCATAATCATTTCACTTCACACTAAAGAGGGTTGCTGAGATCACAATTTGTCAGCAGCGCTTATAGATGTTGGGTTTACTGATAGGAAGACAATTTAAATATTGAGTTTTCAGCTGGAAATGAGCAGATTCAAGTGAAAATTAAATTTTTTTTGGTGCATCTCTGCTTAGAAACTTATACAATGATGCAGCAGACCATTACGTATTGGGTGTCAATATGTAATGTAATATGTAATGTGTTGCAACTTCTCCTTTACCAATAGTATACTTAAAGTCATAGGGACGTCCCTGAAACAATAGAAAAATCTGATTAGTTAAAAGTCCTGCAAGAGGATTTGAAAGTTGTTACATCACAATTTAAAGATCGAGCGGGTTGTAAACTCCATCACCCTGCGACGTTAATCCAACTCTGGCCATGTCCTGGACAGGTCACATGTTTGGAGCTTTGCTCCGTTACCTTACTTTCATTTCTCCAGTGGACAGGAAAAACATCCAGGAAGAATAAAACAACCAAGATTTTGGATTGAATAAACAAGAAAATTCAAAATGTACATCAGGAGAAGTGAGTACTTACAGGTAACAAACTCAAAAGGTGTTGAGTCAAGTAACATTTGTGCTGACCATCTCTTAAACTGGTTAAATAAGCCTAATTATAAACTACATAACATTATAAAATCTGGCAAGAGACCCCAACTTAAGCCTCTTACACTGTCAGGTTTGTTTACAGTGAAAGAACCTCAGGCAGACCAAAGTTTCCTAATGTTTTTAAGTTCACCTGAATGCTCCTCATCTTCGCCCTGATAAACCACTGACTGCTCTCTCCTTTTCTCTCTCTCGTCTTTAAGCCTTCCTAATGTGAACTAAATGAAAACAGAGGCCCCCCGCTGCCACCTGGAAAACACTGAGGGACTAAGTGGATTGAAGAAGGCAGCCACCGATCGAGAGAGTCTGGGCAGGGAGGGGAGACACACAGAGAGGATTAGCAGCTAATCCAGGCCATCGAACAATCCTGGGGGGAGTTTTGCTGTTCTTCCAGGACGATGCAGACAAAACAGTTCCTGGATTTAAACGCTTTACGACGGCACGTCCAAATTCTTCTGTGACGGTTTTGATTCGGCGCGGACTTGGATCTTTGGTGCAGAGGAAGCAGTGAACTGAGAAGAGAAGCAACAGGATGTCCTGACGGACCACATGGTGTCACACACATGGATAAACCTTTTCAACATGTGATTACGGACCCCTGCCTTTTCACATTGGCCTGACAGAAAGACACTGAAGGTCTTGCTGGACTTTGTGATTAGGCCTCACTTACAGTAAGGAACTATTTATTTCTTTGTTTGTAGGAAATTTCAAGTATGCTGTAATTGTCCAAGGAAGGAAATAAAGTATAAAGTGTTCGTAGGTTAGTAAGATCAGGGCAAGGAGACAAAAATGCATTGCACTTTGTGTCTACAAGACATCGACATTTGCTGATGTCTACAAGATACTTTTCCTCTTAAGCGTTTCTTAAATTTCAGCAAGAAACTTGGCCGTCTCCTGACGATAAAGTTTAACCACAAGAAACTTTCGTAGGTTTGAGTAAAAGGCCGCGCAGGTTGTAGCTTTGGACGGTTTCCTGGGGAGGTGATCCTCTTAAGGCGGCGGACTCAAACTGAGATCAGTTCAGTTCCCAATGTCTACAAAATATAGAATTAGGAGTAAACGCAAGTCTTTTTTTATTGCCTTCATCGCACAGCAAGCTTTCATTGTATGTACACATGCGGTTGGATTGTGTATGTCTGGGCAGCCATCCACTGAACCAAATATACCCAGTGCCCTGACGGACCGCAACTCTCCAACCGCACGGACTGTGGTAACCAGAGGAGACCCAGCGCGGCCTTGTAATTTCTCCTCTTTGTTTTGCTGTCGTGACTGAAAGCTGCTGCTGAGCAGCAGAAAAGGGAGTTGGGTTGTTTGGGAAAGATGTGCAGGGAAGAGCGAAAAGCATATAAGCAGACAGAGTGGCTGTGCTGGCATCCAACAGCGCAGATCATAAAGACAAGCAGCGGGAAGCGCAGTGAATGTATGAAGAATGGATTTAATACTTGAACAGCTGAACATTTATGCTTGTTGTCCTTGACTGATTTGGTTTCTTTCTCTCTGGTTTTACAGTGGAGCCAAAGATTTTCTGAACTTGACTGACATGAACTAAAAACTCAAGACATAGTCAGTCATTTTAAAAGGGCCATCACGCAACTTTTTCCTTCCGCCATGAGTCTGGGAAAGCTGCCAGGAATCAAAGGCCTGGTGTCTGGCTCTCAGGGGAAACGTCGCTTCAAGAGCGACCTCTCGGTGGACATGATCAGCCCCCCGCTGGGGGACTTCCGACACACCATGCATGTGGGCCGCGGCGGTGACGTGTTCGGCGACACATCCTTCCTCAGTAACTACGGCGGCATCCGGGAGCCGGGGAGCCCAGACTCGGCGAGCAGCTCCAAGTCCACCGGCTTCTTCACGCGGACCTTCCGCCACGTGCGGAGGACCTCCGTACCGCGGCCCCGGGGCGGCTCCCGGGACCTGTCGTCCCCGCCACCGGACATCTCACCCATCATTAAAAACGCCATCTCCTTGCCTCAGCTGAACATAGACTCTGTGAATGGGTGCCTGCAGAGGACGCTGTTCCCCAACTCCATAGGCTCAGCGGATGATTCCTTCTGCACATATGGTGAGATAAGACAGATAATCCGTGCCAGCATGGGATTGGTGTAAGGATCTTACAAGGGAGGGATTATCTTCATTAAAAGTGAGCAGAGATACTTTAAAGGTTGAGATCATACTCAAACATGATAGTTTTAGTAGACGATGAAGCATGATCCTCAGTGTCACAGATTATTTCATAACAAATGAATCAAGATTAATGAAGTGGGTTGTCACAGGTAAGTGAAAGAACGTGATTGGTCAGATTATGAACACTGTCAGAGCAAGTCAGGCCAAACCTTTTACGGTCTTAAGTCAGCATCAACTTTCAGCAGGACTTTTGACATTTTTTTCAGCAGTGATTACAACTTACAGGTGTTAGTTAATAAAGACAGTGACAATAACAATGAGTAACTGATTCTCTGAAAGGCAGCAATAATTCTTGTGAAAGCAACTGATGAAATATTGTGCATAAAAATGTACAAGAAAGACAGAGATGCTGAAAAGACATATAGCTCATAAAAGTATTCACACCATTTGGATGTTTTCACTGAATCTTTGCTCAGTCCAGTTGGATGAAGACAATCTTTGACTTTGGCTAGGTCAATCTAACACATGGCTCTCATTAGGATCGGTGTGCAGCTGGAAGGTGAACCTTTGTCTAGGTCTCAAGTCTTTTTCAGCCTCCAACAGGTTTTCTTCCAGCATTTCGTTATATTTAGTTCCAACTGTTTCCCATCAACCACCATGGTCCTGCTAATGAAAAGCTGAAGCATGATGCCGCCGCTTCCAAATTTCAATATCAGAATAGTGTGTTCAGGAAGAGGTTCAGTTTCAGTGCTTTTCATATAGTTCACATGGTTCTATTTTTGTTTCATATCACCAGATCATCTTCCTCTACATGTTTACTTTATCTGCTACACTGACAGTGAATTCACATCTACCATGGACCTCTTTGCTGCTTCTCTGATACTTTTCTCCTTCTCACACCCAGATGTTTAGGTGGACGGCCATGTCTTGAAACGTTAGCTGTCAGTCGCAGGAAATTTATGGATAAAATTATTCTCTGTGAGAACTTGGGATGCTGTTTTGAACTTTTCTAAATTGAAAGCCACACTTTTAAGCCAAAGTGGTATGAATATTTTTTTAAAGTACTGAATGTATGAGATTGTAAGAGTGATTTAACACAAAGCAAATCTTTCTCATCACCACCTTGGAGCAAACAGAGCTATAAAAGTCAGGAGACACAAACAGAGAAGACGAAACCCCCGTCCCCTGTTTTGTTTTACATCTTTCCCCCACATTCCTCCAAGAGGACCAGCAAACATCCCAGTTTCTTCTGACGCATCTGAATTCACCTTGGCAACACCTGCGCACGATTAGGCCGACAAACACAAACACCGTTCCGCTGCCTTTCTCTGAAAGGCAGCAATAATTCTTGTGAAAGCAACTGATGAAATATTGTGCATAAAAATGTACAAGAAAGACAGAGATGCTGAAAAGACATATAGCTCATAAAAGTATTCACACCATTTGGATGTTTTCACTGAATCTTTGCTCAGTCCAGTTGGATGAAGACAATCTTTGACTTTGGCTAGGTCAATCTAACACATGGCTCTCATTAGGATCGGTGTGCAGCTGGAAGGTGAACCTTTGTCTAGGTCTCAAGTCTTTTTCAGCCTCCAACAGGTTTTCTTCCAGCATTTCGTTATATTTAGTTCCAACTGTTTCCCATCAACCACCATGGTCCTGCTAATGAAAAGCTGAAGCATGATGCCGCCGCTTCCAAATTTCAATATCAGAATAGTGTGTTCAGGAAGAGGTTCAGTTTCAGTGCTTTTCATATAGTTCACATGGTTCTATTTTTGTTTCATATCACCAGATCATCTTCCTCTACATGTTTACTTTATCTGCTACACTGACAGTGAATTCACATCTACCATGGACCTCTTTGCTGCTTCTCTGATACTTTTCTCCTTCTCACACCCAGATGTTTAGGTGGACGGCCATGTCTTGAAACGTTAGCTGTCAGTCGCAGGAAATTTATGGATAAAATTATTCTCTGTGAGAACTTGGGATGCTGTTTTGAACTTTTCTAAATTGAAAGCCACACTTTTAAGCCAAAGTGGTATGAATATTTTTTTAAAGTACTGAATGTATGAGATTGTAAGAGTGATTTAACACAAAGCAAATCTTTCTCATCACCACCTTGGAGCAAACAGAGCTATAAAAGTCAGGAGACACAAACAGAGAAGACGAAACCCCCGTCCCCTGTTTTGTTTTACATCTTTCCCCCACATTCCTCCAAGAGGACCAGCAAACATCCCAGTTTCTTCTGACGCATCTGAATTCACCTTGGCAACACCTGCGCACGATTAGGCCGACAAACACAAACACCGTTCCGCTGAGTGGAGAAAAACTCACCGGGTTTTTCCTGCCATCTCCCGTGTTTTTGTGTGTGGGCCTGAGAAAATGAGCACAAACCCAACATTTGTTGCATCTGCTCTCCAATCAGAGCCTGTCAGCCAGCTGTGTGCAGGGAATGGAAATCCCCTTGCCCCCTTTCCCAGTTTCTTAGCCAACTCAAAAGGAATTTGCCCGATCGGATGGACAGAGAGAGGCAAAGATCTTGGGGATAACTGTTTTTTTTGTTTTATAATTACTAGGCTTCATTTACACCCATATTTAGCTCTATCTGTTCATATGTGATGTTATTATTTGATGACATTTATGTGAATTTGGTAATTTGAGATTTCCTTAATACAGTTATTGTTTTCTTACTCTCTTTAAGTAATATAATATCTATCTGAAATGTTTATTATTTACGACCAGACAGTTGTGATGTTGAAACCTGTGAGTTTAGACCCGTCAGGATGACACGTGGGAAACATCTAAACTCTTGGTTTATACCGCCACCTTCTGGTCGGACAGCTGCATTGCTGAGCAAAAACCCAGATAGTTTCTCTTTCTATTTTAAAAGATCAACAACGTACAACAAACGTCTGGAAAGAGTGTGTTGTTTTTAATGTTAATGGATGTGACATTGATTCTGTTTATAGGTGCAGATTACCAATCTGCAAATATAAACACAAACAACACAAAACATGAAACTCACTACTATTCAGCTTTAACAGGAAGTCAGACCTGGTTCTCCACCCAGCTTGTGTAAATGTAAACTTGAAACTGTTCCAGCCAGAGGAGGCGATCTACTAAAGCTGCTGCCCCAAAATAAACTGAACTGAAGGAAGCCTTTAGTGTCAATAGTTAATCTAAAGACTGTATGTTTGCACTAACACTATAACAATGTACACCTTAATAGAGGTAGTGTTTAATGCCTTCCTGTTAAAAAAGGTTTCATTTCACAGGATATATACTAATGTAATAAAAACACATTAAATCTAGTCCAATTTTCAATTTTAGTTGTCAGCCAATCTTCTGGTAGATTTATGAATGTGTTGAGTTGACCTCCAGTTTCAGTCATTGTTTAAAAAAAAGGTGTCCCAAAAATTTTTGACAGGATTAAAAAAATAAATAAAATAAACATGTAGCTTAGAAATAATTTTGTTAAACTGGTAAGCTTGTCCTCATGCCTAATGGGTTAATTGTTAGTTTTCTGACATTTAAAGCAGGAGAACTGTACTTTTGTTTCTTTACTAAAATACAGTATATGTGCTCTGTAACCATGTTCTTTAGAATTAAATAGAGCTTTTTAAATTCACAGACTTATCACAAAAAGAACAAATAGCTACTCTACTTAAAAAGTAAACAATGGAGGGGTAAAAAAGCTAAAACTACAGAAAAATATTATCTTCTTTAGTGAATGTGTGGACAAACTGATCATAAGAAAATAAGATAACCAAGTCTGGAAGTTTTCTACAACGCTTGTGGGAGGAACAATGAGAACTAAGTCATAAAAAGTGGTTTTGAAACTTTCATGTTTGCTGACTGAAGGTTTACTGAAGGCTAAAGATCAACACACCATCTGACACCATTAAACTACTTACCAAAATGATTGTTTTGTATCTATCAGAACCAACCATTCAATGTTATTAAATATGCCAACTGGTGTGTGTTTATTCATGTCGCCCCACTGTGACACGCAGTTATTTGCCTTAAGTTAATGCCACCCATCGTATGTGACTTTCTAAGTTGTCTCAAGTAAAAAGACATGAAAATTTTATGTCTTATATTAAAAAAAGGTGTGAAGGTGAATTGGCCTGAGCACTAAACCGTGTGGTTCTCAATAATTAACTCGTGTTGCAGGAGGAAGAGTTACCATTAGCACGGACAAACTGGATCCGGTCAGAGAAATAAGATCTAAACCAACCTGACACTACTTCACAAGTTTTCTTTAAACTGAGTTTGTTTGTATTAAAAAATAAATCCCTTACCTAAATACAAATTTAAACCTGAGTTTGCTTTCATTTTATCTCTCCAGGTGTCCAGTCTGGATTCCTGACTCTTCCTCGAGTCTCTCGACTTGAAAGACAGATTCAAGATGGCGACGTGTGGAGAACATCTCCAGCAGACAATGGCTGCGGCGTGTTGACTCGCTCTGACTCCCTGGCCTCCTTCACCGTCGACCTCGGACCTTCTCTAATGACTGAGGTGTTGGCTTTGATTGACAACCCCAGCTCTCTACAGGTATCCAATCACAGCCAGGCAGCAGGTGAGGAAGAGGAGGAAGAGGATAGAGGTGACACCAGCTCTATGACAGAGACGCCTGTTCAGACCCCGACAGCGAGTTCCCCCAACCTGTCGCAGTGCAGCGCGTCTTTTAGGTCCAAAGTGAACGGGAGAGTTATGTCTGCCTGGAGGGAGCATAAAGAGGACCGGGGATCTGTGAGGACAAATGATGTCACTTCCTGTTCTTCTCACAAGGACGAATCGTCCATCGAAGCGGAGAGGTTCCAGAGAGCGGCTGATGTTCTCGCTAGACATTATGGTGGAGGATCCTTCACCAGAGGAACGAGGATGAGCCAGAAAACACCACAAGGTTTATCTGAGGAGGAAGAAGAGATCAAAGTGTAGACATTAAGAATAACTGGATTCATCTACAGTCAGAAATGGGAGACTGGTTGTCCCTTCACTTTAACGTTCCTTATTAGTCTTTAACTTTTGCCCATCTGGTTTTTCTTTCCCTGCAGTTGTGATACATCAGCTAACACTATGAAAGTACAAAGGTCAGAAAACACTTTTGATTCTAAGTGTTTGCTTGCAAGTGGTTTGAAAAACCTGTATAAGATCAATGTTTTTATGTTCATACTGATATGTACACTTTATAAATAACACTTTTACAATTGTACACTTGTACATTTATCCAGTGATAACAACCATACTTTGTTTTAGCCTCTTGTAAAGTGTATATTTAGGAAATATGGACATTCTACTCTTCCATGATTTAATGGACACATTTAATAAATAATTTGTAAACAGAGCTGTTGTTTATTGTAATAATTTACTATTTTATTATTGAATAAATTTAAATGTATTTCTGTACTCAGTTTGAGATCACTAACATTAGGTCAGCTTTGTTAGATGAAGCAGCTGAAGTAAAGACTCACACACAGGACAATACACGTCCCACACACATCTGTTTGTATAGTAAGATGATACATACAAGAAATACATATAGGAAATATTGCATTTTCACTGTAAAAAGTAAACTTTTCAAGTTGTTTAAAAAGTAAACTTTTTACAGCGTCTGGAAAAAGTTAATATTAAGAGTGTCTGATAACCTAAGTGAAACTTAACCTTAAGTTTCATTTTACCTTAAGCGAAACTTAAGGTTAAGTTTCACTTAAACTAAGGTTTCTCTCAAAGTTAAGATTTAATTTTGAAAAATAAAAATTATCCTTTTGCATTTATGTTTTTATGTAGCTTACTTGTCAGTTTCTCAGGGTAAAAAACAATTTTCACTTCAGTTTCCTTTTCCTCACATTGGATGACGGCAATAGACAGGAGGAGGAGTTTGTTAGGGGAAGATGCATTAAAAACAAGAATCCAGAGGATTTCTAGCTAAACAGAATCAGACACACATTCTGCAGTGGTCTGTGCTGAGGTCCAGAAGGCGAGCCAAGTCAGTAAAAAGTAAACGAGGTAAGTGGAGCTTTTCAAAGTTTCACAATGATGTAAATCAGATTTTCACTTAATTTTGTTTTGTTTTTTACAACAAAGGTTTACTAATTTGTCCAATAGTTTAAAAAGAATGCAAGAGTGAACATTTAATAATGTATTTATCCTCTGCCACATGTAATTTATATCCTTTTGGAATTTTAACATGCAAAGACAAAATAAAATGTTATTCTTTGCCACACCCTAACAGAGTGTGTACTGACCTGTCAGACTTCCTTGGTATTCAGAATAAACCAGAGGACTGAAACCTGAATTAGTTTTAACCTGCCATGCATAGACATGTACAAGGTCAAAGTTGATGACTCTTTTTAAATGGTTAAGTAATACTTTTGATAACTAGAACCTTTATTTAACTGGATAAAAAACCTTGTGAGATGGTGACCAGCAACCCTCTTGACCCCAGTAAGGGACAAGGGTGTACAGAAAATGGATGGATGGATAGTTTTATAAGCATCACAGCATAAAATAATAAAAACAAAATTCCTATTTTTATACACATTACATGCAACACTATGCAAACAGAAAAACCAGTAGAATCAGTTGCTGAGACCCAGCACTGAGCAAAAATGTTAAGGAACTGACTTCTCAAGGGAACACCCTTTTATGAAGTAGCTTAAATAGTTTGGAGGCTTAAAATGAGTTAGATGTTAATGTTTGAGGTCACACTATGTTTGTTTCCATAAGGACACATAACTGTGGTTCAGAACTAAAATGTTAAACTGTTTTTGTGTTCTTATTATACATTATGTTGTACATTTTTCTGTATTAGGTAGGTTTGCAGGTTTATTTATTTTTCTTGCTTTTCCAAGACAATCCCTCCTAACAAAAGAGTCCAGGTATTAAACTGATAAAAAACTAATAAAAACAAAACTATCAAAAGCAATGGCAGTTAAAACTCTCTTCTGCAGTCTTTCAGCAATGATTTTAGTTAGACGAGTCACTTTTTCAGTCAATTTAGACTCTTGCTGAAAGTCATTCTAAGCACAGGTGGCAAAATATTTAAATACTCTCTTAACCAGATCTGTCCTAACTCTGGGAACAAACATATCGAAAAAAGCTTTGGAACAAAGTGTGGAGCTTAACCATAAAAGCAGTCAGATAAGTAATCTCCAGGCGCGGAGCTATAAGGAGGGATGGGGGGCCGGTGGCCCCCCCGAACTGGGCGGGTTGGGGGCCCGGGTCTGGAGGTGCTCTGTTAGGGAGGAATGGTTTCAAGTTGCTTAAATGTATGATTATAGACGGAGAAAGTGCGCCCTCGCCTGTTGAGAAAGGTGTATTTAATGTTAAAGTTTGGAATGTGGAGGAACAGGAGATTCACATCATGGATGTGCAGTCAACAAATCTGCAGCAACTCTGTGATGCTATCATGTAAACATGGACCAGACGCTCTGAGGAATGTTTCCAGTACCTTGTTGAATCTATGCCACGAAGGATTAAGGCAGTTCTGAAGGCAAAATGGGGTCCAACACGGTACTAGCAAAGTGTTCCTAATAAAGTGGCTGGTGAGGGGATGTATTGGCTGATAACAGTATGTGGAGCCTATAGATTTTTATTTTAGGAAGTACTATGTCATATAGTTAAGTTTACAGCGAGGGGATTGATTAATATATGGATTTTTTTTATAGTCATGAATAGCCACGATGCTCAACACTTAGAGAACAGGGACAAAAAGGTTCAAGATGAGACTGAAAATATGTCAGCAAGCAATGCAGGTAAGACTTCTGGGATCATATTTGCAGTGATTTCATAAATATTTTTGTTGTTGTCCTTTAAAGGGCAACAAATATATAACAAATTCTGTAATTTAACAGTACTTTATGCTTTATTTTTCAGTGACTCCTGAACTCACACTTATATTAATTGGAAACCAAAATTCAATTAAGATTGGATCAAAAAATATCTTACTGGACCATGACCAGAAGATACATGTGAAAGAGTTTTCATCCAGACTCTATGACCTATTGGGTCGTCAGATCTCTGTAGTTAATTTGCTCGGATTTCCAAGTATTGACACGATTCCAGAGATTCCAGAACATCGTGCCTTTATCTTGCTGATATCAAATGACCAGCATGAAAACCAGTATACCTCTGGACTGCAGTGGTTAGAAGAAACACTGGGAAAAGAGCTCAGCTCTTATGTGATGACAGTTGTGACTCATGATGACTCAGAAGAAATTTGTGAAAGTGAACTTCAGAACCTGAAAGCAAAGAGCAGTTTTTCTGAAAAAAGATACCATACATGTACAAGTAGCATGACAGACATAAATGAGATAATAAGTCTTCTGAAAAAAATAGATGCCATGGTTTTTGAAAGTAGACGAATGACTGAAGGAAAAGAAACCAATCAAGATGAGACACTGAGAACAGGTAAGACTCAACATCAGGATAACTAATCTTTTTTTTTCCCTTGCAGTGCAAATGATTGTGATAGCTGTCGATCCTCTTAAGAAAATCTGTTTCATCCCCCAAGAACCTGGTCCAGTTTTCAATTTACATGGATTTAAAGCTCATAGTATTTTGGTACTTTTGGTTTTAAAATACTTATAGGCAATATTTATAAAGTTTGTTTCATCTGCAATAATCATCTTCTTAAGAAATCAATTGCTTGGTCACTCAAAATAAAACTATTTCTTATTTCAAAGACTAAAAATACCTGTCCTGTGAACTGAGGTAGTCATACAAATGTGTTCTCTGTGACTTAAATCTACAGTATGTAACTTTTACAAAAAATATGTGTTGTCCATATTTATTAAACTGTCACAATGTCATGACAGTATGATATGAGACAGATATTCTGTAAATACTGAGCTCTTCCACCTCCTCCCTGAGCTACCTTTGTGGTCTGAAGAAATGCACCACCTCCGAAAACAACCAATCAGAACCATTCTGTCATGGTGGAAGGTAACTTCTTGACCCACATGCAGAAACCAGAATCAAGAATCAGTAAAAGATGTTTAATAGGGAAAAAACCCCAACAAGAACAGTTCAACTCCAGCAGGGTTTTTTGGGCTGGGCACGGGAACGGGCTGGAAGAGAGGATGCAGGATGAGTACAGGTCTGTGGGATATTTGGATTCTGAACGAGCGGGGGCCAATCTTACTTTGTCGGACGGCAGGTAAGCGAGGGGGAGGGGGGTGGATACTGGGATCTCCTGGGGGGTCGTTTCGGATATGGAGAAGCTGCTGCGGGACCAGCCGATGTAGGTGGAAGCCAGCGGACAGTGTCGGAGGGCGGACAGCTGCGAACCTCAGCTTACCCGGGCCGAAACGAGGTGGGGTTAAGAGGGTCAGGTTCAGCCAGGAGCTCTAAGCCTCGGAGGTGACTCAGGACGTCTCGAGGAAGTTGTCTGGAAACGGGAAAAAAAACAGATGTCACTGGGAAATTCTCTAGGGAATCACTAAATGCTCTAGAGGTGGCCTGCAGTACCATTACTGGTTAACAATCTGGCATCGATGTGCTGGCTGACTCCAGTCTTAAGCCTCCTCGGAGATTAAACAATCTCCGACAGGTGTGAGGATCTTAGCGTCCCTGGCCACTCCCACCAGCGATCATCCACCAGGCGGCCCCTGGTGGAGGGAGCGAGAAGCAGCAGGAAAACCACCCGGGCACCCAGGATCACCACACATTCACAGTAAAACTGTGACTGTAAGTTTATCTGTCATCATCCATGGCTATGCTAACTGTCCTTAGCATTTGCAGCAGCATATGTTATGGTGAACCAGCTGTAGCCAAGCAAAGAGCAAGTGGGAGGCGGTGAGGACAGGAGTGATTGACAGCGATTGACCAGGGATGGAAATTAGCACCCGCCACTGGCCAAATGCGGGTAAAAGTCTGAAGTGGCGTGTAAATTGGAGAAACGCACCCGCCCCTATGGCATATTGACAATTTGAACAGAAAAAAAGCTGCATTCAATTTGAACTTCTGTCCAGGGGAGGACTGACAATCTGGAGTACAGACTGATGCACATCTGGGGTGGCCCTCTGCAGTCATAATCTAACAAAAAAGTGTATGCGGTGATGGAGTAGTGCCAGCAGGGGCACCACCAGGAATCTTGGGCCCCCTGACAAAAAATTTGTTTGGCCCCTCTGTACAGCTGCTGTTACAATTTTTTGAGTCTATTTGACCCATAAAAAGCTTCACAATTTTAAAGGCTTTCATCTGCCTTGCTTTCTTTGGTTCAATACTAATAACTAGCACAATATTTACTGCTCATGAATTTAACATCCAACAGTCCACATACAATATGTAAGTAGGTTGCTTAAATTTTTTCTATTAGTTTTATATCCTGGAATGTCTCTCCATGAACAAAAGTCAAAAGCAATGTGCAACTACACATAAAGCAATCCAGACTTCTCAAAAATGCTATGTAGTTGCATTTTATTCAAGCTGCAGTACATAACTTTAATAAAACAATATGTTTTCTCGATATTTGTTAAAGCTGTCACAATGTCATAGCAATTTGTTATGAGACAGATAATCTGAAAACAATCAATCTCCTCCATCTTCTTCCTGGATTACTATTACTGGTTAAAGTAATGCACCGGTCTGACAAAAACTGATGGGTATTTTCTCGAACCTTCATTAAAAGAACCACAGACAACGTATATGAATTTTATGACAAAGCTTTTGCAAAAGGAGAAGACTCAACAAACGGCTCCTCCAAGCCGTTCACTGAGTGTTCTAAAAACCTTTGGTTACAGCTCGTCTTTTATTATCAAGCAAAAGGAAGGAGGATCACTAAGAAAGACAGCAGACACAAATTATTACTGCACACAGGCAGTTTCCAAGTTAGGGAGTATTCCAGTTGATAAGAAGGCACCTGTGGAAACATAATTTAAGGTCTGGGAAACACACAGTTAACTGTTTCACATCAAGACGAACAGGCAGACGTGGCCTTCAGGTCACTTTATACGCAAAGAAGAAAGAGAACACTTTAAACTGAAAATCACAATAATCTATAGACTGAATGTTGATTAACTATTGATTAATATTATACTGAATATGAACTAAAGTAATAACAAAATGATAATACCAAAAAATCTCTAACAAAAACAACCAATCAGAACTAATAGGACACTCTTAGCGCTGCAAATTAGCCTTATTCACTCACTGCTAAATGCGCTAATGATGGAAAAACAACTTATCATTACAAGAAACTGTTTATTTGCTGTCATTGGTAACTATGCTAACTAAACTGAGCATTCACAGTTTGAATCTGCACAGCTCTGTGCTATGCTAGCTGCAGCACAGCACAAATCCAGGGATGTTGATTGACAGCACTAAAACTCTTCTGCCTCTGACTGGTTGTTTCTAGCACTAGGAGAAAACAGAGGAAATAGATTTTTCACAGATTACCTCTCATACCATACCGTCACAACATAATGACAGTTTATAAAAAGATATGTGAAAAAAATATTTATATAAAAGTGACATGCTGCACCTTTAATTTCTCTTAGGAGATAGCAGGTCAGGAGGGACGTTGCAACATACATCTGTAATTTAAATGCAAGTTAAGGTAAAACTGTGTGGACTGGACTAGAGAGGAGGTTGATTTTATTATAATTTTATAAAGATTGTTTGAATTTCTGTCAGCGACAATACATTGTTTTTGTTGTGTAACTGGAAAAAGAGCAAAGGCACTGAGAAATCCCTATGGATTCCCTGGAATAATGCTAACTAGCTTGTTATTGAACACAGTGTTGCTCACCTTTTCACTGGGATGGGGGGAGGAAGAGGGTTTATGCTGGTATGGTCGTTAGAGCTGCTGCTTACTGACTCATCTGTTGTTAAGTAGTAAAAGGCAGAGGTGAAAGTAGTTTTAAATTCTTGGGGGTACTATGACAAAAAAAACAACAAAAAAACATATAGCTTCTTTGTGTGCTTTGGAGTTTCTTTGTGTGCTTTGGAGTTTCTGTGCTGATTGATTTTTTCTGAAGTGATAAAAGTTGGGTAGCTCTTGAATTGCTACAAAATAAAGCTGTATTTATCTCAGCCCACTGGCTGCAATGTTGACACCTTGAGATGCCATGAGACCTAAACTCTGAACATCGTGCCATGGAGTGCATCCCACCGTGGTTAAAAAAAAAGTATACTTTAGTATACTTCAAACATATTTAAATTTGTGAAAGTACACTTTAAGTATGCTAATTATTAAGTGTACTACCTATAAGTATATCTGAAGTATACTAAAAATACACTTGCAAATTTTAAAATGTCTATAATAGAAAATATTTGATATGAACATGTAAAAGCAGGTCAATTAACATGTTTTCTATGTCATTTTGCAGCTGAAGAGACAGAGAGTCCTGATAAATCTGAGGTAAATACTACTTTATATATCTACAGTTTTGATTGCAGTTTTTCTTCTATCATATTGTTGTCCATGACTCGACAATGCGAAAGCAAATTTTGCAAGCAAGATTATAAGATTGTATATTTAAAAATTACTAATTACATGACCTGCTTTTCAACTAGTCATAACTCTATTAATTGTAAAGAAGGACAAAGAAAGCCACCTTACATGCAAGTTACGTCCCAAAAATACATCAGCAGTTGGTCTCTGCAGTTAGTGAAATGTGTTTGGTAAGAGTTATTACAAGAAGACCTGGAGGAGTGTTAGACATTAACAACCTTTTTATTTTCTATCACTAATTGGTGTCTTTTTTCATATTACATGTTGCTGCACCATTGCTATTTGTTAGTTAAGCCAAAATGAAAAAATAAATAAATAGTACAACTAAAATTCAATGTATTTTCTTTGAATGAACAGGATGCTTTTGAATACTTCAAGGAGGATGACAACCACATATCCAGATTGGCAGAAGTCAATCCTGGACAATGCCAATCCACAGAAACAGGTAACATGAACCACGCCCCCAACAAAACCTTACATTAAAACCAGAAATAAGGAACATTTTATCATTTGTATTATATCATGAACTAGAAGTGCACAAACCTAGTAAGTTACATGTGTGCAAATAAGTATATTTTCTGACATCTAATGTCATCAAACACGCACTCAGAGTAAATATTGTTAGTGCATAATACCCTTATTTAAGATTGTAGAACAATCTTTCACTTCAATTACAGCTGGCAGTCTTCTGCCACATGGTTTTTACAAGAATAAAGTCAAATTATTTTTCATTTCTTTTTACTTATTGGTTGATATTCAGTTTCTAAGAAGGTTCTTAATTGTCAACAATTTTTATATGTTTAGAAGGCCTGTTAATCTAAATGTGTTTTAGCTGAGCTTCAGATTCATTGAGACACAAGTCTCATTTTCAATACAGTATTGAAAAATAGTGTAGTTAATGGAAGTCAAACAACTTAAAAATACAGCTACATAAAATGAAAAAGGTTTTAGTGATGAAAAATTAAAAGACAAGAAAATCTTTCCAAGTTCTATACATACAGAAGGAACTCTGAATGTAATTAAAGCCTCTGAGTGGAGTCTGTAGTGTGTTTAGGTGACATATAGGAAGCAAGATGCATTGGTATTAAACTAATTATTGATTTATGAATGAATATATTTATCATTGCATCAGTCATTGACAATGAAGACAAGTTAATCAGAGTAGAAAGAGATTGCACGAAGTATAAAGAAAAGTAGAAGTTTACATCATGAGATGAACCTCAGTAACTCATGATAAACAATGTGAAACATTTGTTAAGAGCTAACTATTGAGTGCTTTTAAGTGGACCCAAATGCAGCAAGGTAGAGGCAACAGGTGATTTTGAATATTTAATGAAAAAATAAGGACAAAAGTAAACTTACAAAAATATGGGAAGCTAGAGACAAACAAAAATAAACCATAACACAAAGCCAACCAGAGACACAAGGTGAATGCGGGGAACCGAGGAAACAACGGAAGGAACCAGCAAGAAGTAACTGAGAAAGAGGTGATTAAGTATTGGGAGGTTGATTGCTGAAACAATGGACATGGGGTTATTTATTAACTGACTGCAGGTGTTAGGGGAGAGAGCAGACTGAGGAGAGAGAGGAAGAAAGTGGCACAGGGGCAAGGGAGAGTACACAAGGGACTAGAAAATTAATTTAACAGTAAAAGCTTGTCATTAACCAAGAATCATTATATGTCATAAATATGTCATAATAATGTCATTAAGTGTTATTACACTGTCAATGGTAACAAAACAGTAATTAATATTTCCCCTACCTGAAATAAAGCAAATCACGTAGGACCAACAATAGAGATTTCATTAAGCTTTACTGCACTGTAAAATTATTTAATAACAATCATTAATAATTCCTTTTATACGCAGTTATAAAGATGTCATTAAGTGTCATTACAGTGTCATGAATATTATTTCTTACCTAAAGTAAAGTGAAACAAATAGCAACAGTTATGAAGATGTCATTAAGAGTCATTAATATTAACTCTACCTGAAGTAAAGTGAAACTAGTAGCAACAATTATAAAGAGGCAATTCAGTGTTGTTACAGTGTCAAATGCTATGCTAACAGAGTCAACAGACATTAAGTCCTACAAGTCCTCAAGTAAAGTGGAACACACTGGACTACTTATAACTACCATCATAGCTGTAGAACAAACCCCTGGTACATTGGAATAAACAAAAGATTACTTATTTATCAAACAGAGGGTTTAACTTCTGTAACTCTGAAACACTGATTAACAAACTAAAGTTACCGTATTTTCCACACTATAAGGTGCACCGGATTATAAGGCGCACCTTCAATGAATGACCTATTTTAAAACTTTTTTCATATATAAGGCGCACTGCATTATAAGGCGCATAGAATAGATGCTACATTAGAGGCTGGAGTTACGTTATGCATCCATCCATAGTGTTTTTATTCTTGCCATACAGTCCTCTGTATTAAGTATTGCTTGAAATGTCTTGCCATACCAGTTTATTCCTCTGTATTTACTTTGGTTTTTTAATTTATTCTTGCATTTTGTTCTTCATTCATTTCCATTTAGTTTCCTTTGATTAGTATTGTCCTCTCTTGATCTATTGCTATGTCCACTTTAGTTTCTTTCCTGTTGCTACATTTATTTTATCTTTATTGAGGCTCACCACCAGTAATATTCACTCATCACCTGCTGTGCCACCTAATCATCATGTGCTTCACATCATGTATTGATTTTTCACTGTTCAGCATCAGATTCTCTGTTTTTATGCCATAATTCACATCTAGTTTGTCACTCCGTTTTATGTCCCGCTTCTCCCATTTCAGAGTTTTGCACAATGTGCAGTCTTTTTTTTTTTTAACCCCTTAAGGTGCAGGGCGGTCGGGAAGCGTATCGATGGGGAAAAGACTGAATAACACCCACAAGACATTAGCTCACGGTAGCATACTGCTAGGATTATTAATATGGATACTGGCTATATCATACATTTTTATGAATTGCGTTTTGTTTTCCTAAATAATTCTACAGGACAAAAAAAGGAGAGTGAAAATAAATTTAAGGTATGTTGAAATTACTTTGTAATTATTGTTTTGGATGCTTTGAAGTTGTTTGCTGATTTACTATTCTTCTATTTTATTTAGGTTCAAGTTTGAAAAATAAACTGTTTTTTTCTTAAGTATGCAAATTAGAATTATAAATGCTTTAAAATAAAAACAATAAAAATAATAATAGTAATAATAAAATGATAAACTGCTTTACCAGGGTGACTACAGTGCCTGATTGAACATCTTTAGGTTAATCTGTTAAGAATATTTGTTTTGCTGTTTTGATCTTTACCATTTACATTATTTCCAAACACTGACTGGTTAATATTTATTTGCTAAGTACTATGCTTTCATTGTTAAGGCAAGTTTTGATGGTGAAGACTCAGACATGAATGATGACAGTAGAGAACAAAGCAAGGAAGGTAAAACTAAATGAAAGACACCCCTAACTCTGCTTGCTATAAATGTCATGTAATGAGTCTTTTTCTTTTATCTCTCAGCAGGACAAAAGGAGAAGAGTGAAATTGAGACTAGAGTAATGTTTGGTCTTATTAGTAATACATTTATATTCCAATCAATAAAACAAGGATTCTTACAGTAATATACATTTTTGTCATAGGAACATGATGATGGTAAAGGCTTAGAGATGAATGATGAAGATAGAGGAAAAACGTCTGAAGTCAACACTTGGGAAACAAGCCAGGAGAGCAAAATTTTACAACCACATCCATCCACACAACCTCCCACCATTTCTGGTATATCATCATTTGCTATGCACTTATAAATTGTTTGTCATAAAAATCATTTGATTAATCTGGGAAATAAATTGTTAGTAAATTATTAAATAAATTGCAGGTGCCCTTCATATGATCGGGATCAAGGAAAAGGTCAGGAATCTTTACTTTTCATGGTTTATGCTTGATGTTATTTAGTTCCTGAAATTAATTTTAATTCTTCTATTCTTTGCAGCCATTATGCAATTCTTCCGCAGAACAAGAAAAAATACTCTTAAAAGAGACTGAAATGCTGTTTGAAAGGCTTGAACTTAAGCACAAATGGTCCCCAGCAGAATTTCTTAAAATAGGTCCACCTATCAAGCAGTCCAATGACGTTTTGGAGAAAGATCTAGTTTGTACTTTTCTTCAGAAGTTATGGACATTAGACTATAGAGCCAGATACATCCCAGTGCGACAAATAACTTCAGATGTAAGTGATTCAAACGCTGTTCAAGTGACCAAAAACAAGGATACTGATAAAGGTGACTTTGGTGCTCTTTATAGCACTAATACAGAGTCAGATATTTCAAAAAAGAATCATGTTCACCCAATGGATGTTCAAATGGCAGTATTTTGCTGCTCAGACAGTTTCCTTAAACAGACAATGATCACAAAGTTGTCACAGTGTCAGTATGCCTTACCACTGCTTGTTCCTGATCCTTTCTCAACAAATCTTGAGTGTCCTTTGTGGACATTCAGACAAATAACTAAAACATGGAAAACATGCACAAACAAAGAAAATGCAACCACTGTCACCATGACGAGCATGCCAATATACAAAGCTGAGACTCCCATGGTTTCATTTTTCCGACTGGGCTCCATGTCTTTGTCCAAATCTCAGCTGATGAATGCCTTGATCAACGACCGCCACAACACTTTCTTCCACAGAAACTGTAAAGGCAGCACCAAATCTCGTCATTTGATGGATGGGGTGGCAGAGATTGCCTGGTACTGTCCTGCTGGAAAAGACAATGATTACTTTACTGACTGCATTGCCTTCTGTAATCTTCATGGGGATTCTCTAGCAAATGTAAAGCAGCATGAAATCCTGACTGAAATGTCTTCAATCATTGTTGTTCTTGTGCCAAATCTGGAAAAAAGCCAAGAAAGCAGCATAATTATAGAGGCACTGTACAAGTCTTCAAAGCCTCTAATTATTCTCAATGCTGACAATGACTGTAGTGCAGTTCAGATGAAACCACAAAAATATAAACTGGGCCTGAAAGAACGAAGCCAGTCGGATGTTTCTGAAGAACTAAAAAAGATTATAAAAAGCCTTTTGTCTGGACCCCACACATCCTTCCAGCTTGAAACTATGGCTGATGTCTCTGGGGTCAAAGTGGATGAAGATCAGAAAATCTGCCAGAATGGGAAATCTGCTGCAATGGAAATAATTGAATTCATTGAAAGGATGGACGTTGCCAAAATCAAAGATAAATTTCTCCCCTGCCAAGGTCAACTTTGGTATGATTGGTGCAAAATCAATAAAGAGTTGCATCATCTAAAGGGAGACATTGAGAAAGAAAAGGCCCAGAAGAGTCATCAGCTGATGGAACTACGACAGAAACAGTGTGATGCGTCCAACAGTAAACTGATGAGGTTGTTCACTCAGAGCCTCCAGAGTTTGCCACCAAAAGAAAGAGAATATTTCCTGACATGGACTCAGATCCTCATAGATGCCCTCTCCACAGATGATCTTTCTTCAATTCTCCAAAACTATGATGAAACCTGGTCAGAGGTCTTGGTACTGAAGAAGAAACATGACAAATCTGATAAATTAAAAGACAAACAAACTGAGCTTGAACTGTTGTCAAAAAAGCTTCAATCAGCAACCTTTGGTCTGGAACACATCTTCAGAGAAATGGGACAGATCTATGAAGCTCATAAATCTTTGAAGCAACAATCACAGGGCCGACAGCCTGATTGGACTAAATACCCTGAACTGGCTGCAGATCTGATGATATCAGGACACCCGATGGAGTTGATGGATGGGGATGCAGGCCATGTGCCTTTAATATGGATCTCTAGTCTTTTACAGGAAGTCATCAAGAAACTTGGTGACCAGAGAGTCTTTGTGCTGTCAGTTCTGGGCGTACAAAGTAGCGGAAAGTCAACGATGCTGAACGCCATGTTTGGCCTGCAGTTTGCAGTCAGTGCTGGGAGATGCACCAAGGGTGCCTACATGCAACTGGTTGAACTGTCAGAAGAAATCAAAGACAAATACCAGTTTGACTACATTCTAGTTGTAGACACTGAAGGACTGCGAGCTCTTGAGTTAGCAGGTAATGCTACCCTTCATCATGACAATGAACTTGCAACATTTGTTGTTGGTCTGGGAAACATGACACTGATCAACATCTTTGGTGAGAATCCAGCTGAGATGCAAGATGTCCTCCAGATTGTTGTGCAGGCTTTCATGAGGATGAAGAAAGTCAAGCTTTCTCCAAGTTGTGTGTTTGTCCATCAGAACGTCACAGATATTGCTGCAGCAGAGAAAAACATGGACGGAAAAAGACGCTTGCAGGAAAAATTGGACAAGATGACTCAACTTGCTGCCAAAGAGGAAGTGTGTGATGTTGAGTGCTTCAGTGATGTCATCGCATTTGATGTGCAAAATGATGTAAAGTATTTTGCTCAGCTGTGGGAGGGAAGTCCACCAATGGCTCCTCCAAATCCAGGTTACAGTGAAAGTGTCCAAGAACTGAAGTCCATCATTCTGTCTAAAGCCTCACAGTCCACTGGGATCACTCTGTCACATTTCAGCACCAAAATCCAAGACCTGTGGAACGCCTTGATGAATGAACACTTTGTTTTTAGTTTCAAAAACACTCAAGAAATTGCAGTTTACAGAAAACTGGAGGTTCAATATGGGAACTGGACTTGGGCCCTGAGGAGTGAGATGCTGAACATTGAAAACCAACTTTATCCCAGAATTGAAAAAGGCCAACTGGACAAAGTTGAAAAGAATGACCTTATCAAAGTCATGAGTAAAACATATGAAGAAGTAACAAAAAGTATGGCATCTTACTTTGAAGATGACAAAGACAAAGAGATGTTGGTTCAGTGGCGGGGTCGATTTGAGATCAAAATCAAAGAGTTTTATGAGGAACTTGTGATAGGAGTAAAGAGAAAATTGGATGAAGTAATCCAGCAAAATAATGCTAGAAAAATTCTAGACAAGAAGAACTCAGAGTTTGAAAATAAGCTGCTTCAGAAGAGCAAAGAGCTTGCTCATCATTTAAAATTTATTGCAGATGATGAAGAGGAACTAAAAGCACAGTTTAACGAAGTTTGGAGTCACTGGGTTAAGGAATTAACCTGTGATACAAAACCCATCGAGAACATAAACTTGGAAGAAGATCAGCTAGTTGTCCTTCAAGATCTTGCTATTGAATGGGGACTCATTGATGAGTCAAAAAGAAGTAAGAGATACAAAAATCTGTCAGAAACTGGAAACTACTTTGGTTATTTAATCCAGCAGAAGTATCAAAATCAGTCTCAGGAAACAAAAAGAAAAGCAGACAAAGTCACAGGCCAACAAAGCAAGACTTTTTTTGGCTATTTCCAAAAATGGTTTGGAATGGCAACAACACAACAGCATATGGAATTCGAGAATTCTTTTCAGTATAAAGAACAAGAATTGATCAGGTCATTTATTGAAAAGGTTGAACAAGAATGTCTTGAGGCTATTAGGAGCAAACCTGTTGCAACAAGAGGTTACAGGTCAACTTACTTGCAGGAACTTGTCAAAAATGTCAAGCAAGAAGTGACAGAGTTTGAATCAGGGAACAATTTTACATTCAAGAAGGAGTTTACAGTTGACCTTTTACTGCATGTGTTTGATAGGGCTGAAGGTTGGCTCTTAAACTCCCACAAGACATACAAAGAGAAAAATGATGTGCTTACTTATTTGGACAACAAGAAAAAGGAATATTACAACATTTTCAGGAGCTTCTGCAAAGGAAGTTCATCTGCTGTGGTGTTTGGAGAAATTATGTGTGAAAAACTCAAAGTCTCTGCTGTTGAAGCCGTCTGTAACAAGACTGGAGTTGATATTGCTGGAGAGATGAAATGCAGTTTCCCAGCATTCAATGGGAACAGACTGAACTTAGAGAAACATGTGTTGGCATCTCTGGCAGAGAAAGAAGACTTTAGCAGATTCACTACCTACATCAGAAATCCAAGAAAGCAAGTCGAGGCTTTCATCATAGAAGAAGTAAAGAAATACATGTTCACAACACAGAAAGTTAAAGCCCAGAATATCCTGAAGAAAAATGTAGAAGACATCACCAGAGTCATCAGTCAGGCTTTGTTTGAGGCAACAGAGAAATTCAATCACAGAACAGGAAACATAGAAATGTGGGTGAAGGAATTTTCCAGTAAACTAAAACCAAAGTTGACACTTGACACTGTTAGTTGTCAAAACTTCAGTGACATAAACAATTTTGAATTTCTTAAAGAAGAGATAGAGAAAGGCCTGAAAAGCATCACAACAGAGATGAGCAAACTCTCCCTGGAAAAGGTGAATAACTGCAGGCAGAAACCTGATCAGATCCTGATTGATCAGCTGTGTAACTGCTGCTGGGAAACGTGTCCATTCTGTGCCGCTGTTTGCACAAACACTTTGAAGGACCACAGTCCTGACAAGCACAGCGTTCCTTTTCATCGACCCTCTGGGATTAGAGGTTGGCATAAAAGAGGGAAAGTTGACCTGGTCATTGATTTCTGCACCACATTAGTTGCAAGTGACAAACGGTTTCACCCAGAACATGACTCAGAATGGAGCGTTCCCTATAAACAGTATGCAATAGCTGGAAGAAAATATGCTTCATGGAGCATTACAGCTGATAACTCTATGCTGGCCTACTGGAAATGGTTTGTTTGCCACTTTCAAAAGGAACTGGAAAACTACAATAAAAAGAAATTCCAGGGTTATGGAGCAATTCCTCAACAATGGAGAACTTTAAGTAAGAAGGACGCCATTGAAAGTCTAAATGATATGTGTAGTTTGTGAGTGACATACAACTGTTGATCAAATCTAATTTCACACTATACTTTGTGCTTAGGATCACTGAAATAGTTTCAAAAAAAGTGGGCTTGATATTAGTTGTCAGTGTTATGCTTTTTTTTCATATTCTGATAATCCTTTGGCGATCCAAAATCACTGAAATAATCACTGTAATGGTGACAAACATCTTCATGTTTTTTTTCATATTAATCTCCAGTCTTATAGATTTTTATTCCTTTTATTTTATTGTTTTCTTCAGTTACCCAAAGAAGAGATTTAGGAAATCACAACTGAAATATCCAATATAAGAATGGACAGAGCATACTCTACACCTTGACTTTTATGTAAATTTTCATATTTTAAGACCTGGATAAGAATATTGTAAAATCAAAATCTTCATTAATTTTCGGGTACCAATGTCAGTGCTATTCAGCCAATAATAATATTAAGGATTATAAATCTCTCATAAGAATGTTGTTTGAAACATGTAATTCTTTAAGGAGAACAAGTGTTATTTTGAAATTGTTTTTATGTTGTTAATGTTCAAACTTTATTGAGTTAAAAAATATTTTGCTAATCAACTGAATCAAAACGTTTCTCAACATTTTTGCCTTTTCAACCGTTTCGGTTTCTTTGATCATGTTGTGCAATGTCAGCTACAACTTTGTTTTTCTCCAACTAATATAAAATGATTTAAAAAATGTATTCTTTCTCTTAAAATGAATGCAATAAATGTAGTTTTTTGTCAGATCACATCAGGTGTACATTCTGCAACAGTGAGGAAGACAGTTACCAGTGAAAATGATTTTTGATTTTAACAGTTTTCTCTTCAAAAATCAATCAATCAATAAATAAAAATTACGGATTTTGGATCAAGTCATTATTTTTCAGGAGTCTTGGTGCATCTTAGTGTTAGGAGAATGGAGTTTGGGTTCTGTGTGGGGTTTGTGTTTTCCTCTGTTTCTATTAGAGGGAGCCAGAGAGCCACTGTGGACGATGGACCAGTGTAACATCTCACACACTTAAAATCATTTAGGTTCATCACCTAGATAAGAGGAGCTAGTTACCAGGCTTCAATGGCTGAGTGTTATACCTCCATGGTACCCTGAGCCAGTTATTGTTCTTATAACTTGCCCTCCTTGTAGATTGTTGATTACTATAGTGGCACTTTTTCTTATGTTTTCCAAAAAAAATACCACTCAGAGCTGCAGACATAACTTCTTCACGCGAACGACATGACAAGTTCTTTAGGTTTAGATGTCTTTATTTTAAAAATAAAGAAGTTACAAGTCATTGAACGCACGGTAAGAAAACTATATGCTCTTGCGCAACTCAGACTAAAAAGGAGCCGAACGTTCTAAGTTACGTCACTACCTAGGAGTGTCAAGCATTTTTTACATCAAGAATTTTCTTAAAACTAGTAACTAGTAAAACAACTAGAACTACACAACAAGATGAATTAAGAATTAAATAAAATATAAACTGCAACTATACAATTTACTTTTCATAAATCCTTTGTAGTCCTCCAGAAAATCTTGATTCTTTGCCAGTTTTCTCTTAAGACCAGCAACTCTCTGTTCAGCCACACAGCGGTTGTTGGGCATTTTCACATGCTTGTCTCTCAGTGGGAGCCCCACACTGTAATGTCCATCTGTGTACTTGATTGTGCTTTGTACAGATTCCATGAACAATTTGTCCTCTTGTGACATTTCCTCTTTATCATCATATAGACATTCTGGAAAATCTGTTATATTGCTGTATAAGTAGATGTTCAACTTCCTCAACTGCAATTCGGTTAACACTGAAAGCAGCTGTCTTGCCTCGAACAAGCAGGTTTTCATTTATTACTGGACCATACACCATCCAGCCGAGAACAGTCTTTACAGCATAGGGTCCTTCCTCTTGACTGTTAATTACATGCCAGGGCTCTATTGCTTTAGAGTTGTTGGAGCCAATGAGAAGGCCTACGCTCGCATCAATATGTGGTAGATTTACCTCATTCAGGTAGGGCCACTTCTGTATATGTTACTGACTGAGGATGTTTTCTCTCTGCTCAGGAATGTTACTGTGTGTGAAAACTTTGGTTAGCTGCAAGTACTCTTCTCCATCAAGACTATACACCTCAAGGTCTGTGAGCAGGTAGCTGCTGATCAACCTTTGTTTCTCTGCTTCATTCTGACCCATTGTACTTAAGGAGATCTGAATCGGCTTTCCCTTCACATTCAGCCTCCTTCTAAGGTCCTCTGTACAGAACGTGGCTGCACTCCCAGGGTCCATAAACGCATAGGTCTTTATGGATCTTCCACTGCTGCAGGATTTCACCTTCACAGGAACCACGGGTAGTAGACAGTCTGTTTCTCCGGCCCCAGTGTAGCCAAACACTTCTTCCTTGACAGGACTTGAAGTCCCAGACATCTCTTCCTTATGAGTATTACACTGTTCCGGCACATAAGTTGTGTTCTTAGTTTCTTTGTTCTGATAAGAATGTCTGGGTGTTTTCTTGAGCACTGTTTGCATATTATCATCTTCTTACAGTTCTGACTAATATGACCTTGTCTCAAACACCCAAAACACAGTCCCTTTGACTTTAAAAAGTCAGTACGTTCCTGGTTCATTTTCTCTTTGATCTTGTTACAAGATTCTAAAGTGTGGTTTCCTTGACAATGTAAACATGGAGTTTCAAAAGAAGTTCCTATCTTGAATTAGTGTTGAAGCTGCATTTTTCTTTCCCACCACTATATTAGTGGCGAAGGTTGCTCCTTTTGCTCCACTCTTAACCGCTTTCAGATTTTCCTTAATTCTTCCTGCTGGTGGTGGATTTTTGCCTTGGAGGTCTCCAAAGAGTGGATCTGTGGCTACCTTAGACTGGCGGTCAATGAAGGCGACCAGGTCAGCAAATCTTGCTCTGAGTCCTCTTTTCTCCTTGATTTTAAATGCTTCATTGCGCCAACTTTCTCGCATCTTTTAAAGCAATTTGGATACCACCATCCTCATGTTTGTGGGATTATCCATTTCCTCCATCAATTCAACATTGTTGTATTGCAACAACCAGCTAGGAATAAAGCATATGTCTTCAGCGCTTTTCCATCTTCAGCCTTGATTGGCGACCAATTTAAAGCCTTATCAATGTAAGCGCTTGCAATCACCAACTCATCTCCATGTTTCTTTAACAGTTCTTTTGCTTCTTTGAACCCCTTGTATGATGGCCTGTGTTCGCAGCTTCGAACAAGCTCCTGTGGTTCTCCTGCAGTAAACTGTAATAAGTAGTACAACTTGTCTTCTTCACTGTCTGTTTTTTGTTCAATGGCTTGTTCGAAAGCTCTAATGAACGATCTATATGTAAGTGGATCACCTTTGAACACCGGAACCTCTTTCTCAGGAAGTAGTGCATATTTCTGTTGCTTAACAAGCATCTCTGTAATGGTGTTTTGGTTTTCCATTACTTTCAGAAGGCCACTCATGCTTCCATCGTGCTGATGCACTGCGGTGTTCACCATAGCAACCTGACGTCTTACATCTTGCAATGGCTTGAGTGATGTGTAGCTCTTGGTCTGTGAGAAAGGGACGGAGTTTTCATCTTCCTTTACTCCTGCGCCACCTGCTGGCTGAGAGCGAATGCAGCTGCTCACGCCATCTTCTGATTTCTCATACTGTCTCAAAATTCTGATTTTTACTCTCCTTTCTGCAATAGCTGCATCTAATTCCAACTTTTCTTTAGCTGCTTTGATACGTGCTTCCTCCATTTCCAACTCTTGTTTCCTTTCCAGAACAGCAGCACGTTCTAAAAGACCATAGAGCTTGGCTTCTTCAATAGCACAAACTGATGTATAAGACACCACAGTCGAGCGTCCAGCGTGTAAGCCCTTGTTTACCAGCTTATTGGATTTATGGCTCACTTGTGACACACTATCATAAGGATCTATCTCTTTATCAGCTTGTGTTTCTTGGTTTATTTGTTGTAAACTCAACGTCTTCTCCATCCATTTTTCAGTATCTACAGTAAACTGTCGGATAATTAACGTTTTAGGCTCAAACCAATTGTTAACATCTGCATCTTTCTCATCTTCAGGTAAAAGATATCCTAATTGTCCAGTTATGTCAATAAAATCTTAGAGAATTGGAAGAAATTCTTCATGCATTATCTCCTTCACTGTTGGAAAATTATCAGCTAATGTGATTAAACTGGTAACTTCCCTTCTTAAAGTTGTGAGTCGAGATAAGTATCCTGGTATCCTGGTGCCTCCTGGTGCCAAGTAGCCTGTGCAGTTTGTCCTCAATTGCCTTTTCAGTTAACTTGGCTGGCCGTTTGGTGGCTATTTCTTCAGTGCCAACTGTTTCAAGATCACCTTCCTTCATATTTCTTCTTATCAAAAAAGCTGTGTATATACTGTGTGCATATGAATCAAAGTATTCCACTAACACTTTTCTTCATCCAATAAAATGCTTCACAATTTTCAAAACACACGGAGCTTTCAGTAATCTTCGGTATTAGGCTTCAACTGACGAGTTAGCGTGAATCTGCAAGTCACTGAGTAGTTAAAAAGCGTTAGCTTCTTGGTTAATGTGGCTTCAAACTAGCACAGCTTGTGGCATCTTTCCATCCAGCAAAACGAGTATTTAGTCGTCTTTCCAGAGACGGTCCTTATTCATAGGTTAATTCAGAACGATCACCTCCTCGTTTTCTCCGGAATGTTGCTCCAATAAGCCACACCTCTCGGCGCTGTTAACTGCGGTTTAGCTCATTACCATCCTAAACGGTTCAGTGAGCAGTTTTCTTACTATAATATAGTGGCACTTTTTCTTATGTTTTCCAAAAAAATACCACTCAGAGCTGCAGACATAACTTCTTCACGCGAACGACATGACGAGTTCTTTAGGTTTAGATGTCTTTACTTTAAAAATAAACGGTAAGAAAACTATATGCTTTTGCGCAACTCAGACTGAAAAGGAGACGTTATAAATTACGTCACTACCTAGGAGCGTCAGGCATTTTTTACATCAATAATTTTCTTAGAACTAGTATCTACAAAACAACTAGAACTACACAACAAGATGAATTAAGAATTAAATAAAATACAAACTGAAACTATACAATTTACTTTTCCTCATTCTATCTTTTGTGCTTTATGGCTCTTACAATTACTCCTAAACTTTTAGTATCCTTGCAAGGTTCCATGGTACCTCCTGGATTCTGTTCCTTGAGATCTTCTGATTGTCCACGTTTCCTCAAGATAAATACCTCTGGTTCCTGTTCCACGACTGGCAATGCTCCACTCCTCTTCCTCTAACCAGCGAAACCTGTCAACACTCTGTCACCACGGTCCAGCAGCTTCAATCTGGTTACCTACAAGATCTCCCTCATTCAGACACTTTCCCCACACATTCACAACCTGTGTATGAACTCATTGTGCACAATCAATGAAGTTTATTTGCATAACACATTTCAGCAATAAGGCAGTAGTGCTCTACATCATAAAAACACAGAAATACAAAGTCATAGGCAACAGCTGAAGCATTACATCTTGTCAAGTGCCATTGTTTTATATCAAAATGTGGATTGTTTCATTTATAATGTTTCAAACTGATAACAGGTTCTTGAAGGTTTGTCAGAGACTGAGCGCAAGCTTGCTCAGTAAAAAAAAAAAAGCTTTGTATATCGTTATAAGACACTCTTTCATTTCCTCTTTGTACAATTTTGTCTGCAACGTATATGAGAGAAAACACTGGAGATGTCTGGTTCCAGTTTTTCTGTGAAAACAACGTATATGCATGGTTCAAAAAACTTAACACTTGTCAATGTGAGTCTAAACAGAAAAGTCAAGCTTAAAGTTTGACTTTAAGCTTGACTTAAAGCAGGCATGTCCAAAGTCCGGCCCGGGGGCCAAATGCGCACGTAGTATTAATACATTGGGCAGCAGTACTGTTCCCTGGTAAAAAAAAAAAAAAAAAGTATACTTTAGTATACTAAATTTTAACATACTTCAGTATACTTTTATCGATGTACTTCAACTGTACTATTATGGAGCAACTTATTTTGTACTTAGTATACTTTAGTAGTATTTAAATAGTATAAAATTACAATTAATAGTATACTGTTGTATACTATTAGTATACTATAGCATACTTGCATACTTTTTTGGAATAACTTAAAGCATACTTAGAGTGTACTTAAAGTATACTTTTTAAATTTCATATTTCAGAGCTATGTTATTATATTTTCAGTGTTATTATATAATTATTATATAATTATGTCTCAAAATTATATTAAATATTCTTCAAATATATTTTAAATATACTATTAATATAATAATGTATTTAAATTACACTTAATTTTTATTTTTGATTTCCTGCTAACTATAATTTTAATTACTCTTAATTCGTCTTTATTCATACGCACCTATTTTGTAAATGACATGCATAACTGCACTACAGTACTTACATTGTTTTAGGCTAAAATTACATGGAAAGGTTAATTACACAAGATGCCCAAGGTAATTCAAATATTTTTTTATTATAGACATTTTAAAATTTGCAAGTGCATTTTTAGTATACTTCAGATATACTTATAGTACACTAAATAATTAGCATACTTAAAGTCTACTTTCACAAATGTAAGTATGTTTGAAGTATACTAAAGTATACTTTTTTTTAACCAGGGATGCCGGGTTATAAAATTAGTTAACTGGACTTGCAGCCGTTATTTTGTGCCCATGTGGCTGGACACCCCACCGCACGACGGACCTGATCGAACCGTTAGACCTAGGATTTCTGTCGGCTAATGTGTCTCTCAGGTTTTGAAAATGGGCCGACAACTCATATAATGTGCGCTGGACATTAGTCTAAGGAAATGAGGAAGAGCTGAGCCTTCCCTGGTAAGAAAAAGGTATGCTTTAGTATACTAAATTTTAACATACTTTAGTATACTTTTAGCAATGTACTTAGAATCTGCTATTTTGAAACAACTTTTTTTGTACTTAGTATACTTTAATAATATTTAAATTGTGTAAAAATACAACTAATAGTATACTTTAGTATATTACACCTACATTTTTGGAACAACTTCAAGTATACTTAGTGTACTTAAAGTATACTTCTTTAATTTCATATTTCAGAGCTTTATTACATTTTGATATAATTATATTTTTGTCATCATTAATTACATAATTGTCTCAAAATTATAATATATATATACTTCAAATGGAACGTCACCTCTCTGGTGGGGAAGGAGCCGGAGCTAGTGTGCGAGGCTGAGAGGTTTCGGCTAGAAATAGTCGGCCTCACCTCGACGCATGGCTCTGGTTCCGGAACCAGTCTCCTTGAGAGGGGCTGGACGTACTTCCACTCTGGAGTTGCCCACGGCGAGAGGCGCCGGGCAGGAGTGGGCATACTTGTTGCCCCCCATCTTGGCGCCTGCACGTTGGGGTTTACCCCGGTGAACGAGAGGGTAGCCTCCCTCCGCCTACGGGTGGGGGGACGGGTTCTGACTGTTGTCTGTGCTTACGGGCCGAACAACAGTTCAGATTACCCACCCTTCTTGGAGTCCTTAGAGGGGGTACTGGAGAGCGCCCCTCCTGGGGACTCCCTTGTTCTGCTGGGGGACTTCAACGCTCACGTGGGCAATGACAGTGAGACCTGGAGGGGCGTGGTTGGGAGGAACGGCCCCCCTGATCTGAACTCGAGTGGTGTTCTGTTGTTGGACTTCTGTGCTCGTCACGGTCTGTCCATCACGAACACCATGTTCAGGCATAAGGGTGTCCATACGTGCACTTGGCACCAGGACACCCTAGGCCGCAGTTCGATGATCGATTTTGTCGTCGTTTCATCGGATCTGCGGCCGTATGTCTTGGACACTCGGGTGAAGAGAGGGGCGGAGCTGTCCACTGACCACTACCTGGTGGTGAGTTGGCTCCGGTGGTGGGGGAGGAAGCCGGTCAGACCTGGCAGGCCCAAACGTGTAGTGAGGGTCTGCTGGGAACGTCTGGCGGAGTCCCCTGTGAGACGGAGCTTCAACTCCCACCTCCGGCAGAACTTCGAACACGTTCCGGGGGAGGTGGGGAACATGGAGTCTGAGTGGACCATGTTCCGTGCCTCCATGGCCGAGGCGGCTTATCGGAGCTGTGGCTGCAAGGTCGTTGGTGCCTGTCGTGGCGGCAACCCCCGAACCCGTTGGTGGACACCTTCGGTGAGGGATGCTGTCAAGCTGAAGAAGGAGTCCTATGGGGTCTTTTTGGCCTGTGGGACTCCAGAAGCAGCTGATGGGTACCGGCGGGCGAAGCGGCATGCGGCTCGGGTGGTCGCTGAGGCCAAAACTCGGGCGTGGGAGGAGTTTGGCGAGGCCATGGAGAAAGACTTCCGCACGGCTTCGAGGCGATTCTGGTCCACCATCCGGCGTCTCAGGAGGGGGAAGCAGTGCAGCACCAACACTGTTTACAGTGGGGATGGTGTGCTGCTGACCTCGACTGGGGATGTTGTGGGTCGGTGGGCGGAATACTTCGAAGACCTCCTCAATCCCACCAACATGCCTTCTGTTGAAGAAGCTGAGCCTGTGGACCCTGGGTTGGGCTCTCCAATCTCTGGGGACGAAGTCGCCGAGGTGGTCAAAAAACTACTCGGTGGCAGGGCCCCGGGGGTGGATGAGATCCGCCCGGAGTTCCTTAAGGCTCTGGATGTTGTAGGGTTGTGTTGGCTCACACGACTCTGCAATATCGCATGGACATCGGGGGCAGTTCCTCTGGATTGGCAGACCGGGGTGGTGGTCCCCCTGTTTAAAAAGGGGGACCGGAGGGTGTGCTCCAATTACAGAGGGGTCACACTCTTAAGCCTCCCTGGAAAGGTCTATTCAGGGGTCCTGGAGAGGAGGGTCCGTCGGATAGTCGAACCTCGGATTCAGGAAGAGCAGTGTGGTTTTCGTCCTGGTCGTGGAACACTGGACCAGCTCTACACCCTCAGCAGGGTCCTGGAGGGTGCATGGGAGTTCGCCCAACCAGTCTACATGTGTTTTGTGGACTTGGAGAAGGCGTTCGACCATGTCCCTCGGGGGGCCTTGTGGGGGGTTCTCCGGGAGTATGGGGTACCGGGCCCTTTGATACGGGCTGTCAGGTCCCTGTATGACCGGTGTCAGAGTCTGGTCCGCATTGCCGGCAGTAAGTCGAGCTCGTTTCCGGTGAGAGTTGGACTCCGCCAAGGCTGCCCTTTGTCACCGATTCTGTTCATTACTTTCATGGACAGAATTTCTAGGCGCAGCCGAGGTGTTGAGGGGATCCGTTTTGGTGGCCTTAGGATCGCATCTCTGCTTTTTGCGGATGATGTGGTCCTGATGGCTTCATCAGATCGTGATCTGCGGCTCTCGCTGAAAAGGTTCGCGGCCGAGTGTGAAGCGGCCGGGATGAGGCTCAGTGCCTCCAAATCCGAGGCCATGGTCTTGAGCCGGAAAAGGGTAGAGTGCCTTCTCCGGGTCAGGGGGGTCGTTCTGCCTCAAGTGGAGGAGTTTAAGTATCTGGGGATCTTGTTCACGAATGAGGGAAGAAGGGAGCGGGAGATCGACAGGCGGATTGGGGCGGCGTCTGCCGTGAAGCGGGCGCTGTACCGGTCCGTCGTGGTGAAGAGAGAGCTGAGTCAAAAGGCGAAGCTCTCGATTTACCGGTCGATCTACGTTCCCACCCTCATCTATGGTCATGAGCTTTGGGTCATGACCGAAAGAACGAGATCACGGATACAAGCGGCCGAAATGGGTTTCCTCCGCAGGGTGGCCGGGCTCTCCCTTAGAGATAGGGTGAGAAGCTCGGTCATCCGGGAGGGACTCAAAGTAGAGCCGCTGCTCCTCCACGTCGAGAGGAGCCAGTTGAGGTGGCTCGGGCATCTGGTCAGGATGCCTCCTGGACGCCTCCCTGGTGAGGTGTTCCGGGCACGTCCCACCGGGAGGAGGCCCCGAGGAAGACCCAGGACACGCTGGAGGGACTATGTCTCTCGGCTTGCCTGGGAACGCCTTGGGGTTCCCCCGGAGGAGCTGGAAGAAGTGGCTGGGGAGAGGGAAGTCTGGGCCTCCCTTCTGAAGCTGCTGCCCCCGCGACCCGATCCCGGATAAGCGGAAGAAAATGGATGGATGGATGGATGGATACTTCAAATATATTTTAAATATACTAATTTAATAATTTATTTAAATTAAAATTAATTGTTTTTTATTTCCTGCTATTGATAATAAACAACAACTTTAATTATTCGTGAAAGTCTTAATTCCTACGTACCTATTTTGTAAAAGACATGCATAACTACACTACAGTACTTACATTGTTTTAGGCTAAAATTACATGGAAAGATTAATTACATAAGATGCCCAAAGTAATTCAAATAATTTTTATTACAGGCATTTTAAAATTGTCCAATTTTACTCACAACTTTATGAACTTTACATGAATTAAAAGTGAACACAGAACATGAAAATTTAAGTGTGACAATAAAACATGACAGTGAGGATCAACGACAGAACATTCCTGTTCACTGCACTTTACAGAAACCTACAAAAAGAACAATAGAGCAATTAAACAGAAAAAGCATTTGTATTTAAAGAGAACAGAAAAATGGCAAATAAAACATCATACTTACAATTTCAAGACGTTGTGGACTCGCCATGTATGTGACATCATAAGAACTGATGATCATTGGGACCGGATGCCTGGGGTGGAAAAACATTTCTGGGTGTCTTCTTTGCCTGTTTATGTTGGAAGTAGAAAAAAATGTCAGCAATGTCATAGAGTCAGTTGATGTTGGCATTAACTATGAAGCTGTTTTAAGTGTGGACTTAAGGAGACAAACTACCTTTAAATCTGTCCATCCATGATCTGAAAACTGATCTGCAGGGTGGTGAGGGGGGCTGGTGGTGCCCATCTCCGGCAGCCATCAGATGAGAGGCAGGTTCACCCTGGACAGGTCACCAGTCCATCACAGGACCCTGACTGTCAACTACAAATAAAAACAATGAAAGATAAATGTTAGATTAACAAGAAGAGAAAAATTCTTTCCAGTTACCTTTAAATCAAATCATGTTTATTAAGCACGTAGTGTTGGTAACACAGCAGTTTTTGTTGTTGAAAATGTAGCTAGCTCCTCATTGAAACAAACTTACATCATGAAGATGATTCATCCTCAAAGTTGGTTGTTGATCTGGTGGAGTCAGAGCTTCTTCTGAGACAGAAAGTCTTTAGGTTTCCTAACATCTGATTTCTCTGGCTTCCTCTTTCATCTTCATTTGCTCAGTTAGATTGCAAACATATGTTGAAGATACGTAAAAACATTGATGAACGAGTTAGAACAACCTCACAATATCAAAGTCTCTTTGTCTTATGGAGCTTAAATAAAACAAGGTTAGTTTATGAATTAAAGTATAAGTCACAACAAACAGCCTCCATACAGTTATAACATGAAGCTGAATTATTACTAAATAATAATCATACAAGTCAGAATAAAATTGATAAAATAATTATTTAAGAAACCAACATAAGTTATATATCTTTACTGCACTGATTATAATTAAATGAAGATAATTAATAAGCAAACTTAACACCAGCTAGCAACACTTAGCAGCCTTCGTCCCCCAGGCTCCATTTGTGACACACATTTCATTTCCATCGGTTGTTGTCCCGTTGTGTTGTCGTCTAACTCGGACTAGGACATCAACAGCTTGAATTTAACTAAATTATTAACTATTGTCAAGGTCCTCTCTACTTTTAAGGCAATATTATGCGAGTAAAAATGGTGAATTTGAACAGCGTCTGTTATCTTCCCTGCTTCAAGTTTTTTTCTTCTCTTTGTGGCGTTTTTTAAATAAATGAAAATGTGCAATACCGCCACCATCTGGTCTGGAGTGTGAACTGGAGCTAATGCAGTTGATTATAAGGTTTTTACATCACACATCTGAAAATTGATTGGGAACTTTCTTAAAAATTACATCATGACTATCCTTTTTTTATTGTATGCAATTTTAATAAATAGTAAAAGATTATTAAGGCACTTGAAAGTTCATATATATTCATTCAGATTATGTTCACTTAAAGTATACTTTTATTTAATATATTAAAAGTGTATTTTGGTACAATTATGTTTAAGTGTGTTTAAGGTACTAATTCCGAAATTGGTACAAGTGTATTTTTAGTATACTTCAGATTTACTTGTAGGTAGTACACTTAATAATTAGCATACTTAAAGTGTACTTTCACAAATGAAAGTATATTTGAAGTATACTAAAGTATACTTTTTTTTTTTTACCAGGGTTTTTTCATTCAGTGTTATCAGTGCCAAAACCAGGGCGCCCCCTCTGGTTTTGGCACCAGAGGGGGCGCCAAAACCCCGCCGGTGATGTTTTCCCATACACTTCAGGACGCCTTACGCTCGCATCCACCTGAATAAAGTGTAGTTGCGTCACTGAGTGTCATCAACAAAAAGAAAAAAGGTCGGAAGAGACGATAAAGCCGATAATTAAAATGAGGTCGATAGGTTTAATTTGTCGATAGGTTTAATTTATCGTCCGATTAATTGATTGTTTATTGCGACAGGCCTAATCCCAAGCAATATTTTTAAAACTGTATTAAGATCTGTGTTTTTTTACAACCAACATATATTGCTTTTTTGACCGTACAGCTTAGTGGAGAGCGCCAAAGACAAGAGGGGTGAAGGAGACAGACATGAGGTCAGTGATAGAAGAGACAAGTGATGACATGAGGTAGGAATAATTACCTTAGAGAGGCAACAGAAACCTATAAGCATGATGGTTTTAATTTAAGTACTTATTTTATAAGTACATAAATAATACAAAATATATATTTATTTAATCAGCAAATAAATAAAATACAAGAAAGGTAGAGCACTTTGTGTAGTGACCATTTGTCCAAAAAACTGATGCACTGTGGATTCTGGTTTACGCAGCCAAAAAAGGAATCAAAAGTCAAAATACTGTTCTTTGGTTTTATTTGTAGATTAGGCAAAAGGTTACATACTTCTGCTCCACTCCTGTACCTGTTCACTGACTGACAAAATAAAAACCGATGTTACTATCTGGCTGGTAAAAAACCTTATGACCACCCACGTGCATAATACGCCACCTAAGATCCACCTATTTATACCGTTAAATAACCACATCCCAACCTGAAATTAATTAACTAATTAAGTGAATAACTAACCAAAAAACTTATTCTAAATAACAAATATAAAATTTCTAATGATAAATCAACTAGGAAAAACAAACAAATGCTAAGAAACTAAACAATTTAAATTTTAAAATTTAACAAAACAATGGGAAAAATAGCTCCTACACTTTGGTTGTTTTCATCACCTGTCATGGTGGTGTAGCGGTTGATAAAATGACGACGGGATCAGGAATCAGGATAATTTGATTCCTGTTTAAAACAAGAAAATTTTACTCCAGCAGCTCCTGGGCTTCAGCTTCCACACACACACCTTAATAATCACCTTGGCGAAGCGTGGGAATTAAATGCCCAGTAAGGTGCTGCTCTAAACATAAAACAATTAAACAATAATATATATATATATATATGAAAACTTACGAGTTTAAAACATACTTTAGAACAGTTTCAATATTTTAATACGCAAACAGAAAAACACTTATCTCTCCTCAGCGCAGCTAGGCAGGAAATGAGGAGAGCAGCGGGAACACACGGGATATAGCAAAAAAAAAAAAACAGGAAATAAGAAAATAAAAGCTTCCCCACCAAAATAAAATACAATTAAGAAACAAAGAAAAACAAATATTCATAGATGAGGATGGATTTCTACACACTAGTGACCAAAAATAAAATCAATATAAAATAAATAATACATAACAGACATATCAATTCCAAGAAAATAAGTTTTGAGAAGGTTCATAAAGAAAATTAAATAAATAAATAAATGACTCGCTACAGTGGCAGACACTATCCATCTATTCTGGATGATCATGGGGAAATGATTAGGGTCTACTTGAAAGTACTGCTAGTTCATTAAGCAAGGAAATTACTTTGTACAACCTCAATTAATTGTCCACTGGATTGTCGACCTGTCCAATGCAAATAACCCCATTGTATAAGTCTGTTATACTTGAAAAGGCAGATTTAGTTGCCATGTTTTATTAAAATTATGTTTAAATAACTCTTAATAAGACATACTTACTTTGTAAAGCCACGACACATAATGGTAATGAGTTCCCTAAAAATGCTTGACTTCAAAGGTAACAATCCCTTTCACACCGAAAGGCCCATTTGTAATGTTTCCATTACAAATGATTCATCATGTTTGCAAGAAACATGTAAGAGCATTCTACATGCATAGTTTTTCACCCTAAGGAAGACAGTAGAGGGATTTGTTGTGGCAAGAGATGTTAAAAAGAAGTATCTGCTTTAGGGCATTTTAGACTGAACAGAAAAGCTACACGTACTATGGTGACCGGTTTTCCAAGGCAGAAAAGAACATAAGGTAAGTGAAACATTTGTGATCTTTCACAGAAACATATTTTGATCCTTATACTATATTTCTACAACTGTGTAATTGGTTTTTGTAGTTAAAAAACATAGTTGAAATAGGGTGTGGGAGTGAATAAAGTTCATTGTTCTTTATCCCTTTTCTGTTTCACAATCCTATTCTGATAATAGAAAAGTTATGTTATAAAACTGCAAATAACCACATGAATTTAATACCATTTTGAAAACTACACAGTGCATGTTATAAATAACCTGTGCATCTTTGCACATATTGTTATTGTATGACATGGCACACTTCTTCAATGCTTACTGAATAAACCAGAGAGATGGAGAACGTGATTTATTTTAAAGTGCTATTGAAAGATATTTAAGATGTTCAATTTGTTGCACATTTAATTATTACAATTTTAAATATAAAAGTATATAAACTGTTGTTTTTTCACAGTGATGTACAGTACAAACCAAAAGTTTAGACACACCTTTTTATTCAAAGAGTTCTTCATTTTCATGACTATGAAAATTGTAGATCCACACTGAAGGGATCAAAACTGTGAATTAACACTTAACAAAAATGTGTGAAACTGAAAATATGTATTGTATTCTAGTTTCTTCAAAGTAGCCACCTTTTGCTGTGATTACTTTGCACACTCTTGTCATTCTCTTGATGAGCTTCCAAAGGTTGTCACCTGAAATGGTCTTCTAACAGTCTTGAAGGAGTTCCCAAAGATGCTTAGCACTTGTTGGCCCTTTTGCCTTCACTCTGCAGTCCAGCTCACCCCAAACCATCTCGATTGGGTTCAGGTCCGGTGACTGTGGAGGCCAGGTCATCTGGCACAGCACCCCATCACTCTCCTTCTTGGTCAAATAGCCCTTACACAGCCTGGAGGTGTGTTTGGGGTCATTGTCCTGTTGAAAAATAAATGATGGTCCAACTAATCACAAACCGGATGGAATAGCATGCAGCTGCAAGATGCTGTGGTAGCCATGCTGGTTCAGTATGCCTTCAATTTTTAATAAATCCCCAACAGTGTCACCAGCAAAGTACCATCACACCTCCTCCTCCATGCATCACAGTGGGAACCAGGCATGTAGAGTTTATCCGTTCATCTTTTCTGCATCACACAAAGACTCAGTGGTTGGAACCAAAGATCTCAAATTTGGACTCATGAGACCAAAGCACAGATTTCCACTGGTCTAATGTCCATTCCTTGTGTTCTTTAGCCCAAAGAAGTCTCTTCTGCTTGTTGCCTGTCCTAGCAGTGGTTTCCTAGCAGTTATTCTACCATGAGCCCTGATTCACACAGTCTCCTCTTAACAGTTGTTGCAGAGATGTGTCTGCTGCTAGAACTCTGTGTGGCATTGACCTGGCCTCTAATCTGAGTTGCTGTTAACCTGCGATTTCTGAGGCTGGTGACTCGGATGAACTTATCCTCCGCAGCAGAGGTGACTCTTGGTCTTCCTTTCCTGGGGCGGTCCTCATGTCAGCCAGTTTCTTTGTAGCGCTTGATGGTTTTTGCGACTGCACTTGGGGACACTTTCAAAGTTTTCCCAATTTTTCGGACTGACTGACCTTCATTTCTTAAAGTAATGATGGCCACTTGTTTTTCTTTACTTAGCTGCTTTTCTCTTACCATAATACAAATTCTAACACTCTATTCAGTAGGACTATCAGCTGTGTCCTGACTTCTGCACAACACAACTGATGGTCCCAACCCCATTCATAAGGCAAGAAATCCCACTTATTAACCTGACAGGGCACAACATGTGAAGTGAAAATCATTTCAGATGACTACCACTTGAAACTCATCAAGAGAATGCAGTGTGTGCAAAGCAGTAATCACAGCAAAAGGTTGCTACTTTGAAGAAACTAGAATATAAGGGGTATTTTCATTTGTTTTACACTTTTTTGTTTAGTACATATTTCCACATGTGTCAATTCATTGTTTTCATGCCTTCAGTGTGAATCTACAATGTCAATAGTCATGAAAATAAAGGAAACTCATTGAATGAGTAGGTGTGTCCAAACTTTTGGTCTGTACTGTATTCCAGTGGCGCAACTACACATTATTCAGGTGGATGCAAAAACATAAATCGCCCCCCTGTAGGAAGGAATGTCAGGGTGAAGGAGACGCTCACTCCACTCGCTTACCCACCCCCGCCCCCCGGAGGTGACATACGTGAAGGGTAAAACTTGCTACATTTACCTCGTTATGTGCGCGAGGTGAAGGAGCGAAAGGCGCGCTGAAGTGTATTGGAAAATAAAATCAAAGCGTTCCCCCCCTCCAGATGGTGTTTTGGCGCCCCCTCTGGTACTGCGCCCCTATGCGTTGCATACGTTGCATACCCACTTTTTGCGCCACTGCTGTATTCATTTGGAAAATGTTTTAGTTTATTATAACGAAAAGAAGTTAAAAACTAATCAAAAAATATTGAGTGTAACAGATGTTTTAAGTATTGAAATTGCTCATGTCTATTTTTTACGAGTTTGAAGATATTATATGAAACGTGTGCTAATTTCAAAATCTGCTGTTTAATGCACTGGGTCAGAGGAGAGGTCTGGAGTTTAGTAGTTCTTTGCAGTTCAGGAACCACTTTGAGGCAGTTTGAAGGGATGAGAAACACAGATAGCTGATAAACTTTGGTCTCTGAGTACAATGTTTCCGTATGAAATGAACACATCTATTGTTTGTACCCTGGGAAAATGTGCAGGGAGGACAGCTTAGACAGCATCATATTGAACTTTGTTAGGCGGGGCAGAGAAGCAGAGACCTGCAGGCTGATCAAACCTTGTTAGGTGCAACGGCGGCCGGCCTGCAAGCCCATATTGAACTTTGTTAGGCGGGCGGAGATGGCCGCGGCCTGCAGGCTGGTCAGGCCTGTTGGGCACGACCTCGGCTGGCCTCCAGGCTGACGAAGCTTTGTTAGGGGGTGGTGATGGCTGCAGACTGCAAGATGATCGAACCTTGTTGGGTGTGACGGCGGCCGGCCTGCAAGCTCATATCAAACTTTGTTAGGCGGGCGGTGATGGCCGAGGCCTGCAGGCTGATCAGACCTTGTTAGGCGCTACGGCTGCCGGCCTACAAGCTGTTCGAAGCATTGTTAGGCGAGGCAATGACTGCGATGGCCTGCAGGCTGTACGAACCTTGTTAGGCGAGGCGATGACTGCGGTGGCCTGCAGGCTGTACGAGCCTTGTTAGGCGAGGCGATGACTGCGGTGGCCTGCAGGCTGTACGAGCCTTGTTAGGCGCTACGACTGCCGACCTGCAAGCTGTTCAAAGCTTTGTTAAACGAGGTGATGACTGCTGTCAACTGCAGGCTGTTCGAGCCTTGTTAGGTGCTACGACTGTCGGCCTGCAAGCCGTCGGAGCTTTGTTAAGCGAGGTGAAGACTGCGGTGAAGTGCAGGCTGTTCGAGCCTTATTAAGCGTTACGACTGTCGGCCTTACGAGCTGTTCGAAGTTTAGTTAAGCGGGGTGATGACTGAGGTACACTGCAGGCTGTTCGAGCCTTGTTAGGCGCTACGACTGTCGGCCTGTAAGCTGATCGAAGCTTTGTTAATGAGGTGATGACTGCGGTGAACTGCAGGCTATTCGAGCCTGTTAGGCGCTACGACTGTCGGTCTGCAAGCTGTTCGAAGCTTAACTAAGCGGGGTGATGACTGTGGTGAACTGCAGGCTGTTCAAGCCTGTTAGGCGCTTCGACTGTCGACCTGTAAGCTGTTCGAAGCTTAGTTAATGGGGTGGTGACTGTGGTGAACTGCAGGCTGTTCGAAGCCTAGTTAATGAGGTGATGACTGGGGTGAACTGCAGGCTGTTCGAACCTGTTAGGCGCTACGACTGTTGGCCTGTAAGCTGTTTGAAGCTTTGTTAATGAGGTGATGACTGCGGTGAACTGTGGGCAATGCTGGTGTGGCTTGCGAGCTGGTCCGGGCCTCGATGCGCGGCATGGATGTTGTGGCCTGCAGGCTGTTTCAGCCTTGTTAGGCTTGGCTGACTCCCTAGATGAAAATAGATATTAGTATGTCGGAGTGCTCCACCACCAGAGATTTGTAGTGAATGCTTACCCATAGTCTGAAGGCAGGGAGAACGGAGGAGAGGTTTGAAAGAGTACCGGAGAAGGATGCTGCCAAGGACCAGCAACAGTTATGACTGAACCTTGAGGGCAATGGGAGACTGCTTGAGGACCAAATACGAGGCCTGGAGATGGCCGAGGGGAACTAGCATAAATATTGGATTTCTAAGAAATTTAACAATATGACTGATCTGGAGATTTCATGAGTGAAGGACGTAGGAATTGGGGTGTAGCTTGCTGGCTTAAAAGTGAGAGGTGAGAACGGCATGAAAGAAGCATAGATCCGGGACCTGCGTTGTCCCTTGCGCATTCGAAACTAACAGAGTCCTAGAATGGTTAGTAAACAAGCATCAGCTGAGGTAGATTATGCAAAGTGGTCGATGAAAATGGCAGTTCTTTCCCCTCAATCCTTGAGGAAAGGTGATTATTTATACAGTGCATTTCCAGTGGCAAAGCAGTGCTTTAAGAATGAGATAGAATTGAATCTTAAAAAACCTAAACATGTAGAATATATATACAGATATATGGCAATAATTAGGGATAGATTCCCCCCAAAGGTTGTACTCAATAGGCGCTGAAGAATGTTGCAGATGGATTGTGTATGAGGGAGTAGGAGGTGACGATGAAAGAACAAATAGGGAGGACATGACCCTGTCGTGAGGAAGGGAAGATTTCCAAGTTGCGCCGAATTTAGATAAGGCATAGCATGCTGGGGTGAAGGGCTTGGGAAATAATGTTGACTGGTTGTTGGAATGACCTGCAGGGATAGTAGAGATAATGGAGGCTTGGTTCAAGTGTGTGTGCTTGAGTAACTTGCCAACAAGGATTATAGTTGGAGAGGCATTCGTAATCGAATTTATCGATGTAAATCCCTGCAAGGTATTGATGACGCCGGAAAATTGTACGTGCTGACAACACTGGGGGCAGAAAACAATTATTTTACATGACATACGTGGCAGTGCTACCACCATGGAATAATTTTGTTAACTCAATCAAACTTAGACGTGTGGATATTAATTTGTGCCAAGTTCGTAGGAAGGGGGAAAACTGTCAATGTATGACTCGAAACCACTTTCTCGCTCTCTGCGTCACACAACAAGCATTGCAACTGGAAACTATGCTACAAATATACAGTATATCAGAAAACAGTTAAATATATCCCACGCAAAAGAAATAGATTTAGGCTTAATGGTTTGCGGAAATACGTGATTGATGTGGTAAGAGGGAAAACCCAGAGATGTGTCGCTGAACAGACTTTACTGTGAGGCTAGCTCTAAGGCTAGCTCACGTTGCTGTCCCTTATTCTGTATTTGTGGAATTGCGATGTCTGAGAGCATGAGCGCACAAAAACATTCATAATGTCAACACCCCCACTTGCTCACATTTGGGTAACTTCCTGACTCTTAACATTTCAACCTAAATACATTCATGATACACCAAACATAAACACTTCATACTTCCTTAACTTAATCTTTGTTGCTGGTTTAGTTAGTACATCTGCAACCATTTCATTAGTTGGACAGTACTCTAGAGAGATTTTTCCTTCATTTACAACTGATCTGACAAAATGATATTTAATATCAATATGTTTACATCTTTGTCTATACACTGGATTTTTGGCTAAGGATATGGTACCCTGATTGTCCTCATAAATCTTAGCTAAGTAATCCATACCATCCATGTTGAACAACAGTTGTTTCAAGTATAAGCATTCCTGTACAGTAGCAGCTAGTGTCATGTACTCTGCTTCACATGTAGATAGAGCTACTGTAGGCTGTCTTTTAGTCTTCCATGAGACTAACGGACCGTCTTTATTTAGACTCATACAGTAACCTGTTATACTTCTTCGATCTGATGAATCACCTGCCCAATCTGCATCACTGTATGCATGTATAAGGTTATCACAGGCACCCTTTTTAAAACATAGTTCTTTATCTTGTGTGCATTTTAGATACCTGAAAACATGCTTTACAGTATTCCACTGCTCTGTGGTTGGGTTTGCAAAGTACTGTGCCAGTTTACTTACTACATAGCTTAAATCTGGTCTTGTACATGTTGACAAATAGATTAAGCTTCCTACTGCCTCTCTGTATTTTCTGGCATCACTCATTACTTCAGCATTATCAGCATAGTTAAGTTTCTGCTCACAAGGGGTAGTTCGCGGATTACAGTTCTGCATGTCAAACTTTTCCAGTATTTTCCTCACATACTTCGATTGTGACATTTCAATACTGTCAGCATCTTTCTCAAAATCAATGCCAAGAAAATGTGTCAACTTTCCTAAGTCCTTCATCCTAAATTTGGATACAAGTTTCTCTTTTACATCTCTAAGGATATTCGTATCACTGGCAGCAATAATCAAATCATCGACCCATATAGTGATAAACACAGTTTCAGTATCAGTAATCTTTGTGTAAACACAATGATCAGCAGGGTTTTGAACAAACTTGTTTTCACATAGATAATCTTGCAGCATTCTGTTCCAGTTTCTGCCTGACTGTTTAAGTCCATAAAGAGATTTTTACAGTTTATACACCAGTCTTTCATTTTCTTGGGATTCCTTCTTATAGCCCTCTGGTTGTTCAATATAAAGTTCACATTCAATTGGGGCATGTAAATATGCTGTCTTTACATCCATCTGGTGAACAAACATGTTCTCCTGTGCCACCTTTTGCATCAGCACTCTGATGCTCGTCATGCTAGCAGTTGGTGAAAAGGTTTCATCATAGTTAACACCTTTCTTTTGACTGAATCCTTTAGCAACATATCTAGCCTTGTATTTGTCTGATCCATCACTGTTCCTTTTGATTGCATACACCCATTTACCCCCCACTACAGCTTTACCCTCAGGTAAGTTGGTCAGGGAAAAAGTAACATTGTCCTTTAATGACTGCATTTCCTCATCCATGGCTGTAACCCACTCTTTTGCATTCACAGATGTTACAGCTTCTTTTTAGGTTTGAGGTACTCCACTTATCAGTCTGTAACAATAACCAATGTTACCCATCTGCTCTTCATCAATGCTACATACATAGTCATCTAAATAACCAGGTTTCTTTCTCTCTGACAGGGTATCGCCTCTCAGGTTCTTCATGTTTTGTCGTTTGACTGGTACTCGCTATTGGTTCTTCTTCTGTCCTCAGTTTATGGTCAGAAACATTTACTGGATCAGCATCTGAACTTTTGGTTGCTCTAGGACCAATTCTAATCATATCATCATCATCATCCAAAGTTACATCCGTCTCATTTTTCTCTATGGATACAAATTCCACAAGCCTGTGTTTCTGGATTTTCCTGCTGTTTGGATAGTAGACCATATAGGCTGGACTATTCTTGTCATACCCTTTCTCTCGTTTATAGGTGTAACAAACACATCCAAACTTGTGCATCCTAGAAAAGTTAGGCTTACTGCCTGTCAACATAAAGTAAGGCGTTTGCTTTGTGCGATTATTAAAACATCTATTTCGCACTACAGCAGCTGTCTGAACTGCATATGGCCATAACATTTTTGGTAACTCACCATCGATCAACATGCATCTAGCCATGTCAAATAGAGTTCTCCAGTTTCGTTCTGCCATACCATTTTGATGTGGAGAATATGGTGCTGAGGTCTCGTGTCTGATACCATTTCTGCTCAGTAATGTCTGGTACTCTTTTCCTGTGAATTCTGTACCATTGTCTGACCTCATACATTTAACCTTTCCATGTGGAGCCATGTCAGCAATAAACTTTTCAGTAGCTTGTACTGTGTCACTCTTGTTTTTCAAAAAGTATACAAAGACTGCACTGGAATAATCATCTGTGAAGGATAATGCATATCTGTGACCACCTTTAGACATTGGGTCTATAGGTCCTGCTAAATCTGTGTGGACCATTGCTAGTGGTTCTGTAGCTCTTGCATCTGGTCCCTTGTTCCTAGTTTGAACAAATTTTCCTTTTGTGCAGACTTCACAATATGGCATTGGCTCACCTCTCCCTTTAATTTCCATGCCATGAACAACATTTTCTAGCTTCAGTACATCTCTGTAATTGCAATGTCCAAGAATCTCATGCCAACTTTGTAAGTCATAACATTTTTTACACTGATCACCACATTCATTGTCCATCGTTTGTAAGTAATACAGTTTGTTACATACGTGAATGGGGAACTTGGTGTCGTCTCTGAGAAGAACGTTCTTTCCTTCTTTGAAAATCACCGTTGCTCCGCTGGATGTTGCAGCTTTCACTGAGAAGATGTCTTGTGGGTATGAAGGGATGTGCAGTCCGTTCCTCAGCACTGTTTTAAGACGTCGACCTCTGCTGTCGATCAAACACACTTCCGCGTCTCCTCGTTGCTTAGCAACTCCAAAACACTCGGATCCATCAGCCAATTCCACGCAGTGCGTCTCGGCCTGGAAACTTTCATCAAACTTCCGAAACTTACTGATGTCAGTGATTATGTGCGATGTCGCACCAGCGTCCACCATCAGACCTCCATGATGTCTCCTCTTAATGTCGTCCACTCGCGTGTCCGCGTCGCTCACCCGGAAAGCAAACTCTTTGTCGCCGCCCGTCTCTTCGGCTACTTTCCGCGCGTTGTCCCGTTGTTTTCTCCGTCTGCAGGTCGCGTTGCTGTGACTGTTATTCTTACAGTAACTGCACCACCGCTTCCGCTGGCAGGTTCTGCTTATGTGGCCTTTCATCCCACATTTAAAACACACGATCTCAGAACTTCCTGCTCCAGGATCATTTGCGCCTCTTGGCGCGCATTTCGAGCCAGAATGTGCTTTAGCTTTCATCACATTGTCCTCACATACTGTGCCACGCATATTTTCAATGTCTTCAAAACTTCTGAGTTTAGTCTTAAACTCTGCAAAAGTCAACTTATCACCGTCTTCGCTTTGAGTAATATAAACAGCAAATGGCTTAAATGTCTCTGGAAGTCCTTTCAGAACCATGGCGATCAGAAGTCCGTCGCTCAGCTGCTCATCTGCACTCCTTAAAGCGGTGATCGCGGTTTCAGCTCTGATGATGAACTCGGTAACCGACTCACGGGGTGATTTCTGCAGTGAAGTCAGCTCAGTATACAGGCTAATCACTCTGGACTTTCCTTTGCCGGCGTAATGGGCCCGCAGGATTCCAAGCGTCGCACGTCCGTCATCTGCCGCGTCATACATGACTAGTGATGGACTCTTGTCATCCAAAAATTGAATGAGCTCTGCATAAGCCTCGGCGTTTTTCTGTGCGTCTTCCTCTTCATCGTCATCATCGGAGGGGCTTGTCAAAATTGTCTGTTTCAGCCCTTGTAATCGAAGGTGTCCTAGAAACTTTGTTTCCCACAGTTCGTAATTCTTCTCATCTCCATCAAACAGAAGTCTTGACCAGCGGCTGTGTGCCATGCCCTTTTCTCGTCTGTTCATTTTCCTTGTTTCTTCATTGATTCCTGTTTCTTCATTGATTCTGGGCCCATAACCTGTTAGCAGAATCACTTCTTGGCACAGCGTTTAACGTGACATCATGAGACAAAACGTTTGGCTTTCGTGTTGTTCCCCCCCATTCTTTCTTCTTCTTCTTCTAGTCAATTTTTACTGGCGGTTGGCAAGAAACTTTAGGTAAGCATTACCGCCACCAACTGGTAAGGAGTGTGGACCACATGACAAAAAAAAAAAAAAAACTATATCTTCTTAAACAACTTACACTGTTTTAAGAAATAAAATAAGGCCTCATATCCTCTACTTCCTGAATCTTTTTGTAATAACTCAACAATATCAAATCTCATCTTCATAATACTAAGGTTTCTAATTAACTTGTTTCTTTGTATCAAATAGTTCCTACAACTCAATAGAACATGCTCCACTGTCTCGTCTCCCCCGCAGTCACATTTTCCTGTCTGATGTTTCCCTATCAGAAATAATGACTTATTTAGTCCAGTATGTCCGATTCTAAGCCGTGAAATAATGATCTCTTCTCTCCTTATTCTTTCTGTTCTTCTCATTTGACCAATATTCTTTTGAATTTTATATAACCACCTTCCTTTCTTTTCTTCTTCCCATAACTTTTGCCACCTCTCTCTTGTTTTTTGTTTAATTATGCTCTTTATTTCTGTCATACTATACCTAACATTAATATCTATCCTCACCCGATTAGAACTCTCTTTGGCCATTCTGTCTGCCATTTCATTACCCTTAATCCCATGATGAGCTGGAACCCAAACAAAATTTACCGTTAGCCCCATCATATTTATTCTGTAAAGTGTTTGTTGTATTTCAATTAATATATCTGGTCTACTATCTGATTTACTATTTTTCAAACTGAATAACGAAGAACTAGAATCTGAACAAATAATTGATTTTAATGGTCTTACCTCTTCCACCCATTGAACTGCTAAAAGCAAAGCAATCATTTCTCCTGTATACACTGAAACTCCATCACTGATCCTTTTTCCTACTTTAATTTGAAACTGTGGCACAATAAATGCTATCCCTACCTTACTGGCTGTATTTTTTGATGCATCTGTGTAAATTTGAATATAATTATAATATTCATTTAAGTATTCTTGTATTACATATCTATTCATATTGTTAAATTTATCTTTGTTCTTCTTTTCTAGAAAAGAAAAATCAATCTCAGCATCAGGAAGCATCCAAGGTGGAACTGCAGATAATGGAACTGCCTGACATATATCTAACTGATTTAACTTAATTTGATTAACTCTAGAGTTTATTATCCATCCAAAGCTATTTAATTGTTTCTTTTCCTTTTCCCAGCCATGTTTAAGTACTTCTAATGTTGGATGATTATTTCTTTGCCCCTGTAAATTTGACCAATAATTTAAGGATAATTGATCCCTTCTAAGTTTAAGAGGCATTTCTCCCATTTCAACCTGTAATGCTGCTGTTGAAGATGTTTGAAAAGCACCAGTACATAGTCTTAAAGCCTGATGTTGAATACTATTTAGCTTATGGAGGTTTGAATCTGCTGCTGAATTATAAACTATACATCCATAATCCAAGACTGACCTAATTAACCCAGTGTAAATTGCTTTTAATGATTTTCTATCAGCTCCCCACTCTGTTCCAACTAAACACCTCATAATATTTAATACTTTCCTACATTTATCAATTATTTTCTTGATATGCACTCCCCATGTCATTCTTTCATCAAACCACATTCCAAGAAATTTAAATTGTTTAACTCTTTCTAAATCATGTCCATATAATTTTAATTTAATTTTTTCATCAACTCTTTTCCTTGTAAAAAACATTATTTTAGTTTTCTCTACAGAAAGTTTTAAACCCCATTTAAACGACCATTTTTCTACAGCTAAAATTGTTCCCTGAAGCTTTTTAACAATAAATTCTAAATTTTTTCCTCTTTTCCACATTGCCCCATCATCAGCAAAAAGTGAAACTCCCATTCCACCGTCTACTTCTTTAAACATATCATTAATTACCACTGAAAACAATAACGGACTTACTATACTACCCTGTGGTGTCCCATTTTCTATATTCATACTCTCAGAATAATCCTTCCCTATCCTCACTTGTATTTGTCTTCCTTCTAGAAAATTTTTGACCCATCTAAACATATGACCATTTATACCCATTCTTCTCATTTTAATTAATAGCCCTTCCCTCCACATCATATCATAAGCTCGCTCAATATCAAAAAATATTGCCACAACACTCTCTTTATTCACTTGAGCCTTTCTAATTTCATGCTCTAAACATAAAACTGCATCCATTGTACTTCTCCCTCTCCTGAAACCACTCTGATATGATGTTATAAGTCCCTTCTTTTCCATATAATATATTAATCTTTCATTTATCATTCTCTCCATTATCTTACATAAATTGGATGTTAATGCTATCGGCCGATAATTTTCTGGTTTGGATTCATCTTTCCCTGGTTTTCGGATTGGAATAATCACTGCTTCCTTCCAACTTTTTGGTAGTTCCCCATCCTCTCATATCCTGTTATATAATTCTAATAAAATACTTTTAGAAGATTCACTTAAATTACTAATCATAACATAGCAAATTTGGTCTTTTCCTGGAGCTGATAGCTTACATTTTTTGAGTGCACTATTTAGTTCATTTATTGTAAAATACATATTCAATGGATCATTTGTATCTTCCATTTGTTGCAATAAATTCTTGTTCTCCAATATTGTCTTTTGCCTTTCTTTTTTCCCTTCTTCACTAATATTTTCAGAACTATGAATTTTAACAAAAGTCTTTGCTAACATTTTTGCCTTTTCTCTATCAGTAACTGCGGTTATTTCTCCATCATTTAGTATTGGACATCCACTTACTCTCTTAATCCCATTCATCCTTTTAATTGTTGTCCAGACCTTAGAAATAGCTGTCTCTTTCCCTATTGAATTACAAAAACTTCTCCAATAATCTCTTTTTGCATTTTTAATAATCCTCCTTACATTTGCTTGCAATTTCTTGTATTCATTCAGATTTTGAAAATTATGATTTCTTTTTAATAATTTGAATGCTTTATTTCGTTTCTTTATAACTTTAGTACATTCTGATGTCCACCAGGGCACCAACCTTCTGTCTCTTCTCCCGCCTTCCTTCCTTATAGCTTGATCAGCTGCTTCATAGACAGCATTACTTATAGAAGTATTTAAATCATCAATACTACTGTTCATGTCTACCTTTAACATTTTTATTTCACTATTTTCCCTAAATTTTCCCCAGTCTGCGGACCTAAAAGACCACTTCTTTATTCCTTTTATACAATACCTCTCTATATTTAACTTTACTTCAATCCTAATAGGATAATGATCACTTCCTATAGTTGTTTTATTTAAAACTTGCCACAAACAAACACCTGCTAATGAATTTGAAACTAATGTTAAATCAATTGCTGATTCTGTATTATCTCTAAAATTAATTCTGGTCCCACTTCCATCATTTAAACATACTAAATTATTAACATCCATTATTTCTTCTATTATATCCCCATTTTGATCATTATGATGACTCCACAAAGAGCTATGCCCATTAAAATCCCCACACCAAATAACTTTACCCTCTAAAAATACCCCAATTTCCTCCATTAAATCTAATGATAGTCTTTTACATGGATTATAAAAGTTAATTATTTTAAATCTTCCATTTACTGTCCAGATTTCAATAACAATATATTCTAACTCTCTTCCTTTAGCTAATAATCTAAATTGAATTCCTTGTTTAATAAATATTATACATCCTCCTCCAGATCCTCCCTCTCTGTCTCTTCGAATGTTTTCATATCCTTTTATAACAAAATCAAGATTTGGTTTAAGCCATGTTTCTTGAATACATATAATATCTAGATCATCTTTACAATCTCTAATAAATCCTTTAAACTCCTGTCCATTTGCAATAAGGCTTCTAGCGTTCCATTGAAAGATAATCAGTTTTTATCTTCCTGACCTCCGACCTTTCCTTCTGCTCCTAACCTTGTATTTATGTGTTCCCAAGATATGTCCTTAATACCAAAAAACCTCTCTGCCCCTTTCACAATTATTTTGATTTTCTCTGTTTTGTGCTTAACTTGATCTGTACAATTAATTACATATGCAATGAACAACAGAATCTTTTCAACTGTTAACCCAGTTTCAGTTCCACTCTGTTTCTGTTCTGTTGTTGGATTCGGTTGAACTTTCCTTATAACTTCCTTAGGTTTCACTCTTTTAACAGCTTCAGCATAACTTATATTATTAGTAGCTTTGACTTGTTCAATTTCCATTGCTTTCCTTCTGACTTCACATCCTCCATAAGTCACCCTGTGTTGTCCTCCACAATTACAACACTTATCCTTCCCATTTCTACATTCATCATAATTATGCTCTCCTCCACACTTTGGACATCTTTGTTTTCCCCTACATGCTGCTGCAATGTGTCCATATCTCTGACATTTGTAACACCTGAGAGGAGGAGGGATATATGGCCTTACAGGAAAGCACATACACCCGACTCTGACCCTTTCAGGAAGACCTTGTGTTTTAAACTCCAACATTACTGAGAGGCTTTCCACTCTTTCACCTTCAACTGTTCTCATCAATCTTTTGATTTTACTTACTTCACCCCCATTAATACTGTGTCTAAGTTTTTCTAGATCTTCTCCCACTGGGATACCTGTGATCACCCCTCTTACTACTTTATCGTCTCCCAAAATCTTTACCTCGGTAATCAGTTTTTTACAAATACTTTGGGCGTTCATCACCTTGTTTTTCTGTTCTTCATTCCTCACTGTGATCAACAGATTCCCATCTCTCAGAGTCTTAGCAAGTGTCAGCTCTCCAAATTTCTTTTTTAATTCTCTTGATAAAGCTAGCGGACCAAGTTGTATTCCTTCATCCTCCTTCCTAAATCTTATGATCAATTTCGTTTCCTGCCCACCGATCCTCTTGCAAACTGCGTTATTTTCATCTGAACTACAGTATTTTCTTCTAGGCTCCGTTTGCTCCTTTGTGTCTCCAACAACCTTTCTTCTTTTCTACTTCGTTCTCTTTCTAATCCTCTACTCCCACGTACTGGAGTCCATTCACCAAAATCCATTTCATCATCTCCCTCATCCTCAACTTGAGTCGCCATAACAGTCCAGTCACAAACCAGTTTATGCCAACCGCCAAGATCAGCTATTTTTGTGTCACTTCTGCTCCGTCAACTCCGCGACCTTCTGGCGTTCCCTCCACGTGAAACGTCGGACCCCCCATTCTTTGAAGGACACACCCTTTATTATACACGTGTGTGTTTAATTAGACAGGTCACGTGACGTGACACACAATAATCCAATATTGATAAAAACAACAACAAATGAGAGCACAAAAACATTCATAATGTCAACACACAGGGTGACAAAACAGACTAGCCATAAGCTGAATGTATGGAATTCAGTTTTTTTTCTCTCCCCCAATGGGAGAGATTTTCTCTAAATAAACGATTTTCTCCCACGATTTTCTCTAAATAAACGTCCGTTTTTGTAGCAGAAAATGATAATGTAAAAAAATTTAACCAATCCTGAAATAAATGCAATAGACTTCTTTGACATATCACATCATTAATAATACATGCTATAATACTTAACAGGACAGAGAACACAACTTTTACACTCCAGTAAAGGTTTGATTGTTAGCTTGTATTAAATTCAGTAAAATCAGACAACTGTTCTTGTTTTCTCTTTTTCACCTCTTCAAAATAAATAAAGGAAATAAAGGTGTGAGATCAAATGAGTGAAATGTTTTGGATATGGTTAGGAATAATCAATTTTCACCAACATTTTCTATTCCAGGAGTTCTCAGGCTGTTTATTGGAAAATCCATGTTCCATGTAAAAGAGTGAGCCACTTTTACTGATACATGTTTAATACCATTCAGGCATGTTTATCAAAGACTTTGTTTCATTTCAAATGTATTACTGTCTATTTTTTAAAAACATATATCTATTTCTTAGCAGATCTTCAAGCATGTCATATTGAACATCCTCCATAGCAGTAATTATAGATAATGAGATTAACATGAACACAGTTGGACTAAATTGAAAATGAAATGCAAACAAAACTATTTTGACATGGCTTAATATTATCAGGGATAAGACAGTTTCTGTGTGCTTCAGGTTTGTGAAGCAGAATTTTCTGTCCTGTAACGTTAATTCTTCTCTGTAGAAAGTTGTGAATTTTACACTTTACATGATTCCATCAACCAGGAGTCCTCTGGGTGCACAGAAAAAGCTCCAATTTAATTTAAAATATGTTTTAAACTTTTTATTTTAACAACAAAAAAAACTAGCTGCAAAAAGCCAATCATATTTTGCCCATTCTTTTTGCATGGGTCTTATTTCTCTCCTTGTTTTCCCAGCCAATCAATGCATTAAAATAAATGGCCTGGATCTATTTAATTTTTCTAAAAGCACTTTACAGTTTAGCAACATTCCCTCATTCGCACTTCCATGTAAATTAATAGGCAACTTGGGGTTAAATTGCCTTGCCCAGTGACAGGCAATTTAACCTGAAGTCGATTTGAGAACAAAATCAAAGAGTTTCATGACGAACTTGTGAGAGGAGTGGAAAGAAAACTGGATGAAGTAATCCAGCAAAAATAATGCTAAAACAATGCTTGACAAAAAGAAGACAAAGTTTGAAAACAAGCTGCTCCAGAAGAGCAAAGAGTTTGCTCACCATTTAAAATGCATCACACAGTGTTTTTAGTCACTAAAAAAGACAACTGCTCATGCTTCCTTTTTCACTTCCTCACCTAGTGACTTTTTACACTTTTTCATTGGGTTAAGGTCACTGGGTCACCTTAACCTTGTGACTCCACTCCTTAACCCAGTGGACTTATTGGGAAAAGGAATTAACTTCAGATACAAAACCCATCAAGAACATAAACTTGAAGGACAACAAACTGATCTTCCTCCAAGATCTTGAATATTGCATATTTCACTGAACTAAATATAAAGGCAAATAAGTGTGTCCACTAGGGGGCAAACTGCTAAGAATGTGGTCATTTTAATTGTCTCTATGCAAGCCGAAATGATCAGATCAATAAATCCTTTTAATTAAATACAATTTTGTTAAATATATTCTTAAGCATAAGAAAATATGAGGATCATAATATGTCTTGATGCCATCTGGGAATTTTTTGACCACTCAGACAGGAATTCACTTTCACTTTGGCTTTCATTATTCAGGTTCTAAATATAGCACAAGCAGAGCACTGCAGGATGTGATAGGTCATAGGAGGGGTTGTGTTGTGTTTTGTCCTGGCCCGATATGGAGGGACTGATATTTGATAAGACACCAACAAGTACACATGGAAAACTGAGCAGAGCAAAAGTAAAAGAAGCAAGTTTTAAATAATATAAGTTATTCCGAACATTAAAATGTAAGATTTTCCATTTTGTAAAAAGGGATATTGGAAGATAATTGGAATTACACAATGAATTAAAAAATAAATAAATAAATAAATAAAAATAACTAACCAACAGGCTTGCAGTGAATTTGTCATGCAAATGATTTGACCTCTAGAAGCGAGTAAAATGGAAAAGTAGAAAATTTGCCCCAAGTGCCCTTTTGGTCAATTTTTTATTTTTTATTTTTGTATTATTATTTCCTAAGCCCTCTTCTGACACATAAAAACATGTGCTAAAATTCTTTGCTTTTTTGTATAACATAATAAGCCGGTCACCTTGTTACGTTTGACCTTTTTGTGAGATAAGGCGGCTAACTGGAGCTCAATGTAGCGAACGTTCCAGATTACAGAACAGGTATTGGTGAATAAAGTGGAGACTTGCTACTTGTCAGATGACGGAAAATGTTGAAGTATCGTTTCTGATTCAGCCCGGAGTCGCGGTTTAAGCAGAGAGTTAATGAAATACAACAGACACTGACAGGCCTCTGTCTTTCTCTGAAGAACTACTGAGGGGAGGAGACAGACAGATGAGGAAAAACTGTTCCTATTATTCAGTATTTTATCATACAGACATTAGGCTGTTGTTGTTGTGCTACTAGCTAGCTGCTAGCTAACGACTTTGCTGGCAAAGCTAGATAACTCAAAAGCTTCTTCCCTGTATCGTTAATGATAGTCATTCTTCAGTATCGCTTATGTAACAGGAGCACATCGCCTGTCCAAAACCGATCATCTCCATAATGGATATATGTCTTCTAATTTCCTTTGCTGCATAATGTACGTTTTATTTATTCTAACTTTAGGTAAATGTATCTTGAAGGAGAATAGCACTTAAAAAAAGTCCAACGAGGATATTCATTTAGAATAAAAAAATATCTCACCCTGAATTACCATGATAGATATAATGAATGTAATAAAAGTTACATTAATGAAGGGGGGAAAAAACTCAATCCAGACTTTAAGTTTAGGGTCTGGTTCACAGAGTATGACGTTAAATTTGTTTCCCAATTATTCAATGGAAAAAAAAAGTTAAATAAAATTGTAATCAAAACTTTTGGAATTGTAACCTCTGACCTCTAAACATCTTTGTGGGTTCATCCAGAGCTTCTCATTTTCTCATTTGTGTTTAGATTGTTGTGTAGATCTTGTGTTCTGTTTGTGCATTTTGGATTCTGTTAAGAAAATATATTTAAAATAAGCTAGTTTTAAAATGTAACATGACTTGATGGAAATAGCCTAATTATAGTTTTAAAATTATAACTTATTTTGGCCTTTTGACCTTTATGTTACCTGTAGTTAAGGCAGACTAAGATTTAAGACCAATATCTAAGTCCTTTCCTTTTGTCTGTTTGGGAGACAATCATTAGGAAGTTCAGCTTTCACACTTATGTGTGAAAGCCATAAACCAGCAGGAGATCAGGAGAAGTTCTCCTTAGACAATAGGGACAAAATGGCTTTAGAGAAAGGGTCAGAGACAGGTCCTGGTTGGATGGGCAAAGTTCCACCCTATTTGAATAAATTAAAGAAAAAAGGATAAAACTTTCCACACAGAGTAACAAATCAGATTTTGCTCTTTGCAACTTCTCCAAGAACGTTCTTGCTGTCTGTTTGTCATTCCATCTTTTGTCTTTTCCTCTTCTCAGGTAAATTTATGTGTTTGTGCTCTGAGGTTTTCTGATGTTTTGTGATGTGTTTTTCTGGTGATAGTTTGCATCTGTCTTGAATAAATGCTGATTATTGTGACGCTGTTGTCTCTGCGTGGTCTCAGTCCGTGCGCACAGCATTTTTCTGAACCCGTGCATAGAGAGGATATAACGAGTAATTTTCTTCTCTTAACAATTCCTTTCTCTGAAGTCATGTTAGTCTTTTCCCCTTGGGTTGTGGTTTCTTTGAGGCATAGTTCAGCTCTTTTGTGTTAATTATTCACCTTCCTTCAGCCTGTTAGCTCAGTTTCATAGTTCACCTGATTTCCTTGAATGTATTCATTCTCCACTCTGCCCTGAGTAAAGGCTCACAGGAATTCATTGTCCTTCACTAGTTTATTTTGTTACACACATTTTTGTTTTAAACTCAGAAAACATGGCAGGCAAAATGTTAGCTCAATGTCTCCCATTTTCCTGCAACTTATTTTAATATCAATCATGAAGTGGGCCAAACCACTGCACAGATCTCACATTTTTTTTCCAAATGAAAAGATAAATTTCATTATATCTCAGTTCACAGTCAGAATGTAATATCTGGAATCTTTTAGAAGGGGTATTGAGAAAATAATATGATCTATGTGGTTTAAATGTGTCTATACACTGCAATCCTCCACAATCCTCTGAATAAAACCAATAAAATATTTACTGACTAAGATGTTAGGATGTTGCTCAGAATGTCAGCTCTCAGGTTGTAGATAAGGCAAACATGACCTTTCATACAACTGGTTAAAATTGATTCTAGTGTGACTCCTGATTAACATCAAACTCGTCTCCGTAGTGGACGATACAACCCAAAAGAAATGAGACTCAAATTTAAGAATGAGTACAAACACACACACACACAGGAGAAATAGAAAGAGAAAGGAGAGCAGCTCATGCTGCAGGGAGATCATTATGTATGAGAAAAGGATAAATCATAACCAAAAATAAGCTTAATCTAATTTCATAGACTTGAACATCTTATAATAATTATGCAATAAAATACATTATTTTATTTTACATTATTCATTATACCAATGCCAGTGTCTGCAGCTCAGAATGACTGAAAAACTTTATCTCAAACACTTTATCACTCAAGACATGCAACCTCAGGTTTTACAAAAAGATAAATCATTTTTGTCAGTACGGTTATGTAAGCTGACATATATATTTAAGCTGTTGATTAGCCAGCCTCAGTAAATTTCTTGTAAGTCACGAGGTACCAGTGAGCTACTTTCATTTTTACACTTGTTGGAGTCAAATTACAGTTCATTTCATGCAGAGGTTCACAGCCTATCACAGACAAAGGGAGGAGTTTCAGTGGGCAGAGACACTATAACTAACGGGCTTATGTTCTAATAATAGATAAAAAGATCCAGTCGGGTCAGAAAACATCGTTCAAGGTGAGTTTGTATCACATACATGATATACTTTGTAAGACTTTTTCTGTTTTATAAAGATATTGCCTATTTTGAGTGTTAAATGTATTGAAATGTGTTGAAGATGTTGCTTGTCAAAGAACAAAAGTACTTGTCCATATTGTTGATATAATCAAATAATTCTGTGCATTTAGGTGGAAAAAGAATTGGTCAACAAGCAAACCTTTGCTTTCCTACTTTCACATTATTGTACATTACAGAATTTCCTGCCTAAACTAATGCAAATGTTTTATATTCTTCCTAAACTTAACAATTTACACTAAAAATTGCTGTCAATGATGTGCATTATTGTTTGTGGGAAAACATACTGAGATTAGTCCATATTCAGACGTCACTGTTGGTCAAAAAGCTGCAGAAACAATGTGAGGCCCTGGGGTTCATGTGAAGGTTGGCATCTTTCCCACCGCAGCGCCTCTTTTTGTGTGGATTGAGAAAAATCACATTAAGAAATAAAATATACTGTAAACAGATTCTTACAACAAGCTTGACTTAATTAATCAATAAAGCTCCAGTTCAAATCAAGATAATAAGGCGAGAATAGAAATTAGACATAAATATCTAGAAAGATGCAGGACTGCAAAATGACTGAAAACTTACAAAGATATAAAAAGGATGCAGAAAGAATGAGAGAAAAATACAGGAGAAAAAGAAAAACAGAGAAAGAAAACAGGAAGAAGTTACACAATCCTCTTCTAATGGTAGGAGTCAAGCAAACTTTGTCCATCTGTACTTGTCCTTCCAGACGTGTCCTAAAACATAGCAGGACATGGTTTTGATTTTTATTAAAAACACAACAACAATGAGGGAGTAATGATGTAAAGTATCAGATGACCATCTGGTTTCAAGAGTCTGTTCTGGAAACACACAAGACTCTAAAAGACCAATGATTGAATTTAATACATTTATTTGAATGGGACAATGCATTTAAAATTTCCGGTCTGTGTCCAGAACCCTACGATCAAATAATCAGTTATTACTGACAGTTCCTCGGACTCGACTTAAGAGGAAAGGAGATCGAGCTTTTTCTGTTGCTGCTCCTGTTTTATGGAATAACTTACCCTTCCAGATTAGATCTCCCCACCACCTGGATCATTTTAAATCCCTTCTTAAAACTCATTTTTACTCTTTGGCATTTAATTAATTTATTATTTTGTGCTCTGTTTTGTCATTTGTGTTGTCGTTCTTGTACAGCACTTTGGTGCAGTTTTACACCTGTTTTAAAGTGCTATATAAATAAATTTGACATTGACATTTTAATAAATGTGCAATGTATCCATAAATAGACCAGATTTAGTGACATGTTAATTTCCTTTTGTAGTCCCATGAAGAAAACAATACAACATACAAAAGTAGCAACATAATATAATTTTATAAAACAAACAAATTAAAAACAATTGAAGGACCAGTAAATCTACTTTAACATACCCATGTCAAGGTTCTAGTGAAATGATTGAAATACTTATTGGTATTTTCATTCAAAGTATGTGTTCTTGTTTCAAAAACTTTGTGAGATTCAAAGTTCAAAGGTTTAAGGTTGCTTGTTGCACCATATCAGTTCTGTAACACAAGATAAGATAAAGCTCTTGACTCGACGAACACAGATCAAGCATAAACTTCTGACCCGCATGAGTTGCCTGGATGGTACACAGCTATGCAGCCCCATATGCAATAAATTCATAATGTACATTTTTTTTCCTTTTTCCTTCTTTTAACACATTGGCTTCAAGAAAACAAAATTCACTTTGTATTCCATCTGCCAAAAGGTGCCTATATGAGAAATAATTAGTTATTTCTGAAGACAATATGTAGAAAAAAATCTTTCACATAAGACTTTGAATGATGTCCGAAGTATTATATTTCAAATTAACTTAATTTTGTGTCCTCAGAGATGAAAAACAGCTAGAATGGAGGTTGATGAAAACGCAGCTGAAAGACCAGAGACATAATCTGCAAGAAGTGATGATTCACACATAAGGGAGAGTTATTATCATGTGTGTGATGAAGGTAATTTAAGTCTGAAAATAATATATTTGCTACCCTCTACTGTCTCATATTTAAAACATGTCTTTACATTATCCTACAGCCAAAGTAGAAAAAAGGACATCTAAACATAAGGTGATCATTTTTTGTATGTTTTTTTTCCCAAGAGAGTATACTTAAACAAAGAAAATTTTAAAAAGAAAATTACAGTTCCAGAACTACAGTATAACCAATGTACAATGGTGAAAATAAGTATTGAACACATCTCTATGGATCTAAGGAGTGACTGACATGAAATTTACACCAGATGTCAGTCTCGACCCAATTAATCCACACAAAGCTTCAATAGACTCTTATTTCCAATTGTATCAGAAATCAATTGGATTATTGGCAGAGTCCATTTTGGAGATTTATTTTCTGTCTTTGAAAACCGTTCCAGAACTTCCTTGTTTGTGTTTTCTTGAAAAATCTACCCTCATTTCATTTGTATTTGCTTTCATCAACTTCTTCCAAGTTTTTTATTTGTGTCATTCCACTTCATTAATGCATAATTGATGTATTTTATTTATTTATTTTTTATTAATGTTTTTTTTTTGGGTTATCAACTTTTGGTGTTAATTTAATGTCAGGAAAATATATTTACTAAAAATAAATTACACGTTCAATACTAATTTTCCTGCTTTACATACTAGAGTAATTTTATTCAAAAATAAACAAAGAACACTGGAAACAGGCAGGGTGGTCTTTTTATGTTTTAAAATTACATCTTTCAAAGTCTTAGTTGAAGGATATACAGTGAAAAATCTGTTTTTTAGTCTGATGCAGGAGAGGATCTTATGGACACTCAACAATCAGACAGCTGTGATAAAAACGCAGACAGGAAGATGGCAATTACTTCTATAGCATCTGCAAGGGATGGAAGAGGTAACAATAGATGAAAATTATATAATGTAAAAGTTATATGATGTAAAGTGCCCTGCAGTCTACTGACAGATGTATTTTCTTTTTTGCAGTAATGCCAGATCTCACTCTTGTGTTAATTGGTGAAATAAATTCCATTGATCTTGAGCCAAATAATGTCCTCCTTAACGAGGAAACACAGGTGGGAGAATTTTCATCCAACCTGTACGATCTGTGTGGTAGCCACATCTCTGTCATTAACATGCTTGGTCTTCCAAATAATGATGATATCCCATTATATCAGTCTGTTCATGCCTTTGTCCTGCTGATACCAAATGGCCAGCATGTAAGCCAGTATACAACAGGAATGTTGTGGTTCCAAAAAACCTTTGGGAAGGAGAACATTCCTCATGTCATGACGGTAATTACCCATAAGACTGATGAGAACTGTGAAAGTGCACTGCAGGACCTAAAAAATATGAACAGCTTTTCAGAAGAAAGATACCACGCATGTAAAAGAAGTATGGCAGATGCAGAAGAGATAATAACTCTTTTGGAAAAAATCGATGTCATGCTCTCTGAAAGAGATACAGACTACTGTTGTGAACGATCCCCTAGAAAAAATGGAGACCAGAAGAAACTGCATGATGTACCACATAAAGCAAACATAACTACAGGTATGATTTAATGATGACTAAAACATACTTTATTTATTGAGACTCACCCATGTAAATTGCTAATTTACTCACAAGGACCTATATGCATCATAGCATTCAGTGAGTAATAACAAAGGATTTTTCTTATAATTATATTTGACAAAACTCTTACTTAAGTTTCTTAAATAGTAATCTCTACAGATAGCCTTCGGCAAATAATAAGATAAGATAATCTGCTCTTTTTTTCCTAAATCCTATAGAAGAAAAGGCTGAAGCTGAACCTGAACTTAAGGTAAGACAAACTAAATGTTTGGATATAGACCTGATCAAATTTTTAGCTGAATTCACAATTTCATCTTAAGAATATGTAATGGAATACAGTAGCTTGTGGTTGTCAACATACAGAAGTATTTCTATTACTTTTCTAGTTAATTTATGTAGTTACATAGTTTATTTCAGTTCAGTTCAAGACAATGCAGTAGCTTCACTGGTTTGAAAAGTCCCAGCTCAACAACAAAGCCTCTGATTTACACACAAAGTGGCAGGGTCTTTTAAAGTGCCTTCAAGAATTTTTTAGTTACGTTTTTGAAATGATTTTGTTACAAAATAAACTCTGAAAACAAAATAAAACTGAAAAGCTAATGTCACATAATGTTTTTAGTGTGATCAACTGAAGAAACATGTTGGTGCTGAACAATCTAAAAACATTTATGACAACAGAGAAGTACAGTGTGAAATCAAGACTGTTCACTGTGAAACAAAAGAGGAAGGTAAGATTCACCCCGTCTATCTACCAATCTGTCCATCCATCATCACCAATCTATGACCCTAAGATCACAGTTCCTGAAAGCTCCATCCAGGACAGAAAAGCTATATATAGTCCACTTGAATTCAATGTTTCCTAAATCTCTCAAAAGATGAAGGAATGGCTCCACAAATGTTGGAGATCCTCTGAACCTCTGACATATTTAACCCTCACAACTCATTTGGGTTTTTCCATGTCAGTCTGGCAGCTTTGTTGCCACCATATCAAGCTCAAGGGTCTTTAGTTGACAGTTGTATCCATCTCTTCACTTGAGTGTCCAAGAAACAACATCTCAATTTTGATGATCAATCACTGGTTGAAGGTGGCTTAATACAAAGTAACCCTATGAACCAGCTTGTGCTCAGTGAGTTCCTAACATGGTTTCTCACATTTGTATAGATTTTTAAGGCAAAGTAAATAGGTGGAAATTATCCTGTTTTGGTTCCTTTAAACTTCATTGGGAAGCTGCTTGGTGGCACAGCTGGTAGCACTGTTAGCTAGCAGCAAGAATGTCCCAGGTTTGGGTTCTGTTTTGAGTTGATATGTTCTTCCTGTGAATGTCTGTGTTTTCTCCAGGTACTCAGGTTTTTCATCACAGTCCAAAATCACAACTGTTAGTTCAATTGAACACCCTAAATTGCTCATGTAAGGTTGTCTTAACTTTGAGTCTATCTTGCTCGGTGATGGAGTGGTGACATCTCCAGGGTACACCCCACCTCTCACCCAATGTTTTCTCACCCTGCAAAAACTAACAGGTAGTGACGATGGATAGATTTTATCTGTGTTTTACAAACTATTTGGTACACATCAACTGTTAACACTTAAAGCAAGCACTAGGAGAGTTTCTAGGCCACCTTAATCTTGAGTTGGATCACTAGATTGGATCATACCTCCAGAATGAAAACATACCACTATCTCCAGTGTAGGGAGTGAGTAGAGGACTGTGTTAATAGGCAGATTTAGTCACCTTTGATTTGCTGCTAAAAGAAATGAGCCGAAAGATAAGGTTGTCAGTTTACCAAACAGTCTACTCTCCAACCCAAACTAAGGGTCTCGTAATGATGTTTAAGAATGTCTTTCAGGAAACTGATCAAGGATAAGTAGTACATAATGGAGGGATGGATATATACAGTATGCTACATACTTTTGCAAGAAAAATATTAGATCATTTGTGAATAATTTGGGAAATAATCTTTGCTTTTTGTAGGTGTACGTCAAAAAGAAACTGAAAAACTACTCAGAAGACTTCACCTCCAAGGCCAACATCAACACATGCTGACATCAGAGGACTTTGTACAAATAGGTCCAACTATAAAAAAGACTAATGAGATCTTTGAGAGAGATCTAGTTTGTGCTTTTATTCAGAGGTTAATGATGTTAGATTATAGAGCCAGATACATCCCTGTTCAGCAAGAAAGCTCTGATGTGAACAATTCACCGGCTGTTCAAGTGTCTGACAGTGCTGTTACAGATGACGATGACATAGATGCTCTTTTTACTACTAATGTAGACATTGATCAGTTAAAAGAGAATCATGTCCACCCAATGGATGTTCAAATGGCAGTATTTCACTGCTCAGACAGCTTTCTTAAACAGAAAATGATCACAAAGTTGTCACAGTGTCAGTATGCCTTACCATTGCTTGTTCCCGATCCTGTCACAACAAATCTTGGGTGTCCTTTGTGGACATTCAGGCAAATAACAAAAACATGGAAAATAAGCACAATCGAACAAAATGCAACCACTGTCACCATGAAGAGCATGCCAATCTACAAAGCTGAGACTCCCATGGTTTCATTTTTCCGACTGGGCTCCATGTCTTTGTCCAAATCTCAGATGATGAATGCATTGATCAACGACCGCCATGACACATTCTTCCACAGAAACTGTAAAGGCAGCACCAAATCTCGTCATTTGATGGATGGGGTGGCAGAGATTGCCTGGTACTGTCCTGCTGGAAAAGACAATGATTTCTTTACTGACTGCATTGCCTTCTGTAATCTTCATGGGGATTCTCTAGCAAACGTAAAACAGCGTGAAATCCTGACTGAAATGTCTTCAGTCATTGTTGTTCTTGTGCCAACTCTGGAAAAAAGTCAGGAAAGTACAGCAGTCATTTCTATACTTTACAAGTCTTCAAAGCCTCTAATTATCCTCAATGCTGACAATGACTGTAGTGGAGTTCAGGTAAAACCTCAAAAATACAAACTAGGGCTGAAAGAACGAAGCCAGTCGGATGTTTCTGAAGAACTAAAAAAGATTATAAAAAGCCTTTTGTCTGGACCCCACACATCCTTCCAGCTTGAAACTATGGCTGATGTCTCTGGGGTCAAAGTGGATGAAGATCAGAAAATCTGCCAGAATGGGAAATCTGCTGCAATAGAAATAATTGAATTGATTGAAAGGATGGACGTTGCCAAAATCAAAGATAAATTTCTTCCCTGCCAAGGTCAACTTTGGTATGACTGGTGCAAAATCAATAAAGAGTTGCATCATCTTAAAGGACACATTGAGAAAGAAAAGGGTCAGAAGAGTCATCAGCTGATGGAACTACGACAGAAACAGTGTGATGCATCCAACAGTAAACTGATGAGGTTGTTCACTCAGAGCCTCCAGAGTTTGCCACCAAAAGAAAGAGAATATTTCCTGACATGGACTCAGATCCTCATAGATGCCCTCTCCACAGATGATCTTTCTTCAATTCTCCAAAAATATGATGAAACCTGGTCAGAGGTCTTGGTGTTGAAAAAGAAACATGACAAATCTGCTCAATTAAAACACAAACAAACTGAGCTTGAACTGTTATCAAAAAAGCTTCAATCAGCAACCTTTGGTCTGGAACACATCTTCAGAGAAATGGGACAGATCTATGAAGCTCATAAATCTTTAAAGCAACAATCACAGGGCCGACAGCCTGATTGGACTAAATACCCGGAACTGGCTGCAGATCTGATGATATCAGGACACCCGATGGAGTTGATGGATGGGGATGCAGGCCATGTGCCTTTAATATGGATCTCTAGTCTTTTACAGGAAGTCATCAAGAAACTTGGTGACCAGAGAGTCTTTGTGCTGTCAGTTCTGGGCGTACAAAGTAGTGGAAAGTCAACAATGCTGAATGCCATGTTTGGCCTGCAGTTTGCAGTCAGTGCTGGGAGATGCACCAAGGGTGCCTACATGCAACTGGTTAAACTGTCAGAGGAAATCAAGGACAAATACCAGTTTGACTACATTCTAGTTGTAGACACTGAAGGACTGCGAGCTCTTGAGTTAGAAGGTAATGCTACCCTTCATCATGACAATGAACTTGCAACATTTGTTGTTGGTCTGGGAAACATGACACTGATCAACATCTTTGGTGAGAATCCAGCTGAGATGCAAGATGTCCTCCAGATTGTTGTGCAGGCTTTCATGAGGATGAAGAAAGTCAAGCTTTCTCCAAGTTGTGTGTTTGTCCATCAGAACGTCACAGATATTACAGCAGCAGAGAAAAACATGGACGGAAAAAGACGCCTGCAAGAAAAACTGGACAAGATGGCTCAACTTGCTGCCAAAGAGGAAGTGTGTGATGTTGAGTGCTTCAGTGATGTCATCGCATTTGATGTGCAAAAAGATGTAAAGTACTTTGCTCAGCTGTGGGAGGGAAGTCCACCAATGGCTCCTCCAAATCCAGGTTACAGTGAAAGTGTCCAAGAACTGAAGTCCATCATTCTGTCTAAAGCCTCACAGTCTACTGGGATCACTCTGTCACATTTCAGCACCAAAATCCAAGACCTGTGGAACGCCTTGATGAATGAACACTTTGTTTTTAGTTTCAAAAACACCCAAGAAATTGCAGTTTACAGAAAACTGGAGGTCCAGTATGGGAACTGGACTTGGGCCCTGAGGAGTGAGATGCTGAACATTGAAAACCAACTTTATCCCAGAATTGAAAAAGGCCAACTGGACAAAGTTGAACTCGGTTACCTTACCAAAGAAATGAGCAAAAAATACAAAGAAATAACAAAAGCTATTGTGGATTACTTTGAAGATGACAAAGACAAGGAGATGTTGGTTCAGTGGCGGGGCCGATTTGAGAACAAAATCAAAGAGTTTCAAGAGGAACTTGTGAGAGGAGTGAAGAGAAAACTGGATGAAGTAATCCAGCAAAATAATGCTAGAAAAATGCTTGACAAGAAGAAGACAGAGTTTGAAAACAATCTACTACAGAAGAGCAAAGAGCTTGCTCACCATTTAAAATGCATTGATGATGAAGAGGAACTAAAAGAACAGTTCAGCACTGTTTGGAGTCACTGGGTTAAGGAATTAACCTCTGATACAAAACCCATCGAGAACATAAACCTGGAGGAGGATCAGATTGCTGTCCTTCAAGATCTTGGTGTTGAATGGGGACTCATTGATGAGTCAAAAAAAAGTAAGAAATACAAAGATCTCTCAGAAACTGGAAACTATTTTCGCTATATAACCCAAAAGAAGTATCAAAAACAATATCAGGAAAGCCAACAGTCTCAGGGAAATAAGAGAGAAGCAAACAAAGATACAAGCAGCCAAAGCAAAACCTTTTTTGGCTATTTCCAAATAGCCAAAAACCATGTCATTCCATGGTTTGGAATGACATCAACAACACAGCATGTGGAAGAACGTAAACCAAAAAATCCTTTTCAGTATGAAGAACAGGAATTGATCAGATCATTTGTCAAAAAGGTTGAACAAGAATGTCTTGAAGCAATTAGGAGCAAACCTGTTGCAACAAGAGGTTACAGGTCAACCTATTTGCAGGAACTTGCCAAAAATGTTAAACAAAGAGTGAGAGAGTTTGAATCAGGGAAGAAATTTACATTCAAGAAGGAGTTTACAGTTGACCTTTCACTGCATGTGTTTGATAGGGCTGAAGGTTGGCTCTTATACTCCCACCACATCTACAGAGAGAACAATGATGCTCTCACTTACTTGGACAACAAGAAAAATGAGTATTTCAACATTTTCAGAAGCTTCTGCAAAGGAAGTTCATCTGCTGTGGTGTTTGGAGAAATTATGTGTGAAAAACTCAAAGTCTCTGCTGTTGAAGCCGTCTGTAACAAGACTGGAGTTGATATTGCTGGACAGATGATGTGCAGTTTCCCAGCATTCAGTGAGAACAGACTGAATTTAGAGAAACATGTGTTAGCATCTCTGGCAGAGAAAGAAGACTTTAACAGATTCACTACCTACATCAGAAATCCAAGAGCTCAAGTTGAGGCTTTCATCAAAGAAGAAGTAAAGAAATACATGTTCACGACACAGAAAGTTAAAGCCCAGAATATCCTGAAGAAAAATGTAGAAGAAATCACCAGAGTCATCAGTCAGGCTTTGTTTGAGGCAACAGAGAAATTCAAACACAAGAAAGGAAACATAGAAATGTGGGTGGAGGAATTTTCTCGAAAACTAAAGCCAAAGTTGACACTTGATATCGTTAGTTGTCAAAACTTCAGTGACATAAACAATTTTGAATTTCTTAAAGAAGAGATAGAGAAAGGCCTGAAAAGCATCACAACAGAGATGAGCAAACTCTCCCTGGAAAAGGTGAATAACTGCAGGCAGAAACCTGATCAGATCCTGATTGATCAGCTGTGTAACTGCTGCTGGGAAAGGTGTCCATTCTGTGCCGCTGTTTGCACAAACACTTTGAAGGACCACAGTCCTGAGAAGCACAGCGTTCCTTTTCATCGACCCTCTGGAGTTGAAGGTTGGCATGTAAGAGGAACAGTTGATCTGGTCATTGATTTCTGCACCACATTAGTTGCAAGTGACAGAGCCTTTTACGCTGATGCTGGCTCAGAGGAGGCTGTTCCTTTTAAACAATACCCAACTGCAGGAGAAAAGTATGCTTCATGGAGCATTACAGCAGATGCCTCTATGCTGGCCTACTGGAAATGGTTCATCTGCCACTTTCAAAATGAATTAGAAGTCTACTACGATTTGAAATTTCAGGGTAGTGGAGAAATTCCTCACCATTGGAAAAACTTCAGTAAGAAGGACGCCATTGAAAGTCTGAATGAAATGTGTAGTTTGTGAAGAAACTGCAACCACTCCATAGTTAGAGATAGCAAGATTGTACGCACTATAATGATGATAAGATGCTCCAGTTCCTCATCTGCAGACAAAATAACACATCTTGGAAACATCTTCGATGTGAATATTCAGTTTTTAATTGAGTCACTGAAATGAATTAACTTTTAAAAAGTAGTTCAATTTGACAAGGAAAACCAGAATTCACTAGATCAATAGAACGACATGCCCTGCCAGTCCTGATTTTATTTTACAGTGGCAGAACAGATCATAATCACATGACTTATTGGAGGTTTAATTCACAAAATCACATCAATAGATCTACAAGATGTATCAGGAACTAATTTTTTTCACAGGCCCCCCAAAGCTGTTCATTTAACAATGCCTTAAACAGGCCTCGAGCTGATGGCTGGATGCCTGATCAGAACATCCTCACTTTACAGTTATTCCTTCTTTAATCGACCAAACCACCTATTAAACATACAGTATTTATACAGTAAAATGCAATTTGTTTTAAATTGCAAATAACTCAGACATAGCTGACGCATCTTTGATTCTTCTTTGTATCCTTGATATGCTTTGGGAGAGAGAAGTCAAAACCCATTGATAGACTGTTTGAGTTTGATTTACAGGTTGTAGAAAACGATTCCCAATTTTATGTTTATATCCTAACTTTTTAGTAATCTCAAAACAAAATGTATTAAATCTGAACATTATACACAACAGGGCACTTCAAAATTCATGTGCTATACTTGGTACAGTAACGACACTGGTTTCAATCGTTTTTTAATCCTGGTTATTTAAGTCATCGCAGATTTGTAGATCTTGAAGCTCTTGAGTTTGAAATCCCCTGCCACTTGGACATAGGTGATGACGTCCATGTTTGTACAATTAGGAAAGTTGAGTTTCTGCCCGTCAGGGAGCTCCACCTCAAACCCGTCACCAGAAAGCTTCAAAAAAATCTAAAACAAACGCATGTTTGTTATTTTTCAATAAGCAGTCAGTCATGTGTGAAGTGATGTACAGATCTAAATACCACAGAAATGTAAAAAAGACAGTAGATATGTGTGTGACTATGATGATTACCATTTTATATTGAAAAATATTAACTTTCAGTCTGTTGGTTCAAGACAAATAAAAACACCTTGAAACCATTTTGTCCTGGATCCAGATTTCCTCACCTTGACATCACTGCCCCTCTGCAGAGGGTTGTTCATTTCCCTCCCTTCACTTCCCCAGCAACCTGCTGTCTTTGAGTTGTACACTAGGACCGCTCCGTCTGCGTCGTCCTGGAACCGGGGGTTAAAGTGCAATGCCAACTCTTCCGAGTTCACACCGATGTCAATCTGGAACCTGTTTGGATCATGAATCTGATTTTATTGTATTTTTCGGCACTCATTCCATTTATCAATAAATGTAGGGAAAAAAAAATGAACAAGCTGTTTTTGCGTCATCTGTGCTTTTCATTCAGGATTACGTCAAAATTCAGGATTAAATACAAACATGATGCGCTTGTCTTACTTCTCAGCATCGTGCAAAATTTCCCCCTTTAGTTTTATCTTGTCTCCATGTGTTAAGGTCACATTCTTCAGTTCCAGTTGCTGAGGAAAAGAGTTTTGAGTTCAAACCATATCACCAAATCAGAAACGTATGTAGATTCACTTATAACCAAAAGTTTATTTCTGTTAGTTCTGATCAGCATGGTTTACGGCTAATAAAACCAAATATTTGATTTCTCTGAAATGCATTACATAAGACCAATAAAAAAGGAATTTTATCAAGTCCAAAGTCAATGCAACCTTCTACCAGGATATTTTCTGGGACTTCTTTCTTATAAAAGCTGTATGTAAATCCTGATTTTAATTTTTAGCTGGACTTGGTACCTGCATGCTGCCAAAGCTAACTGTTTTAATGATCAAAATGTCACTGATTGATTGAGAGGCACCCTGGTTTGACTTTAACCCTATAAACAGTATTTGAAGCTTTGTCAAGAGGAAGCGCAGAGACACCAAAGCTAACAATAGCTGTGTTTCTATTGACCGTATAATTGTACGAATTGAAATTACAAAAATAAATTTGCTTAATGGAGGTACGGCAATTAGGGAGAAAAAAAAACATGTTTTTTGATATGATATTCCATATTACTAATTGTACACAAGCACTCACTTATTTGTTAAATGTCCTTGTATTTAAAAAAAATCTAAACAATTTGTTCCTCATACAATGACGCAATTAATTTGATGAAATGCAGAAGAACAATTATCCTTACCATCTTCATTTTGGATCCAACTAAGAGTTATAATAATCCAAGAAACTATCTTTATGCACAATGTGACTTGCTTCCTGTGTGATAGAGGGAGGATAAAGGTTTGAATGTAATTATTGTATATGTATGACACAAACAGAGTCGCACAAAGCAGAAAACATGAACAATATAACACTTAGCACACTCAATATTTGTCCAGAAGCTGCCTGTACCAAAACTGTCTGAAAATGGAATCAAATTCATATTAATCATTTTACATTAATATCAATACAATAATCATGCGTCTTTATATTTTACCCTTAAATATTAATACACTAAAAATATCATATACCTAAGAAACGTTTTAACTAATAACTATTTATTCATTAATGTCTACTCAGGCTATATTGAACATTTTGTACTTTATTTTTTCAATTATCATCTTTTAAGCAATTGTTTCTTTTTACATGACTCTGGTTTTTGTCTTCGACAGAAACATTCGGTTTCTCTTTATTATTTACTGAGGTTTATTTCGTCATTTTCAGTAAAGCAACATTCACATTGAACTCCTCTTGAAAACTGAGGTTTTTATTTGTGGCCACTAGAGGGCGAGCTTTTCCTGACAACAGCTTCCGCTACGTCGATGGAAGTGACATAATAAAGTAAACAGGAGGCGTCACTACATTTGTGTTGGTGTTAATGGAAATATAATTGCCAGTAAAAGGCGCATTTCGAAAGAATATTCGGGATAGAGGCGTATTTGGTGACAACACCTGCATGAGGAAGCTGCTGAAAACCCGCTGAAGGTATTTTTATTTAAATAATGTCTAAAAGCTGATAGCATCTCTAATGCACCTGCCTGAAGCTAAACCTGCTAGCAGCTAATGAAGCAGCTTTTACATGCAATTTTATCTTAACTTCCGTCATTACAGTTAAATATTTATCTTGTGTTTTTACTTACATGGTGTTTAAAGTCTTTGGCTTTAACTACTGAACCCAGATGGGTTAAATTTTCTATTGTAGCATGAACTGTGACTCACCATCTGTTACTGCAGCCCGGATCATGTCGCTGCTTTTATAGCATCAGTGCCAACACCGACTGTGTTTAGCTGCCTTTATTGTCTTTTCTTTTTACTGTAATTAGTACAGCAGCTCACCTAAAGTAGAGTCATTCCTGGCAGCTTATTCTGAGACGACACATAAAAGTTGTCTGGTGCTTAAATTTGTTTTCATCATAAATCTTGGACACAGATCACTGATAAAGTTGTTTTTTCTTTTCTTTTTTTTACTTTTACAGAAACTTTCGTTCTTGGAAAGCTGTGATTCTGTCCTGCGATGTTCACAGACATGGATTATGAGCTGGAGGAGGACAAACTGTGAGTCAAATGTATTTTGATGTTTTATAATCTTAGTCTTCTGAAAGTATTTATACCTCTTGGACATTTTCTGTATGTTATCTCATTGGAAGCGCAGACTTCAGTGTATTTTGTTTAAAATTTAACAGAGCAGGTCTGAGCTCAGAAGAAGTAGGAAATCTATTTTGGCCATTAAAAGCTGGTTCATCTTTAAAATATTAACTCATACGATGAATCCATTTTATTTAATACCAAATATCCGCAAAACAGCTAAACTAAATGTGTCATTTATTGATCTTTTCATACAGAGGGATACCGACGGTTCCCGGCACTGTGACACTGAAGAAAGATGCTAATAATCTCATCGGCATCAGCATCGGTGGTGGAGCTCAGTACTGCCCTTGTCTCTATATTGTCCAGGTAGGAACATGAGAGCTGGTAACTATAGCGCCTAGATATGATGCCATGTTTACCTCATGGTTCGTCTTTTATTAAACAAACGTTTAGAAAATAAATTAATTCATATTTATTTTCTTATCTCACCTTAATGTTTCCAATTATTTAATAATTTGTGATATAAGGGAAAAAATGACCTGATTAGATATAAAATAATTCAAAGACATTTTACTCCACTTCAATCGGATCTGAATAAAAAATTAAATGTGATTAATCACCGTGAATAAGGAGTAGTATCTTTATTCCCCATAGGCTCAGGTGAGTTTGGATAATTTTATCCCCCACTTAACAAAAATAGAATTTAAAAGTTGCATTTTTAATTTTCTCTGGTTGTATTAGCCTGTAATAAAAATGTGTTTGATTTTAATTGTAATAAAAAAAGAAGAAAAAACAACATAACTCCAAAGCCTTTTTCATGTCTCTGTATCTTATTTTTCATTCACTGCAGTTGAAACTGGGCCAGTAAAACCTGATTTGACCTTTTACCTTTTCAAGTGGTTCCTTTTGTCTCCCAGGTGTTTGACAACACTCCCGCTGCTCTGGACGGGACGCTGGCAGCAGGCGATGAGATCACCGGAGTGAACGGGAAAACGGTGAAAGGGAAAACGAAGGTGGAGGTGGCCAAGATGATCCAAGCTGTCCAGGTTAGCAGGTTCTGGGAACTGAAAGACGAGTTGGTGTTAATTAAAGCTCTTTTATGTGAGCAAACATTTTAGTGTTGGTTTCATGTACCACAGTTATGATTTCTTAAAACTGTGTATAAAACTTTCTTGTGCTGTGAAAGGAGACAGTTGAGTGAACCATCAGTAGCTGGTAGAAAGAAATTTGCAGTCGCACACAAAGAAAAACGACACTACTGAAAACAAGGAGAGGTGAAAAATCCTTACTCTGTGCGAAAGACTTAATGGATCCTGGAAACGGAGAAAGTTTGAGAAAACTGTTACACAAAGTAAAGTTATAATAAAATTTATCCTTTCATTGTGAAAAATGTTAGAAATAATCAAAATATCCATTTTAATTTATCACTTTAGATTTAAATGTCCAAAGATTTAAAGTTATAACTAAACTAAATAAACTTCACTCAGGTTCAATCTGTTTTATTTTTATTTTTAACTCGTAGTGATCAAACCGGTAGAAAATAACTCACTATTTGTCCAGCGGCCGTCCAGAGCCCAGCTTTGGATGGAGCAGTAGAGGAGTTTAACTCGCCTGTCAAGCTTTTTGAAGAGTTGAGATAATAGAAACCATGTGGCAGAACGTCAGCATGGCCGTGCCGTCGTGTTGTTTTTGACTTCTTTTGTTTCACACAGAAACATTCCCTGACTTCCTGCGTTTTGGGATAAAGACGGGCTGCAGTGTGGGAATTAAAGGATTAGCCTGTGCTGGCGTTTGCTTTTCAGGGCCCATGATGCACTTTAACGTCACCATTTCCTCCAAAGTCTCCATTCTGCCTCTAGTGCTGAAACAAATTGTCTTCTCTTTTCTATAAATGAAAAATTCTCAGTTGTTTTAATAACAAACTGAACGTTTAAATCTGTTTGTGTTCTCAGGGAGAGGCTGTGATCCACTACAACAAACTGCAGGCCGACCCAAAGCAGGGAAAATCCTTAGATATCGGTCTGTGATTCACTCATTTAATAAACTGATCTTGCTGCTGGTGTGAATGCATCTCTTTGAATCTTAATTTATTACGTTTCAGTGTTGAAAAAAGTCAAACATCGCCTGGTGGAGAACATGAGCTCAGGAACCGCAGATGCTCTTGGACTCAGCAGAGCTATTCTATGCAACGGTAAGATTTATTTATATTTATATTATTCTAATACATTTTCACTGCTGCTTGATTTCTGTTGACGGATCAGTTTATGTAACATGTTTGTCTTTGTAGACGGCCTGGTGAAAAGACTGGAAGAGCTGGAGAAAACGGCTGAGCTTTACAAAGGTAAAAACTAACGGGAGTGAAAAGAACTAGTTGGCTGGTTTAGTCTCCTGGTAAATTCACATAAATATATGAAAAGTATACATTTCTTTAATCAAGTTCGAACATAATAAAATCTAAAGAGAGATATTGAGTGCTTGTTCAGGTCAGGATGTCATTGTCTTGTTTTGTGCTTTCAGGACTGATGGAGCACACCAAGCGGCTGCTCAGAGCTTTCTTTGAACTGTCTCAAACTCACAGAGGTCTGTCTTTTCAGAAATAGTTTATTGATGTAACGGTAACTAAAAATACATTTTTGTTTGTCCTCACTTTGCGTAGCAAAAAAAAAACCTGATCATGTCAGTTTTATTAAGCTGAGTACATTGATCGACATGCCGTCCTCACAACATGTGACCATATGTAACTAGAGAGCTTTCAGCATCACACCGTAACGTTGTAAGATTGATACTTTAGTTTCATGTTTCCTCTTGGAATTTTGCTTTATTTTTGTATTTTAGTTTCTCAACATTTGCACAAATCATGTTTATATGTTAAGATGTTTTGTAGACGTCGTCAAACTTTGTCCAAATTCTGTCCTTAAGCTTGAACAAAAATAATTCAAGGAAAGAAAAACACAAAAACTTGATGGCCAGAGGTTTGATTATGTACTAAACTTAAATAAAATGTATCTGTATCGACGACACGATCCTTGCATCTACTCAGTATTAGATCAATGCAAAAAAATACAATTATTGTACACTTCTAGGCTCCACACAAGGCCTGCTTTGTTTTTGCTGAAATCTTTTGTAGGTTTATTTTGTAACTGAAATACAACAATAATTAAAATAAATGAGAAGCTAATCCACTCATCTTAATGCTGCTTACATTGCTTTACGTTTTATGAACCTAAAGAAATGCCTAAAACACACAAACACTCTCAAAGCTTTCTAAGGTACAAAGCATGTGAACTACATCCAGATTGTTTACTTTTTCCTAAACTACCTACATTCTTATTGACAAGGTTACTGGAGAGATATGGGTCAAAGATGGTTTGCTGCTAACGCTAAGAGCGCACACTCGGCCATGTTTCTGAAAATCTAATATCGTTTGCAACACAGATGTCACAAGCTGATCAAATTTCAAAACCAAACAATTCAGACATTCCTAGCATGAATTTAGCCATATAGGTAGCTAACTGTGAACTTGTTTATCAACTTTATTAATGTAAACAACTTTATTTTGTAAACTAATCTACAGAATTTGACCCAATGGAATCACTATTAGCATCATATCAGATGAACCTTCATTAGTCAAGTATTAATACCATTTTATATTGTATATCAGCTGACTTTAATGCAGAAAAGGAACCGTATTTATGCATATATTTTTACTATTGCATCATTTTATTCTAAATTTTTACAAAGTGAGCAAAAAAACTGTTAGTATCTGTATGTTATTATTTATTTAGATACATTTCTTCATATTGAAAATCTCTACATTTATCTTCTGTTTCTGACATGTTGTTGTTGACCTCCTCAGGGTTTGGAGACGTGTTTTCCATCATCGGTGTCAGAGAGCCGCAGGCTGCAGCCAGCGAGGCTTTCGTCAAGTTCGCTGACGCTCACAGAAACATCGAGAAATATGGAATCGAGCTGCTAAAGACCATCAAGCCTGTAAGTGCACAATGCATGTTTCACTTTGAGTACAAATTGCAGCACTGAAGACACAAAAACTAATTATTTAGATTTTTATTCCTTTCTTAAGTGCATTTAAACATTCATTATAACCAATCTTGCTCTTTGTATTTATTTGTCCTGCTTCTATTAACCCTTGCAGCATTAAATCAACTTGTTGTTGTTTACTTTCAGATGCTCCATGACCTGAACACCTACCTGCACAAGGCCATTCCAGACACCAAGCTCACCATCCGCAAGTATCTGGATGTAAAGTTTGAATATCTGGTGAGGAAACGGCTCTGGGCTTTTCTGCACAACTCATCATCATCATAACCATAATCATCATCATCATCAGTTCTAGATGGATGAGTTTGCCGTTTTAAATAAACTTCTGATGTGTTTCAGTCATACTGCCTGAAGGTGAAGGAAATGGATGATGAAGAATACAGCAGCATTGTGAGTATTTGTAGAGTTTCTCGTACTTTTTACAGTCATGTTGGTTGTTAGTTTATTATTCACATTACCTGCTGAACTTTGTATTTGAAAATTAAACTCAGAAATGGCTTTTACTTTATGACATGTTTCCAGTGTAAACAGAAATCCTGTGTTTTCTACCTTTGCACTGTATTATACAGGCTTCCTCTGTTCTTTTCTTTATCACACATGCATGTTTCAGGTCTGGTCAAAGTCCAGACCCAAATCAGGTTGAGTTGCAGTGGCAAGACTTTAAACAGTCACTGATGTTTAAAACCAGTACATCAAAGAGAAGTGAGGCCAGGATTCCTCTACAGACTCACTGACAGTGACTCCAAATACTTGATGGGAGTTATTTCCTATAAGAGTACCATAACTCCATTCATTTATGACATATGTCACACTGGTTTGGGTTTTTTCCCCTTAAGAAATTAGTCAAATTAAAAAAAAAAAACTGTTGTGGCAATAAACAAAGAACAGAACAAACCTGAAGGGGGTAAACACTTTTTCAAACTCTCTGTTTGATCTGTTTTTATTTGTATCCAACAGGCCATGGGAGAACCTCTGTATCGTGTGAGCACAGGGAACTACGAGTACCGTCTGGTGCTGCGGTGTCGGCAGGAAGCTCGGGCCCGCTTCGCCAAGATGAGGAAGGACGTTCTGGAGAAGATCGAGTTGCTGGATCAGAAACACGGTTTGTCCTTCCTCGCCTGTTTCCTGTTAGCCGATTATTGCTTTCCTAACAAGAAAGACACAGATTCAACTTTTCTCTCCGTTTTCAGTCCAGGACATCGTGTTCCAGCTGCAGCGCTTCGTCTCAGGCATGTCCCATTACTATGACGACTGCTACGCCGTCCTGAAGGAGGCGGACGTGTTCCCCATCGAAGTGGACCTGTCCCGCACCATGATCAACTACAGCAGCCAGTCGCTGTCCTACACGGACGAAGACGAGGAGGACGGAGGAGGAGGAGGGGAGCAGGAGGGAGGGAGCACTCAGGCAGAGAACGGCACCGAAAAGCTGATTGATGATGAATGAGTGAATGAATGAACGTGTTAAACACGGCAGCGAAAACATTTGATGCTGTTGAAACAAAGCTCAACATGACTTTGTGCTCATTTTACTGTTTTATTGTTTATTTAAACCCATTTTCTTGCTTTTTTTAAATTCCTTTTCTCACTAACACAACTCCACCACAGTGGGTGATTTTATTTTAGCATGTAGGTGTGTTTACTATGTCAGAGTGGGATCTTGAAGCTGGAGATGTGCCTTTTTTTAACCGTCTCTCTTGGAGTCTAATGGGTTTCTGGTGTTTGTCAGTCTGTATGAAACTGAATGTTGTTACTTTATTGTCTATATTACTTGCTGCACATGTACAACACCAACTTATTCGGCTGCTTTCCATTTTTTGTCTTACCTGAAACTTAATTCCATATTTTACAAAACGTCAACGAATGAAGTTCCAGCTTCAAAATTTGTTACGCCTCTTTTTGCAAACATTAAGGCAGATTTACCTTGCATTAATTTTATTTTATTTTTTTATATAATCCATTCTATTGAAAATAACACTATGCTTTTACATTCCAGCCTTACACTAAAACAAGAAGGGTGGCTGTCTTGTTTGCACATGCAACCCCACAGAGCTACTATGCTGTTAGCACTACATGAAAGAAAGTATAAACATGGACAGTTCAAATAATGCTGTGTATCAGGTCATTACCACTGTATTTATTGTGTTATTGTTTTTCTGAAATCATATTTAAAAGTTTGTAAAAAAGTTATTCTTGGAAAGAAAAATTAAGCTCTTGCTTGAATATGTTGTATTACAAGTGACCACTGGGGGGCAGCAATGCACCAGATTTCACTTTACTACTGTAATAGATTCAGTTGAAGTTTTGTGATGAAGTAAATCGTTTTATTTTTGTCTTGTTTACTTTTATGTAACGTAAGGAAGGACTTTTTACATCTTTATGCACTTAATCACCAGTTGCAAAATCTGCTGATCTCAAAGTGAAGCTCATAAGTTTGGTCCTTGAAATTCTACACTATCCTCAAAATAAATAAACTATTGAAGTCAAATGCATACAAACATGATGTACCTACTGCGACAAGCTCATGCTTTGTTGTTTAAGACGGTTAATTTTGCTTTTCTAATTCATTTTTGCTTTATTCCTGTTACTATAGCAATGCCCGAAGATTTGTAAATATAAAATAAAACTATTTAAAATTCTTTGGTTTGTGATGTTTACTTTTAAGCCTTAGAATAAAGTCCACGTAATTCCTTAATCCATTCTTTACGATTTTGGTAGCTTTTCACTCCATTTCGTATAAACGATCATTTTAATGCTATGTAACAGTGGTTCCTAACCCTGGTCCTAAGGTCCCGCTGTCCTGCATGTTTTTGATGAGTCCTGACTCCAGCACAGCTGATTCGCATCACCTCCTTTGCACTCCTGCAATTGACTCAGATGCTGGTTCATTTAACTCAGGTGTGCAGCAGCGGGGAAACACCTAAAACTGCAGTGCAGTGGGCGCTGGGGACCCAATGAGGACCAGGGTCAGAAAGCTTTAATCTGCGCATACTCCCCCTTCATATGTACTAATTACGGCCCTGTCGATGGAATAGGTGTGCGCCCCAGTGGCCTAATGGATAAGGCACTGGCCTCCTAAGCCAGGGATTGTGGGTTCGAGTCCCATCTGGGGTGGCTACAGTTTTTATATCATTGTGTCTTATCTTATGCCACTTTTTAAGTTTTAGCGTTTTCTTTGCCTTTTCAAAAGCGAGACATCAATTTTACCCAGCTGTTCCGTCATTGATTTTTTTTTCCTTCACCTGGGCTCCCAGCCAATCAGGAAGCGCTCCGCTCCCATGACTCACGCTCTACCCAGGACTTTCCCTCCGACACAAAGCCTTAATTTCCTCGTCGCTTCTCCTTCATTTAGTTCATTTGTTTTATTCATGCTGCTCCAGACGTAGCGCTTCGCTGCATTTTTTGCAAACATGCTGTTAACAATGAAGCTATATATCTTTCTTTCAGTTCATGTGGTGACGACCTTCGCTGCTGCTGACAGTAAGTAGGACGACGGTGTTGATAATCACTGGTGGTTGTATAAGATCAACTTGCGTTGTTTTCTGGGATTTAACCTGCAGACTAGTGGTTGGTTGAAAGCCTAAAACCATGTTTAAATACGTTTAATTGGACTCGCGTGCTGTGATTTGACGTATGTTGGTGTTAATTATAGTTTAGTTAATAAGACACCCAGTCACATGAATGCGTCTTAAAAGTTACACTTTCCTGGAGATCCGTAGTAAACTAGAGATCATAGTTTTTTTTTGAATGAAATATTACAAAAAACTGACTTTTTGCTACACTAAAAGCTTAGTTGTAAAAGTGAAAGTACTCTTTGCATTCAAAGAAGCGCTTGAACGAACGTTCCCATTAAACATGTTGGACTGTCTATCTCCGCCTAGAGATGACCGCCGTCACTGTGTACTGGGACCAAGAGCACAAGCTTGTGGTGCTGAAGGAAGGAGTGATGGAGACGGAGAGCGATGCGTACGGATACCTGAACGACACGCTGTCCAGTACCGGCTGGAGCGTCCTGGAGGTCCGGGCCGGATACGGGAAGACGACCCAAACTGACGAGATGACCTTCTTCCTGGCGGGCTACGTGGAGGGATTCCTCTCTGCGCAGTAAGGACGCATTACGCACAACATGGTTAATATTGTGTTTAAATTAAAAGGCATAGATTACAGCTTATCTTTTGCACATTTTGTCGCATTTCAACCTCAAACTTTAAAGTGTTTTACTCCATTTATTACAAATGTCAAATAGTTCATACACTGGGATGTCCAGGTTTTACAAAAAACAAATAAATCAAGGTTTTAAAACTAATTTTTGAGTAGTTGACTCAACCATTACTCATATTTATCAGTAATCGTTACTCATTCTTATCGGAATCGCTTTTTTATGGAATAGTAACATTTTGAACATGTCTGTTTTATGTGAGCATAGTTTGATTTGTTTGTTGAGGAGGAAGGAAATGAATGTAGTCTTTAAAATGAGAAATCTGAACATGAATTTACATTAGTCCACCTTTATTCTCATACCCAAACATAAAACATAGTGCAACTAATTACCTTTAAACTGACCTTATTATGAAGGTCAGTTTGAATTGTGTGTAATTCAAACTCAGCTGATCTTTATAAACCATTCTGTCAAACATGGTGGTGGCAGCATCATGCTGTGGGGGGACTGATATTTAAGAAGTAACTGAGAAGCTGATCAAAGATCTTATGTTTGTTTGAAAACATTAAAGATCAAACACCCTGAAAACATAATCTCTGCAGTGAAACGCGGTCATGGCAGCATCATGCTGCGAGGCAAGGAAGTTGGTCAGAGTTTAAGAGGAAGACGGAAGGACCTGAATTGAATTCGTTCCAGTTCTACTTTTTGCTGGTGGTTCAGTGAAGGTTTTGGTTTTGCAAGCTGAAAAGCGAAATGAAAAGTTCAAAGGTTATGAATCTGTAAGCAGACAGCAGACCCCCTCGGCTGCTGCTGGTTCTGACTCCCCGCTCTCTTTCCTGAGGCAGATGATGGACCACTACACCAACATGTACCCGCAGCTGATCACCGAGCCGAAGATCCTGGAGCCGGTGAAGACTTTCATGTCGTGAGTGTGTTCTGTGTTTCCCACCTCCCTGTAAGAAGCGAAAGCCGCAGAGCCGTCCCCGTTCAGTACCCGGTCTGACATACGCTGTCATCATCTTTCATATCCTCTTCTCAGTTCATCTCAGAGCCCAGTCATATGATGTTTATAGTGGTTCATATCGACAGCTGCACTGTAAACAAAGCAGGTCGATGAATCTGATTGCTTTAACTCTGGAATGTCGCTAACCTGTGTTTACAGATGGATGGCTGAGGTTCAGAGGGTCGTTTTCTTTTGTTCTTGTTTAGCATGCGACGCACTCAGCTTGTTTGTGGAACAGATTGCAGATTGTGTTGCAGGTGATGGTGGGTAATGAATAAACAGGACGTGTCGCCCTGGTAGGAAGCAGGACTCGTGGGTCAGAGAGCAGGTGAAGCTGAACAAGAGCTCCGATCCTCTGTGGCGACACGCCGGATTCATCGTGGCCCAGCTGGACGGCCTGCAGGCCGGAGCCGCAGACTGGGCCAAGAAGCAGGGAAAGAAGGTTGATGCTTATATGATTCACACCTCACCTCACAGACTCGCACTATTAGTAAAACGTGTTTCTATGTTCATATTTAGAAAGAGGAAGCTCTAGACAGCTCTCTGTGGAGCCTGAAATTTAAAGGAACAGCAGAATATTTTACCAGAGCTCCTGTTGATCTGAGGTTTTACAGGGTTACTTTCTGCTCTGGAATTAAACGTTTTTTATTGTGCTGCTAATTTACTCATCCTGCATGATTAATAAATTGGTAAACTAACTACACAAGCACATTTTTACAGTTTCAGTTTTACAGCACAGCTTTTGGGCCAAGCTAAGAAAAAAAATAAAATAAAGTGGGAAACTAAAGTTGTAGTATTGAAAGGATGAAATCACATGAAATATCAAAATAATATAAGAATATAATCATAGCATGATAATAAAGTCTTAATAATATGAGACTGAAGTCAAAGTATTACGAGAATTAAGTTGTGTGAGAGTAAATGCAAAATAATATGAGGATAAAGTTGTAATATTTTGAGAATGAAGTCAAAATATTACCAGAATAAAGGTGTATAACTGAAAGAAAAAAGTAGTTTTAAAAAAAAGACATTTGTAAAACCAAAACCAAAGTAGGACTTTCGTGGTGGGGTTCTCATAATATTACGACTTTATTTTGGTAATATTATAAATGTATTCTCTTCATTTTATTTATTTAGTTTCTCTGATACTCCGTCGTGCCTCTTGACGTCAGTCAGCAACAGAACATTTAGCTTGCGATCAGCGTTCTGTTTGTGTTCCTTCCCTGACCAGCTGCTAATCCGCCGTTCTTCCCACAGCCGCTGTCGCTGTTCGACATTCAGTTCCTAAACGCGGTGGGAGACCTGCTGGACCTGATCCCGGCCTTGGTGCCTGGCTCCAACTCTCTGCTCAGAGACTTCAAGCTTCCAGGGATGGGTCACTGCTCAGCACTTATCAAGGTCAGGCTAACCTGATTCAGGCTGCACGGCCTCTTTCAAGAGAAAGAAATGCAGTAGAATGCCACACTTTCTTAAAATATCTCCATAACATATCAGCCATGTGCCAGCTGACATACAGTCATGCTGAAATAGGAAGTGCTGACATACATATTTCTGACTGAGATGCACCAATTGGTCAGATCGGTTATATTTTCAGCTGTTCCTTTCCACCAGTGTCCTATTTTACCAAGAGCTGCACAATATACCTGATCAGAATCGATATCAATATCGTCACCTTCCTGAAATGATGGCAAAAATCATTTTTAAAAAATGATCACCTCCTTATTGTCAAAAGATGATTTGCATGATGTAACAATCATAGCGCCACAACAAGAATACTTCAGAAACATTCCCCCTTTTATAATACGGTTTTTATAGGACACCAGTCAGATAAAGGATGATCAGCATCACTAAGCTAAAAACATGTAACTGCATTTAATCATATTTTCAAATTTATTGATATTTGTTCAAACCCTCATTGAACAAACGGGAGAAAATCGCAAAAATACCAAAACAAACAAAACTTAGAGTTGGGCGATTATTTTGAACATCATTAATTGGAATTTAATTCTTATGACAAGAAATTTATCACTATAAATGATAACCGATACAATAAATGCCCCTCCCTACAGGATCCTGTGAAGACTATCGATGTTCAGTCAGATTTTTTTTACAGCATAGTCTTATCATGTACTTAAATATGAGTTACAGAAACGAGTAAATCTGGAAATGTGTTTTCATATCGTAACCTTACTGTACCCTTTGACCTCTTCCTCCTCTACAGATGCTTCCAGGTTATGAGGACCTCCTGTTTGCCCATTCCAGCTGGTACACATATGCTGCCACCATGCGCATCTACAAGCACTGGGATTTCCACGTCACCGAGCCGCACACAGCCACCGGGAAACTGTCCTTCAGCAGCTACCCGGGTAACTAAATGTCAGAGCCGGTCTTCTCTGCTCGCATTCTGAACGGCAAATCCATCCTTCGTTTTGCCTCTCCAGGTTTCCTGGTGTCTCTGGATGATTTCTACCTCCTGGGCAGTGGCTTGATGATGACCCAGACCACCAACAATGTCTTCAACTCCTCCCTGTTTGACCAAATCACTCCCAACAGCCTGCTGTCGTGGCAGAGGGTCCGGCTGTCTCACAGCTTGGCTCACTCGGGAGAGGAATGGGCCAAAATATTCTCCAAACACAATTCTGGTACAAAGTAATCTTACACACTCCTTTTAAATTTTTCTCTAAGAATGCAAAGTTAAGACCGCTCTTCTGTAGGCACCTACAACAACCAGTACATGGTGGTGGACAGGAGCAAGGTGAAGCTGGGCCGCAGCATTGATGACGGCGCTCTGACCGTGGTGGAGCAGATCCCCGGCCTGGTGGAGTTCTCCGACCAGACGCAAGCTCTGCGCAGTGGTAACGCATCGCCCGTTTCCGTTTCTGACTCCGCTCGCCTTACCGATCCGTACAGAACATCGTTCCCTCTCTCTCGCTCTCTCGCCGCCTGCAGGTCATTGGCCGTCCTACAACATTCCCTTCCACCGGAACATCTACATCCTGAGCGGATACGGGGAGATGTGGTTGAAGTACGGAGAGGACTTCTCCTACGACCTTTGCCCCAGAGCCAAGATCTTCCGGCGCGACCAGGCCAATGTGAAGGACCTGGACTCTCTGAAACGCATCATGAGATACAACGGTGAGTTGCTCCATGTCGCTTTGTGTCATCAGAGACTCTCATTCACACCCCTGTTTAAATGCCAGGTTGTTGTGACGTAAGCTGGCATTGTGACACAGACCGCTGGAACCGTTAGCATGATTTGTCACATCACAGCTACAATGTTTTTTATTAATATAAAACACATTATGCACGATTTTACCAGCACAAAGTAGAGCATAATTCTGAAATGAATAATTTTATGTATTTGTGTAAAAATCCCAATAAAATACATAAAGTTTGCTGTTTTAATGTGACAAAATGTGTAAAGGTTTCCTGCAAAGGTTCAGTTATCCATCCTAAAGTCTCAACATGTTTTTTAAGACTACAAGAAAGATCCGTACTCTGAGAGCAACCCATGCAAAACCATCTGTTGCCGTAACGACCTGAGATTCGAGAGGCCCTCGCCAGGAGGTTGCTATGACACTAAGGTACGACCGTGTGCAGGATTAGTGTTTTTATTGCTTTGACCTGCTGCTCACTGTTCGCGTCCCGTCCAGGTGACGGATTTCTACATGGCGGGTAACTTCGTGGCGGAGGCGGTGAACGGGCCGACGACGCAGGACGGCCTGCCTCCGTTTGTCTGGGACAAGTTCAGCAGCATCAAGCACCAGGGCCTGCCGCAGTACTACAACTTCACGTTTGTCAGGATGCAGCCTCTTCTCTTTGAGCCATGAGCCGTGTGCGTGTGTGTGTTGAGACACAAAGAAAGCCGTCTTCCCTGATAATTTTTGTGAGATGAATCTTCAGAGCTCCAGGTACAATCTGTTGCTGATTTCTGACAAAAGAAAGGTTGTTAAACTTCCCAAAAAGCTTCAAAATCAGATTCTTTCTCTCATTTTTGCACTCAGGTTGAATTGAGTTGAATTACAGGAGTGTGTTTCCTTTAGTGCCTTGAACACTGATAGCGACTTTATTGATTTAATAAAAGTGCCAAATCAATGCCCTGTTACTTGTTAAACACTTGAATCTCCTCATGCATGCAGAACACTATCTTCATAATTAATCAAACTGTGCAATAGGTGCTGATTCTCTCTGCTGATGTGATTTATTCACTTTAAGTCTTGTGCTATGCCAAAAAACAACATCTCAGGTTTGTGTTTTTCTCCTAGCCTGTATGTTTTGCTGCAAAATGTGTATCGTTAGCATTTCATGGATCTTGCTTTGTAATAAACTTTTTCATTTTTACCATGTTGTCTTGTTTTAATGTCTACCATCCATTCGTCCTTGGTTTTTACCTTCCTGTCCTTGCCGGGTCACCAGGTTGGGGACTTGGTACTTGTATCCACGGCAACAAAGAGACACACACCACACACATTCGTGAAGCTAGAGAAACTAATAAATCTTGCAGTGTTTGCTAAAGTTTCATGAGTCTTAAATTTAAACAAACCGATTGGAATTTTTAAAATTATTTTGTACCCGATTTTGTTTTGTAATTTTTATTTTGATCTTTAAATCAAAATTTCCTCATAACTTTATATTTTGGTCTAACTGATGTTTAAATTTTCAAATATTCTTATCAGTTATTTCTACTTTAGTTTTGCTTGAACAAAAATATTTTTTATAATGCTATTGTTACTTGAGTACAATGTTTGGGGTGTTCATGTTTCACCAGGCCTGTTTCATTAAGCAATAAATCTATTAATCACATAAATTATAACGAGCTCAATTTTAATTGGCATGATTTATCATTTTTCTCTTTTCTCTGTGTCTTTCTATGATAAACTGGATGATAAAGGTTTTCAATCTCATAAGTTGATCTCAACTAGCCCCCTCTTAAGTAAAATGTGTTTATTTTATTTGTTTTTTATTTTGGATATTTAAAATGTCTCCCAGTGTCATTGGAATTTAAAGTTTATAGATGTTTGAGATTGTGTTCTTGTATTATGCCCGTTACCATTATATTTCTTGAAAATGATCTCAAAACATCGTTTATCGTGATAACATCTGGGACAATTTATCGTGCAGCAACATTTGATATCGTGAGAAACCGAACTACAGAAACCTAACAAACAATTCAATAATTTATTTGCCTTCATCAATAAAACATACAAATCTGCTTATTTAAGATTTTTGCCAGATGTGCAAACACTTAAAAACGAAAACGTGTTTAATCTCATTTGGCAAACTATTCCAATGACTCCTCACCAACGAGAAGGCAGTCTTATCAAAAGCAGTCATTTTGGGAAGCAATTAATAGTAATTAACCTTAAGTATATCAATAAAAAACACGTTGACCTCAGTTCACACTTTTATATCTAACTCACGGGGGAAACGTTCATGTATATTTAACAGCAGGCTGTCTCTCTGCCCCCCAGGGACACATGAAGTGATTCACTCTTTCCCATCAAAAGGGGGAACTGAAACCCGGTGCTTCCTACATTCATTTCACTAATCCTCCCATCACCTCTCCCCTCTGCATCTTTCTTTTTATAAACTCTTTTTGTCATTTTTTTCTGTCGCAAACACAATTTCACAGGAGGAGAGAGCAGCAGCTCTCTGCAGCCATGGCCGAGAAGAAGAACTGCGGTCCTGAGGGGAAGACGTGGGACAATCTCCTCAGGATCTGCATCAAGATGGGGGCGATACCGAGCCGAAAGCTTCACCCCCCAACAGGTGAGAGACACCCGACCCCGACTGGGTTGACGGCCGCCTACCTTCCTCTTTGGGGAGAGTTAAATTCACTGTTTTCTCCTCAGAGCCCGACCTGACCGTCGTGGACCCGCTCTTAACCAAAGTCAGCCCCGCCAAGTCGACCGGTCCGCCGAACGTGTTGCTTCTGGGTCAGACTCTCTGGATCTGCGTGATTCTGGTGACTCTGGGCGCCATCTTGGCTCTGACCATTTGGTTTGTCATATTCAGACGGCAGAGCAAAGCCCGCAAAAACGACGGTAGGCTCAAATGCTACAACAGTTTGTGTCACTTGTTAAAAGCCAGTTGTTGTTTTTACATAATGAGCTGAAAAAAATTAAAAAAAGTATAATAACTTTAAGGTAGTAGAAGTAAATTCTACTCAGAAATGGCGTCTGGCAACAAAGATGTCGGTAGAAGACCTTGATAATGACATATACATATTCGTTATCAAGCAGGCACCACACTTTTTTATTAAATGACTTTCTCAGTGAGGCGGGGAGGGGGGAGGCCTCTGAGAGTTTTCTTAAGGAAACAAGATGGCAGCAGGCAGGTGATGAAGTGTGACGCTCCTCACAGTAGAAACTCCACCGTTTCTATTCTCTCCTCCTCAGGCGTCTCTTGGGTTTTCACTGCTGCCTCACTGTCTATTCTGGTTTCAGGTCGCATCTGTTGGTGGTGCAGGGCAAATAAAACTGCCTCCACAATAGTACATCAACATAGGAGGGAAAACTATAAAAATACATTTATTCATTAATTTAAACATTTTTTATTAATATCTGAGAATTTAGTTTTTGGTGAAAATGAAACTGGAACAACTACTGTTATTGATTTGTTCAACTTATCAAGTTAAGTAAAATTACTCCTGTAAAAAAAAAAATAAATATATATATAGGCAATTATTTATTTTAAGATAAAAAACACAGCAGAGTAATATATATATATATATATATATATATATATATATATATATATATATATAGTATATATATATATTACTCTGCTGTGTTTTTTATCTTAAAATAAATAATTGCCTATATATATATATATATATATATATATATATATATATATATATATATATATATATATATATATATATATATATATATATATATAATTACTCTGTTTTTTATCTTAAAATAAATAATTGCCTAAGTAATTATTTTCAATCATGTGCAATAAATTTGAATATTACTTAAAAGGGGATGCACAGTTTGGTTTGTAGAGCTTTTTAGAGCCCCGGTCCTTCTGCATGGAGTTTGCATGTTCTCCCTGTGCATGCGTGGGCTCTCTCCGGTTACTCTGGCTTCTTCCCACAGTGCAAAAACATGACTGTTAGGTTAATTGGTTTAGTAACTACATTTAATTCAGTAACTTTAACAAAAAAAGAAAAATTACATAACTTTAGGAGTATCTTTACTATGCTGTACTATTTACTTTTACTTGGGTAATTTTGTTATGAAGTATTGCTACTTTAACTGGAGTGAATGTTCTGGATTCTCTATCCACTGAGAGTAACTGAGTGAAAAACAAGCTTATTTTAACTAAAAACTAACCAGACACAGAAACTCTGCAGTTTTTTTTAAAGTTTCATAAGGTCTATATTGAAAGAAATTTAGGTGGAAATATATTTATTTTGCCTAATTTTGTTATTTTTTATTTATATGAATTATTTTCATTTTGGTCTTTAAAATACCAGCATTTCTACATAAGTTTACATTCCGGTCTTCCTGATTATGTCATTTTTAAATATTAAATGACAGATGTTTTGATCAGTTACTCAGTAATTATGTAGCATTTTTACCAAAATACTTTTTACTTTTTACTCTTCTGTAATTTCTTGAACGGCTACTTTTACTTGAGTAAAAATATGTTGAAATACTCATACTTGAGTACATTTTTGGGGTACTCTACCCACCTGCTTACAAATAACTTTTCAGAAAGACATATTAGCTTGTTTAAGTTAATAATTACTTTATAGTGCTGGAAAAGGTATAGTGCCACTATTATTTCTCTTACATAATGGAAATAATGTCTTATAAGTAAAGTAATCTGCCAGTGGAACTAGTACATTTTTAATCAATATAAAGGAATAATTGCTTCTAAACAAGCTCCTACAGCTTGCTGAAAAGTTACTTTTAAGTTAATTTTGCCTTATTTAAAGTTTGCTGAGACATTTGCAATAGAAAGTAGACCAAAAATACTTGGTAAGATTTTCAGTGTTGTGCAAAGTGAAGTAAAAGTCAGTTAAAATCTGCATATCCTTGCTGATGAAAGCAGCTGCAGCGTCTCCCATGTGAGCAGAGATCAGCAGCTGCAGCAGCCCTCAGAGTCCAAACCCGCCAGGAAGGTTTTGTGCTTCGTGTTGTAAATGTGGCAATAAGATTGCGAACTTAATTCAATAATCTGGAAACAACTTAAAAGTGGGCAGAGGAGGCTCCAGTCACGACAGTTTTGTTTTTTTCCCGCTGAATAGGTTTTCTATTTGTTCCTCTGCACACGAGAAAAACAGGAATGCAGATAAACGCATTACCTCGTTTAGCTGCTGTGAAACGCCACTTTGTTTGAACGATTGGCCGAGGCGAGGGAAGTGTTTAGAGTGATTTATTTAAAGTTAAAAGTCTTGATCTCAAATAAGAATCAGAAATATTTGGTTTGTGATTTTTATTCCATCCTCTTCTTCTTAGAGAATACAGAGAATACTGACGAGAGTCCAGCATCAGTTGTATTCACTCATCCTCCATTTGTATAAGCCACTGTCTAATACAGTTTGAAAGTGGAAAAGTACTGCAGGACATTGAATATGTTAACAAGTTATCATTCAGCGTACCGTTATGCTACTGTTGCTATGATGACAGATATCAGATCTCAGTGAGGACACCTGGATAAATCACAGATGGTTTTTGTTGTTATCCTTGTTGGATGTTCATATGACAAACCGCTGGTTGGTGTGGAGCGTTGCTGTTGTCTTGTATCTGAATGTCATTTTTTTCTTAATGAAAAATCTAAAAATAAAGTGTTTTTTTTTTTTTTTTAAAAAAACTACAAACTTGCAAAAACATGGCCACCTAGCCTTGACAGCCTAAGACTGCCTTCATCTGAGAAGCAGCCAAGATGCCTGTGGCATTTCTGGAGGAGCATGTTGCCATGACAACAGCGCAAACCTTTACACAGAAAAATTTTAGTACCTTGTCATAAGGGACAACAATTTAGCTTTTAGGAGGGTTTCAGTTGTTACCAGCATACTTGGCCAGCATACTTGCTGGCAGCATCATACTGAGTGATTTTTTTCCCACAACATGAACAAACTCCGTAAGAAGTTGAGTAGAGAACTATGGAGTAAAAACATGATGTAAAACCTACACGAGAAACATGAATCTGTACGAATTCTCCATATTTATTTTTATCTAGGTGTTGCAGAGGACTCGGTCCAGGAGTTTCTGAAGAAAACAGAACCCGCAGTCGAGTTTCATCCGCCCCCACTGGAGGAAAATGGTCAAGACCTTCAGGGAGTCTCAGATGGCTCCTGTCGCCCGATGCACCAGCCTCAAACAAAATGTGAGGACGGCTTTGGCGTTTGCAGGGACGACCACAGAGTCCCACTTCCTGCCACCGAGCTGGGAGGCACGGCGTTAGTCACTGCCAAAACTGTGTAGCTCAGTATAGATCAACATAAAGTCATTTTTCATTCCTGGACAAAAAGCAAGATCTCCAGGATGTTTAGTTTTTCCCAAGTAATCAAAGCCTAAAAATATGTCATTCATTGTTAAATACTTGTTATTCTCCATATTTTTTAGAGTTTTTGGATATGATCTGAATTACATATCACTTTCTATATTTCTACAAGGGTTGTAAAATGTTTTCTGTGTCTTGAAACAGTTTGTACAGAATATGCAGTTTAAAAAAAAGCAACATAAACACAAAATGCTTAAATTTTTGCGCCACACTGAAAATTTTTATTTAATAAAACACAAAATAAAAATCATCACAAAAAACATATCAGATGTTTTAAAAACAAGGTGGCATCGATGTGCCATGACAGAAAACAATGGACGTGCGCTCACCTGGCGTTTTATAAGATAAACCTGGCGACAGCTGCAACAATAAAAGCTCACCTGGTGGCCATCTTTGTAGTATTCAAGAGAAATTTGTTTGAGAAATTCCTTTATGCTAAATTGCAGAGGGTGAGTGGTTTAGTTGTTCTGTGTTTTTATCATAACATCATTTAGTGCCAGTCGGACATTTACATATATAACTGACTTCTGCAAGAGTAGCTACTAAATTAGCAAGAGAATGCAGATCCACTGTCGTTTGCAGCAAATAAAGCTTATTTACACGGTAAATAATTTGTCATACTTTGCAGTGAATCCTGCAGACAACAAAAAGTAAGAACACTTTAAAAGTGAACAAAAAGCTACACCTTTTCCCCCCCAGTCTTTCGTCTCGTCTCTTTCCTGCAGAAAAATGACTTTAGTTTCAGATAACACGAAGCTCAAGCTAAAGTCTAGATAATAATTATGTTATGAATCGAATGCAAAGCATTGGCTCAGAAGATAAAATGAAGACTGCAAAACTTTGTACAAATCAGTTTGACAGGTGCATTCAGTGTAGTGAAATACATCACAGTGCTTGAAGATCTTACTGTAATAGCCATGAGAACCTGCCGCTCTCTCAACCTTGAAGGACTGTGACCTGGGCAGAGATCACAGAGATGATGTCACCATTAACCCACCTGCTGCTTCGGCACCGTCACTCTGACTCAGCAGAACGGTCCCAACAGGCGTGCAGTCCCAAACGCTGGGCTTAGCAAAGTCTTTCCCAGAAATCTCCTCTGCGCTCCGTCACAGGAACGTGGTGGGGTTGTCTGTGACGGCCAGGTGGAAGTACTCCGGCGGGCCGTCCTTCCTCACGCTGCTGTTGGTGTCTCTACAGCGGACTCTGGTGGACAAGGTCTTCCTCTTCTCGAAGCCCTCTCTTCCGGCTCGGTGCTTCTCCAGGCTGGACACAATCATGTCTGCCAGGTCCTGCTGGAGCCTCTGGAAGTTCTCCCTGTGACAAACACAGATAGATCATCATCATGACCCTCATACGTATCTGAATGTTTGGCGTAAATATAGTAGAGGCTCGACTCACGCCGTCGGTGGTGTGGGCAGGTTGTAGGTTCTTCCTGTTACGCCTGTTAGCCAGTAGGTCATCTCCTTCCCTTTACCCTGAGAGTCAGGAAAACACAGACAAACACTAAGTTTATATGCAACGTTTGGTACATGTGAGGATCTAAGATAGTAAAAAAGAATCATCTCACTTTTAGGTACGTCTCTCCTCTTTTTTCAAACTCAAACTGGCAGTCTGTCCTCCGCAGGATGTTGATTGTGGACTGGCTGGCATGAATCCTCAGAGCTGGAGGGAAAGTGGAAACCGGTTGTCAGATTTAGAGATCTGCTTCTTTATTAAAGTTTTTATCTGGGCGTTTTCTCGTGTGTGTTTCGCCTTACGGAGGCCTGTGGACTCCATGCGAGACGCCGTGTTCACAGTGTCCCCAAAGAGACAGTAGCGAGGCATCTTGTTTCCGACCACGCCGGCTGCACACGGACCTGGATGTAGATCAGGGATGAGCAACATGGACTTAAAGTTTACCACAATATTTATGGAACGTTTTTAGGTAACCGTAGGCCATGACTGCATGGTGCAGCAATCACAACCCAACAAACACATGATGCTCTTGAGAAACATTCCTATTTGTAAAGCGACACAAAGTCCCACAAAAAAACATTTGATTTGCGCCACTAAGCTGCACTGAGCAACTAGATTAAATCATCTTTCAAATGTATTGATATTTATTGATGCTTTTGTAGGTAGTTAGGTAGAAGAATCAGGAGTGTTTGGTACCTGAATGCACTCCAATTCGAATCCACAGAGGAATCCCCGGCAGGTGCTGCAACTCAAAAGTCCCAACAAACGACAGAAGGTCGAGGGCCATGTGGGCGATGTCCACTGCATGTCTGTCGCCATTTCGCTTGGGTAACCCTGACGCTACCATGTAGGCATCTCCTATCGTCTCAACCTGAGGCCAAAGGGGAACATTCACTCAAGTAGAAAAATAAATCAGGCTTGTTTTAATCTTGACTGTCACTCCAAAAATTTGGGATCAATGAATTATCAAGAAACGTAAACCGTAGAATCGCATCGCTCCCACCCCTCTGCTATTGCACTGAGCTACCTTGTAGACATCATGGTGATCCAGGATGCTGTCAAAGTTCTTGTAGATCTCATTCAGCATGTCCACCACCTCCATGGGGGTACTGTAGTGGCAGAGGGTGGTGAAGCCCACTATGTCGCTGAAATAGATGGTGACCTCCTCAAACAGCTCGGGCTCCACTCTTCCTGTCTCCTTTAGCGAGCGCACCACAGGACTAGCCAAACACACGGAGAGGAACTTATCATTTTCAACTTATATGTGAAGATTTGTAGCATGTTGACACTCTGCATGTGTGTGTCCATGTCACCAGTCAATAAAGACACAGTCAGTAGTAATACCATATATTTAGTTTTAGGAGTGAATGTGGCTACTTTATGTTGTCTCCAGGCGTCAGAAAACAAAGGAAAAGTTGCAGAAATCATTTTTCCAGCTTTGGACCTGCTCTGCTTTTGTTCCAGAGTTTTTCAGTAAATGGTCATACCCAGGCAGCAGCATGAAGTTGAGGCGATCCGCTCGGTCCCTCTCGGCTTTGTACAGAGCCGTTCTCTCCTCCACCAAACACTCCAGAGTCCTGGAGTACATCTGCAGCCGGCGGATCAGGTTGTCCATGTATGTCTCCGTGGCCTGGTTGTGCAAGTTACTGTGGAAATAAAAGCAAAAAGAAATAAATAATTGACCTTGGAACATCACCTCCTGCCAAATTTAATGTTTTTAAAACGATGTCAAGATGTGTCGACGTACCTGAAGATCTTTCCCAGCATTAACTCAATCCTCTTGAAGTCTGGTCTTCGCTCAGGGTCCTCATCCCAGCAGCTCTTTATCAGCATGTAGAGCTGCGTTCACAGACACACAGGAGGAAGAATAATGGGTCATTTATTCAGCTGGAGCTGATAAACACAGGCTATTTTCATAACATTTACAGTGCAAGGCAAGATTATAGATACTCCTTGAACTTTTTACTCTTTGTCATGTTACAACCACAAACCCCCAATGAAAGTGTATTTCATTGGGGTTTATAAGACAGACAGAGCAATAATTATGAAGTGGATTGGTTTACTTTACTTTTACAGCCCTAAATAAAATACATTAGAACTAAATGTCTTCAAAGGTAATTTAACTCGTCAATAAAGTCTCACTACAGTATAAATAGTTGTTCTTTAAAGGCTACCTTTAGATGAAGAGACCTTTGATCAGATTCATTCAACAAATGTCCTTATTTGAATTTAAAAAAAACAACTTTGTAGTTATCCACTAATTTGTTTTGGTCTATATCATGAAATCCAAATAATATGAGATCATTTTAACAAATTAAAGGTGTATTCATAGTTTTGTCAAGCTATGGATAATCACTCTGCTTTGAAATAACAGCTTGGTGTTATTAATGTGATGTTTACCTCAATTTCTCTGTCTGATATTCCCTCAAAGTAGAGGTCCGGTCTGAAGAAGCCGTTTCCTCTGGGATACTGAACTCTGTGCAGTTTTTCTGAGACATTACAGAAGAGGAGCGTAAATACTAATAGGAGCTCAGCCACACACACAGAGAAATGAACTAAATGAAATCTTTTAACTGAAATGAACAAGCGGAGCGTTTTAGCGGCGACGTGCCTGCGGTGTTAAAGCAGGAGCGGGTGTAGAACGGCGTTTGCCTCAGAACGATCTCGTGCGTGATGATGCCGTAGCTGTAGACGTCGCCTTTCTGCGACACGCCGTCTTTGCGGAGATGCTCCGGAGCCGTCCACAGATCTGAAAGGCAGCGAAGGACAGAGGCTGAGTGTCCAGTTCTCTCAGGTTTATAATGAAGGGTCAGAGGGCAACAATCACCTCTGCCTGGCATCAGGATGGTGTGGCAGCCAAAGTCTGTGATCTTGACAACCATGCGGTTGTCGACCACGCAGTTGGTGGACTTGAGGCGACCGTGGACAGGAATGCTGCTGGAGTGCAGGTACGACATGCCCTGTAAGGATGGGGGTGAAAAAGATTTTATATTTTACAGAGCTCTGCATCAAGCTTTAATACATTTTTGTTCACATTTTGATGCATTAGTGTTTTAGTGTTTAGTTTTAGTGCCTCAGTGTTTTAGCTGGATTTTATGCAACAGGTCAACATAAAGTAGTGTGAAGTTATAAGAGTTTAAAAGGTTTATCCCCTCAAAATAAAACCTGAAAGATGCATTTTATTCAGTCCTATCAACTCTGACACCCCTAAATAAAACCCAGACAAACCAATTCCTTTAAAAGTCACCTAATTTGAAAGTTCAGTTCACTTGTGCGTAATTTAGTCAACACTACTAAAACAGATCATCTTTAACATCCCTACAAACAAACATGGTGTTGGCAGCATCATGCTGTGGGGAGGCTTTTTGTCAGAGTTGATGCACAGGAAGCTAGATAAAGTTGCTTCACCACTTTTGTGTTTCACATAAAATTCCAATTAGAAACATTTTTTAAGTTTGTGGTTAAAATGAGACAAAATGTAAAAAACAAAGTTTTATAGTAAATTCTTCAAGATGTCGTAAAATACTTTATTTTAAATTAATGCTGAAAACAGTTGAAGGTGTTGCATCATTTCATTTGTTGAGTCAATGTCACAATGTAAACGTCCATAACTAATATTTTCAACGTGACACCAGATAATATTAACGTTACCTTCGCAATGTCGTACATGACGGATATTTTAAACTCCATGTCCATGAAGGTCTCGTCTGGGTAGGATATCCTGTCACTGAGGATGTACTGCAAGAGGGCAAATAAATAAATAAACAAGTTGAGACAGAGTTTATGTTTTATGGCTTTTATCTCTCAGCTCACAGCCTCTGCTAGGTGAACGGAAAAAACTGGAACACTTAATAGACACTCTGCGTGCGTGTGTGTAAACGTCAGTGTGCATTCACGCACACACCATTAGCGCTCAGAGTGTCATAAATCAAAAAGAAGGCAATAAGGTTATTAGGGGTTGCGTGGAAATTAGGCCACAGAGTAGCAGGATGTGTGTCAGGATCCAGGAAGTGAGATCAGAGCAACGTGGACAGGAATGGTTTTAGCTTCTTATTCTAGGCAACATCAAAAGTAGGACAAACTTTAATTCCTGGCTGTAACAAACATGAACAGTACTGGCTACATTTAATGGCATCCTGGGTAAAAGATCCATAAAATACATTTATATTTTACTGCAGAACATAATCTCATATTAGAACATTCTGAAGAACAACAACTTTAAGTTCTAAATATTTATTTTGTGGTAAAAAAAAATTATAACAATTTTCTTTTTTTTTAACAAAAGGACCTCTTTTAAAAAGGTCTTTTGTTGTTTTGATTCACAAATATAGAAACACATTTTGCACATTTCCTTCAGACTACTTTTAATGACTATGTGGTTTCATGCTTGTTATGTTGTAAATCCGTTCTACTCAGCACAGATGTTAAACTCGCGGCCCGGGGGCCAAATCTGGCCCGCTGAAGATATTCATGTGGCCTTTTAGACTCTGAACTCTAGACTCACACAGCAAGAATTTTAAGTTAAAAGTCGTGAACTTAAATATTATCCTATCAGTCAAAACAAATCAGGTTTTATTTGTGTACTGACAAATTACATCAGTGTAAAAAGTTGCTCAATATTATCTTCTTTAGTTCTTTTTTATGTTTAATCTTGTATGAATCTTCCAGCTTTAATTTGTCTGTCAGTTTGCACATGAATAACGGACAATAATTACATTATTATTCTATTCTGATATTCCAAGATTACACATATCCAAAACAGCTGTTAATACTTTGCACTACTCTCTTTTACCTTCAGGGCGTTATGTTATTAAAAGTAACTATATCTTAATATGGACTTTTTTTCTCACCAAATAAATGCTCAAATTAAAGGGCAGTCTTATCTAAATCAGTGTGAGAATATGTCACTACAATAATAATGAAAAATAATTTATTTGAAGGCATTCTACATGTTTTATAAACTTAAAATCCGTCTTTTCATCCAGTTTTGCTGAGCACCATGAATGGCACTGACTGTGTTTTTGAAATACAACAAAATAATTCATAAAGTAATTAAAAAAAACTCAGAAAAAGCAAAACCAGAGGCAGTGCGGGTCTGATCTCACCCTGAGGGATCCCCGCTGGCAGAGCTCAAACACCCCGAAGACGCCGTATTCGAACTTCACTGTGCCGTAGAACTTGGTCAGGTTGTAATAATCGATCCGCAGCAGCTGCAACACGAACGCATGAAAGATCAGAAAATGTAGCATAGATGTATATCTGTACTGTGTGTTTCAGTAGAAACTTATGAACAAAACTCAAAGGATCTCACAGTGTTGAGCTCAATTTTCTGCTCCTCGGTGAAATCTCCTGCATTCTTCAGCTCTTTCAGGATCACAGGCTGGGAAGGATTTTAAACAAACAAGTGTCACTATTAGTTTGCAATCCTGTTACGGTTTTCTGGAAGCAGGAATAAAATTACCTTCTTGTCGTAGCAGCCTCGCTGTCTGAAGTAAGTGCTGTCCTTCCTCTTATCGTCGTCGATCTGTTCCCATAAACAACAAACAACGATTTTTAAACTGACAGATTATTATGAAAGGATTCCCACATTCATTCATAGATGAACACACACCGAGAAAGAAAAACGAACTACGTAAACCACTGTTTACTCATTCAAGTCAATTGGATTAGGGTCTAAACTTTGATTGGACCATTCTCACACATGAATGTTATCTGAACCATTCTACAGAACTCTGAAAAAGAAAAAACATGTGATCCAATAAAAAAAATGATTAATTTGTTATAATTTAATTGAATGTGTCCAAATAAATATATTAAGTTTAATAAGTCATCATGTTAAGCAAATGTAAATAAATGAAGCTTGACGAACAATTTGGTTACAGGTAATAGATTAAAGCGATTTTTTGAATATGGATCAGTAGAGAAAAATTATTTTACTAATGCAAATGGACGGACAGGTGGCTACATCAATAGGTAATCTTTGACCCCCCTAAACACAAACATAATACACACTAAAAACTATTATACATGTTACACAATAATGATTATTATTGTTGTGACACAAAATAACAGCTAACCCCTTCCTGTTCTTCTGCCACTTTTAGGATATCAAACTTGTTCTATTGTTTACTGTTCACATTTATCAGCTGATGTTACTTTCATATAGTTAACATAATACGGCACACTTAAATACCTCTCTGCATTTCAACATAAAATTTTTTCTTTAGTTTGTTACTCCTGTAAGGCTAAAATCAGTAGCCATAGTAACACCGACATGACGTAAGCTAATTACAAATTATGCTAATGATGGCAGTTATGTAACATCAATGCAGTAGGAATGATGAAGCATCTAGTTTGGGGGAGGGGCCCAAATGAAAATCTGCGTAGAGCCCCAGAAAAGCCTGGACCGGCCTTGTTGTACATGATAAAGTTTCCTCGTGTCACTTTTCACTTGGCTTTGTTTATTTTATAATCATCACTGCCAGCTTAGAGGTTCAGTTTGTTACTGGATGACAGTCCTGACCTTCAGAGAGACTTCCTTCTCATCGAGAGGACCAATCAGGTGCGGACTCATGTGGGACCACTTCTTCTGCATCAGACGCTCCTTCCTGTTCTGCCTGGCAGCGTTCACAGACAAACAGTGGGTTTAGTCAAGTACAGTCACAAAATGTCTTGTTCTTTTTTTTTTGTAGTTTATCTCTGTAGTCGCTCAGAGAGGCTCCAAGAAAGGAGAGCGGGAGGCGTTTGCGTTTACAGACGTGAAACGTTTTCGGCGTTTACCTGTAGAAGATGAGAGCGATGGCGGTCACCACGACAACGCTGACCCCCAAAACGATCACGATCACGTCCTGTGTACCCAAGTCTGAAGAAAAACACATATTAGTTCAATAAAACGCAGATCTTTACAGCTGCTGAAATCATCCTGCAGTACTATGTCATACAGCAGCACAGAAACGTTTTCATGTTAAATGAGACCATGAGAAATCATTTCCAACTTTTCTTAATGTGATGTTACATTTCTCCTGTACGATTCAGGTTGGAAAGCATATTATAGAAAAAGGAAAAGGGAAAATAAATAACTGATCTGGTTGCATAAGTGTGCATTGTTGAACCACTTCTTGATTTAATGTCCAGAGTTTTAAAGAATCTGTTTATCATCGCTCCATTAAAAAGTTTACATTTTGTTTTAGATTGACAAATCAGATAAAATATTGTGTTTTCAAACAACAAGTGACAGAAAGATGGTACAGTAATAAATACTTTGACTCACTACGTTTGTTTTTGTATTTGGGGCTGTCAGGACTAAGTATTAGTAGTCAGTGTCTGTAGTGATACAAGTCATTTTCTTAGGGGGTTTCCAGCTAACAGTGAGCAAGATAAATTCAAGAGTTCACCTTCACCATCTAAAACAGCTGAAAATCAAACGTTTATCAGAATCTTAAAAACTTATTTACCTTCTGGATTTTCAGGTTTATCGTCAGGAAGTTGGCCTTTCCAGCCCAGAGCCGGGTTGGGGTGTGTTTCAATGGTTCTGTTTTGTGATGAATCGAACACTAGCAGAGTTTCATACTGTGTGAAACAAGAAACCAGAGATGAAAACACATGCTCCTGTTGTTTCGTCTGCGCTGGCTGGTAAACCAACCCTGAGCTCACCTTCCCGGTTTTCACTGACGTGTAAATAAAGGAGAAGTTCACGTCTCTGTCTCCGTGCTCATCGAGCACAACGTGTCCTCCTAGACCTACACCAACAACAACAACACATAAACATACATTACTACATTGGAATGACCATGGCACACCTCTGAACAGTTTAAAAATTAACAAAAATAGCCTCTGGAATGGCCTAGTCAAAGTCAGCACTTAAATCTGCTTCAGATGCTTTTTTATGCTCTCAATATGGCTGAATGAAAATTAATAATAAGTCACAGCAATAAAGAAAATACTTTTTTTCCCAAATACTTGATGGTAATTGTCACTTTTTGATTTAATGTCTGACGTCTGATCTCCTGCCGTGCTCACCCTCGATAGTCACGTTTGCGAACGGGTTGTAATTCATGTCTTCTGACTTCCTGCTGGCCTCAGTGCCCAGCAACTGATCTCTAAGCACTTGTCCAAAGAGTAGAGCTCCGTCATGATATCCAGCCACGTAGTCATTTATCTGCAACGAAAGACAAAATAAAAAAAAAAAAAATCTAACTTATCGACAATATTTTCAAACAATTATCACTGTCTGGTCTTCGCTGGACATCTGCTCACCGTGTCGTTGTATGAGGAGTTTGAGTTGTAGCTGTAGTTCCTCGGTGGCAGAGTGACGACCAGGACGTCTTGCATCAATTCGTGGGCCGTGTCATTGACGTGATATTCAGGGCTAGATTGAGAAGAAAAAGGTGACACCCCGGGGAAAATGTCTTGCTCCTCTCTCCCAATGTTTAACATTTTCTAATTGAAGCAAAAAGTGAAATTCAGAGTGAGCTTACTTAAAAAGATCAAGAAGAATGAACAAGGTGTCTGGGTCAATCTGGTCCACATCCTCCTTTATTAAAGAAATTTCTTCAGGGCCGCCACATAAAATAATAACTGAAAGGAAAAAGGGATTTTTTTTCTTTCAGTGTGTCAGACAAAAAGTTTAAAAACTGTCACCATGAGCATGGCGGCCATATTGATTTTGGGCCTTCAAGAAAGCATTAGAGAGAAAAAACGTGAACGAATCCCAAAATAATCCTTGATGTTAATGCTAACCTGGATGGCAATAAATTTTAAAACGAATAAATGACTTTGTAACGTGCCAAAAAAAATTGCATCCAAAAAAATAAGAACTTTCCCAATTTATTTGATTACACTGTGTGACAAAACTTAATATTTGCTTCTGACTTCCAACAGTATTAATTTAACTGTTGCATGTCTGAGAACTTTGCAGCAGCACTTTTTGAGTTTTTGTTGTTATTTTTAATGATTGTTCACCAACTACTTATTCACCTGCCTGCCAAGAACAATGCAGCAAATTCACTCCAAAATAAAATAAAATAAAGTAAAAGTTATTCTCACAAATTTTACAAGAAAATGGTTCAGCTCAGACTGTGCCGGTGAAAAAAAATACCTTAACATTTTCAAAACTTTTCCCTTTGTTTTAGCTTTTTATGTTTAATAGTAGATTAACATTGTTAAAAAAAACTATAAAATAATAATAAAAAAACAAAACTCACTGTTGCTGTGGCGATTTGAAGTCTTCAAGATCCTCTGCAGGTCCTTCTTTTCCCGCACCATCACCCTCTGAGTTTGCGAAGCGAATCTCGCGGACGGCGCCTCCAGCGCGTTGATGTACCTGTTTGGAAAAGCGGAAAACTGAAGATGAGGGAGAACAGGATAAAAGTGAAGTCGGGTTAAACTCCCAGCAGCTCACCAGAAGCAGTCTTCGGTCGCATTGTTCACTTGTTTTTTGTACACGTAGAATTTCTCCCATTTAGGTTTGAATTTCAGCTCCTCAGTCTTGAAGTTCAGGAACAGATCAATGATTTTTCGAGCCGGAGGCAAGGTGCGCGTCAGTTTGGGTTTGTAGTCGCAGGAGAGGCCGAAGCTCCCAGCAGAGATGATGGGAATGCTGAGGGTCAAGCCGATCTCCTCGCTGTGGAAGAGGGAGAGAGTTAAAGTGGACTGAGAAGATGTGTCTGGTCAGAGAAAACTTTTAGCTACACTTACTCCACTAACTGGAAGGTGGCAAAAGTACATGAAGGTCCCAGCATGATGCATCCGACTTCATTGGTGCGCTGCAACACATTACAGCACAAAATGGTTGAATATTGATCGCAAATGGGTTTGAAAGTCTGCCGATCAGCATCACCGATAATTCACTCCCTTAAAAAACCCCTCAACATTTCACCAAATATTTTTTGATCTAGTTTCTAGTTGATACTTAGTGAACTTGAATTAAGACAAAACTAATTAATAAATAACTTTTCAGTAAGATGTATGAGCTCCTACACCATGCGGCTGCGTTGTGAGCAGGACGCTGATCTTTGTGCACTATGAGCTCCACGGCAACCGTTTGCTCTGGCAGTGATGGCAGATATACAGCCAAAAGCTAATCTCACCATAATAAAATTAAAACTCAAAAGGAGAACTTGTGGTTCGGATACTGTCACTATTGATGGTCTATTGGTGTGTCAGCGGTCTGACGCTTCCACCTCACTGACTTGGGAATAACTGAACCCTAACAAGTGCTCCACATTAAAAAACAAAAGAAAAAAAAGTGAATGTCCTCTGAACACATTTGACCAAACTCACAACCAGCTTCTTGAGTATCGCCACTCCTTCGCAGGTGCTGCTGCCGCAGCCCTGTCGGTTGTACACGGTGGTGTTGAATCCGTTGTAGTTGGCCGTCAAAATGAAGTCCAGGCCTTGAGTCATGCAAAACAGATAAGACATATTAATATTAAATTTCTTTTATCGATCTCCCGGGGCTTTTAAAGATTAGATTAGACCAACTTTTACCACCCACAGATAAACTATTTGACTGTAGTTTCTCTCGGAAAGTATGCCACTGATTAGCCGTTATCGACAAAGAAACGTTCAACATTATAAGAAATGTGAATAACAGCTGACTAGGCCATTATGTTAGGATGGTAATGAAACGAGGACACCAGTGTATCAATGCTTAAACTGGATCATATTTTTCACATTATGTATTAGTTGCATTCATGTTTGTTTCTGTTTAGTTCATGTTTCTGGGATTGTTGAATCAAGTTGGTGTGTCTTATAATTAGCAGCGTTCAGAGGATTTCTCCACAACTGAGCTGCGTGTTACAAACCCCATCAGATGCTGCCCAAATGTATTCACTGCTTTAAATACAAGCAAAGATTTTGTGGGCTGTCATCTGCATGGCGTCATCTTTGTCAAATTTTGTAGCTCAATAAATTATCCAGATCAGATGATGTCTCCTTTCTGCGTGTAATTGTGGACCGATTAGCTGCTGCTGCTTTCTTTGTATCCTCTCCAAAATCTCACATTAGTATTATTAAACTTCATACTGGCTGTAGGTTTACACGGAACATATTGGTGAGTCGATTTCATCTCATCTTTGCATGCTGGAGCATTTCAGTTCATCAGAAGATGTAATAAAATGTAATAAGTGCTACATTTGTTTGCTCTCAGTGCAGGTGCGGCAAGTGGGCTGTGGGCTGATGCGTTTAACCAGTGAATTCTGGGAAAAGTTTCAGGTACTCTGCTACCCTGAACAGAATTAATCAGTGAACAAATACATGAATGTGTGAGCTAAAGATGTGAGGTCCTCCCTGCAATGCTTCCCCTTTTGGTAGTATTATTGCAACTCGTCATAAATCTGATGACCAGATGTCAGTAAATGTGTATTTTGTACTTAAACTTAAATTGATACACCAAGTTGAACTCCTTCATGTGACAAATTAATGGTGTGGACTTACATGTGTGGAAAAACATAAAGAAAGAACAAAAAACAAGGGTTGGAACTTGACGAATCTGAATAGTTATGGGATTAAATACTTGATTCAGATCAATGTAAAGTTCCCATTTAGTTACAGCAACTAAATGGGACATGCAGTGTTTGGTTATAAAATAAGCTGAGCAGATACGATTAATCGCCTTAAAAGCACAAAAAATAGAGATAGAAATTTATCTGGACAATTTGACTGAAGTTTTTACAAAATAAATTAGTCTGCATAGAAAAATTATACCGATTTTTTTTTATCTTTCGTGTGTTTTCAGCTCCATCGCTTTATGCATGGATCTTAATTTTAATCTAAATTTTCTTGTTGTAATCATTTTTAAAATGTATTTACTGAAACTAACCTTTGTAAATGATTAAATAATCTTCAATAAATAAAAAATACTTGGAGATTATATGAAAATACTTTTTTTTACATTTTCTTTCTTTTATTCAATACATTTTACACAAAAGATAAAGCAGGCAGAGCCAATGCATTTTGATTGACATGTGTAAGTTAAATCTTGTTGAGATATTATTTATTATAAATGGTGAAAATTAAATTAAACAAACATTCCGAGCAGAAAAGTTAGAAAAATAAAATAGGTTTTTAAATGTTTGCTAATCTTTTGGATCACTTGGCAAAGCAGAGGGAAGGTGAGTCTCTACAATTCAGGGAAATGCAAAAACACCAAATTCATAATCAGCCATTTTGATTGTACACTGTCATGTTTAACAGTTTGAACATCAATTCCAGCTCATATCAAATGACTAACTGTTATTTATCAAATAATTCGTAAACATATGTCAAAGTTCTTGGTTTCAAGTTGTTTTGTAAGCTGCTGGAAACCAGTTTGTTTGGGTTTCCTGAGCGCCCTACCATTACCGATGTTCTTCTGCCTGTCCTTCTCGATCGCTTGCTCCACGGCCTTCTGCACAAACGGCCGACTCCACTCGTAGTTGTTGTCCTCCAGAACAACGACGTTCATTTTGTATTTACGGTTTGAGTAAATGCAGTCGTCCAGCATTGTGTGGCCAGACGCCATAAGTCCCATCGCTCCCAGGTACAGTAAACAGTCCCAGCTGCGCATTATTGATCCGGGAGATTTTCCTCAAGTCCTCACAGATCCGCGCCTCTTCCAGCTTTTGAGTGTCAAAGTTAATAAATAAATAAATAAATAAATACGAGCCGGTTCGGATGAACTGAAGGCCTTTAAGCGTGTCGGAGCTGAGCCTTTCTGTCCTTTAAAATACAAAAACAGTAGTGAGACGGTGACGAAGCAGAAATTCTCCTGATTTACAATCCGACATAAAGATAAGAGAAGAAAACAAGCTTTTCTTGAAGATGTTGACACTTAAATGTTTTCTGAGAGCAAAAATAATACCGAGATTGTAGAGATAAAGTGTTTCCGCCTGAGCGCCTGGTGTTTCTTCAGCTGGAGTCTAAGATCAGCTCCGTGTTGATGGAGGCGAGTCTGTCTGCCTTATATTGGTTAATGAACAACTACAAAGTGACAATCAGTGCACGGCTGAGAGGGAGGGAAGAGTGGAAAAAACTCCCACACTCCATCCAGACAAACATCCCACATTTCAGAAAAATCACGAGCCTAGAAGAAAATCTATGTTTGAATTGTCTTAAAAATAGTAGGTGATCTTAATGTGTGTATTAGTACAGAAATCCTCTACAGGATAAACACAAAGAGCACTCCTAAAAAGTATACCAAAATATTGTAAACATCGCCTGTTTGTCTGCTTTCTAACACAATGCCCCCCTTTTTTTGCTATAAGAAGCAGAGAAAGCCTTTTATGGTGGTAAAGGGGCAAAGGTCACCGGAGGCCCATAAAGCCAAGCAGATAAATATTGTTGGTTATAAAATCAAGGTGGATTTAGACAATAAAAGTCTGCTCGTAAACCATTGTCACCACATTTTGAAAAAACCCGTCCTTACCCAGTCGGATATGCAAATCAAATTAGTGCTCATGTTGTCGAAGACCACTGACTTTAACCGCATGGAGAGTCGAAATGTTGGTCTTTCCTAAAGTCGTGTGTGGAAGCAGATTGAGGTTTTTGTGTTCAAAAACATCATTTGCATGTTTATATGCTCTCTAATCGCACTCATGGTTTATATGGCAACACTTCGGCCATAACTGAGGAGACTGTAATCCAACAATTCTAATTATGAGTTTCTGTAACTCATATGAATGTTGTCCCATTTAAGATGAAGAGGTTTGTGCCACCATGATTTTCTGAATGCTTCAGTTTCACCTAAATCCATTTCTGTATGCTACATCATGAGTGTGATTTATATTTTAAACATAATTTATGTAGAGGCTAATTTAAAAACACAACTAGTCTCATGTTACACCAAGCATTTGCTCCATCTGCACTGAATTTCACCATGTAGAATTGTTGGAGTGGCTCCAACTGATGGCAACCTGACCTATTTTTAAGCATTTCATTGATAAATCTTTATCCATGTGGGGTTACTCTTTCCATGTCACTGAGCTTTAAACAGATGGAAGACAACGACAACATGACAAAGTGAAATACAGCATGATGCACGTTTTATAATCTTTTAATCACAACATGAAGTTGTACAAAACTACAGAACTCCCTAAAGGACAGGGAGGATTTCTTTTTATTTCTTTTTAATTTTTTTTGTACTACATTCCATCTCAATAGATTTGCAAATATGCCCTCGTCTATTTCCTATGCAGGTATATTTATAACAAATCTCAGTTAAATTTGCACACATCTAGAGATCCTCGATGTTCATAATACACGTTCATAATAATCTGGTGCACAAAGCTGGTAGAGAATCGGTCTATTAATTGAGTGTCCATGATTGTGTAATAAAAGTCTTATGAAGGCCTTGTGTTTTAGCAGGAAGACTTTCAGTAGTCACTGTGCCTGACCAGATAAATACATTATAAGTGTGTTGAAACACTATTGTGAGAGAATGCAAAAATTTGTGAGGGAAAAAAACCCCTCTGTGTTTCCCAGGGAGTCCTGCAGAGAAATATTGACAACAGGTTCAGGGTTTGACCAGATTTTTATTTTTTATTTTTCACAAGCGCACAGAACAGATTACAGCTATAGCATAAAGTACAAGACCTTAATTTTAACTCATTGTTAAAGTAAAACTGTGAAGGTATGTGGACAGTTTTAAAGTACACCTAACTCCCCTATTATTGATAAGGGAAGACAAATAGTGAAAACTAACAACTTAACGCTAGTAAATGCATACATTTCCTAGGTTGAAATTTAGAAAAATGCATGAAAGGGCCTGAAAATTTGAGGTGATTATATAATTATTATTATTATGTCCCATCTGTTGCCTGAACCTGGTTTGGTCTGTCATGCTTTTGCTAATTTTCAAAAGTTAATAAGCGACAGGATTGAATGCATGTCTTGTTTTCCTCCTTCTATAAAGCTAATCAGCCACTGCTACAGTCCACATGATCCAGGCTGTGTAATCCTGTCACTAAACCAATAAAACAAGCAAACACATTTAGGCTCCTGTTCCACCTTTCCTGCACATCACACACACCTTCCTGTCCGGTTGCCACCTTCCAGAGTCGTAAACAGACAGATGACGCTGCAGTAACACGGTTGGATTGGGGACAACGACCATTTAGCACCTTTACATTTCCACATGAAGAGGCTTTCCAGCTATTTCAACACGGAAAAGGAAATAACAAAGTGTCTCTGCGTCGCCTGGGTTGTTCAGCAGCTGGACAATTTGTGGTGTTCCCATCAGTACGACACAATGAGTGAGAGGAGTTTTCCATCATGTGTTTTTTACATTTATTCATCTTGCAGTGACAGAGAGATTTCCAGCAGTGGTTTGAAATGCTGCAAAAAGAGAAAGATGAATAAATGCAAAATAAATCCATTAAGACATCGGTGCATTAGCAAAAACAGCTCAAACCTACTTAATAATATAAATTCATCAAATGCATTTACTAAATCTAAATGAGTTTTCTAGTTAATCTACTGACACAGTAAACTAAAAGCTGATATAAAGCAGAACATTCAAATTTAGTACATGATCACATACCATCATTGAATTGATGTTGACTTTTTCTAATGGTCATTTATTTTGGCTTCATGGTAAGAAATATGGAGCTTTCCTCGAGTTTCAAAGTTATTAGTGAGTTTCTTTTTAGAACCAGACAGAATCTCCGACCCGTTGATCCACAGGATTATTTACTCCCACTACATACATCTTAAACCTGAGAGTCGAATCAAGAGTCACTCATAAGTTTCACTTTTGACATAAAAAAAATTGGTTAGAATCCTTTAGCTCTAACTATTTGCGAATGTAGACATTTTGAATGTGAGCCGGGTCCTGACAGATGTTTCTTCCAGTGAAAGCAGAGTTTTCCTTTCAGCTTGTTGCTCACTGAATGTATGAGGGATTGCTGCAAAGTAAACAACCCAAGTGATTGCTCAGTGTTGCCACATCCTCATTCAGGGATAGTGAGAGCTACAACTTAATCATTCAATGCCATCTGCTGGGTTTCCTTGAATAAACTCTTTATCAATTTTGAGTAATAAACTTCTCTGTTTGGTGCAACAACAAACAATTTAGAAAGAGTTTTACTGACTTGGAATCTGTCTGTATGATTGGATTGAATTTATTCTTTTTCTTCTGGGTTTTCTTATTAATTAGGTAATTAAAATGTATGAAATGGACTCATCTACAAAGAGCAAATTAAGAGCTAAAAAGAATATTGGGAGTGGAAAATGTTATAATTTTGAGGGAAAAAATATTGAAAATCTTAGAACTATAAGAATGAAATCTATTAGAGAACACAGTTTATGCTGATGCCATAAAAAGAAACAACCTGAATAGTCAGTGCACAGAATTAATTTAGATATTATCCACATAAATCAGACTTTTGTCCTGTTTAACTTTTTGTTTTGTAAATAAAGGAAAAAAGAAGAAGCATGAAAAACTCACACAGTGACATTGTGAGCTGAAGTAATTTCACATTTAGAACACTAGGGGTCAGTGTAGAAGCACAAATAGCTGAGCTTTGGGTCGGTAAACGTCACGTGACCGCGTTTATAAAAACATATTGATCTATATATTATTTTTGAAGTTTCTAAAACAGACATATTTTTTATAGTACTGAAGCTGCACTTTACTTGTTAAAACTACATCCACAGAGAAGAAGAAAGCAGTATTGATCATTTGGACTTCTGTCTATTGAGTGAACAGCTATACAGTTAGAATAATCTGAACACATGCCACATTGAGAGGTATAAAAGCATAATTCTAACTCTTTAGCGCAACACGCTGACAATGTGAAATAGGCTAAAATATCTCAAAAAGCAACGCATGATACCCCCTGTCTGAAGAAATTCAAGAACAGATAAAAACAGCACAAATATCAATCAGTTTGTAAAGGTTTAAAAAGTCATTAAAAAATCTAGCAAAAATACACAAAACATGGAATGCAGAACCTTTATTGAAACTAAATTTAACATTTCTACACTTGCCTCAGATTACAGTTTTTGAACATCTACAAACTAAAACCTTTCAGAGGAGAAAATCTTTATATTCTTTACATTTTGCATTTAGAATGTAAGGAATAATAATATAACATAGATGATCATACTATAATGTAATGTAGAATAATATAATACTTCATACTATTCTATCATATAATGTAATGCAATATAATATAATATAATATAATATAATATAATATAATATAATATAATATAATATAATATAATATAATATAATATAATATAATATAATATAATCCTCTCCTTTGTTGTTTGTTTACTTTCTCACTTGAACTCATCCTTGCAGGTGAAAGGTCAGCCGCCTGTAGCCCCGCCCACTCTCTACGTCACTGCCTGGCTGTGAATGGGCTCCGCTGTAGCGCAGCGCAGCGGAGGAAACGGCACGTACTGCACGCGCTGAAGCGGACAGACACCTCGCTGTCACCCTGAGCCACACAGACCCGAACCAGAACCGCCGCGTCCCGCTCGGACAGGACGACAAATACCTGCTTTAACCTTCCAGTTTGAGTCTGTCTTTTAGAGTAGACCTGCTTCTGGACACCAGGATGTAGTTTCTCCTCATGTGAAATTGTTGGAGAAGCTCGAGACTGAACCTCTCGCACTTCTAACTTATATCTTCAGAGGAGAGAACAGCGGGGCGAGCCGCCCAGAAATGGAGACTTTAAACGGCTTTTCCTCACAGCGAAACATCCTGTGTCTGTTTGACGTGGACGGCACACTGACACCGCCGAGAGAAGTAAGCTGCCATCCGTCTAACAAGCATCTATTGTTGGTGTTTGTCTGTCATTAGAAGCGTCTTTCAGCAGCAGCTCCATCCTCCTCTGCTCTCTCTCTCTCTCTCTTCTCTCTCTCTCTCTCTCTCTCTCTCTCTCTCCTCTCTCTCTCTCTCTCTCTCCTCTCTCTCTCTCTCTCTCCTCTCTCTCTCTCTCTCTCTCTCTCCTCTCTCTCTCTTCTCTCTCTCCTCTCTCCTCTCTCTCTGTCTCTCTCTCTCTCTCCTCTCTCTCTCTCCCTCTCTCTCCTCTCTCTCTTTCTCTTCTCTCCTCTCTCTCTCTCTCTCTCTGTCTCTCTCTCTCTCTGCATCCTCTGCCTCCCACTCTGAGGACAGAGAGAGAAGCACACTGTGTCCTCACGGCATCATTCATACAGTCTGGAGACGTTTTAATGCAGCTCCTCCATAGTGAACACAGCGGGTCGAGCCGCTTCAAAATGTATATTGTCACTCTTGTTTATTTGACTCTTTCACTGCTTTGCTGTTAATATTCTTGGTTTTCATTGAAAAATAATGCATGTGTGCAGATTTAGTATTAATAAAGTGCTGGTTGTTGCGTATCTAGAGCGATTGCTTAATGTGTGTTTGTGTGTCTGCACAGTTCGCACCTCCAACAGTCAACATGAAACTTTACAGTCATGTTATCACAATGTAATGACACTTTTAACGACTAAGATTTTGTTTTTCCCCTCTCAGCAGTAGCTACACGCTGAGACGCGCGTCTCTCCAAAAGGAACATCTGTTATCAGATAACGGATGTTGTTGGCGAATAAAGAATAAATTAACCAATTAAACACTAAAATGTGCATGTTTTTGTAATCTGCAGAAAATCGACCCGAAGCTGGACGAGTTCTTCCAGACTCTGAGGAGGAAAGTGAAGATCGGCATCGTGGGAGGGTCGGACTACCCGAAGATAGCCGAGCAGCTCGGGGAAGGAGACGACGGTGAGCAGGCCGCTTCCTGTTTCATCCACATTTTGTTCTTGTAGGTTTCAGCGCGTCAAGTCGACCCTCCTGCTGCAAGTCTGTGAAACTGCGAGTCAGTCTGAGCAGAGGAGTTAGGAGAACAGAGAAAGAAAACGACCTGAAACCCAGAGAAACAGAGATAAATCAATTAGATCAGATCCTTTTTTGATATTCACTTACAGCACATATTTATGCTGTTTGTTATGAAAGACTTCAACATCATGATTACTAAATGAATTACAGATACCAGGATTATGTTAAAAATGTCATTGTCAATGTTATTATATAATGTTATTATTCAAAGTAGTTGCATTCAGCCATTAGAAATTAATTACCTCGTAATAACTGATATCGCACAATAATTACAGTCTGAAGTCCAATAAAGCAACGCACTCAGCAAACAAGATTCTCAAAATATTTCATATGGAGGACAGATTGCACAATTTATTATGGCAGCTCTTATTTAGTACTTCTTTTGATAATAATAATAATAATAATAGTAGGAACAATAATACATTTGATTTGAAGCTGTCCTTTTAAAGCACTCAAAGTGATCAAACAAGAAATAGAAACAATCAAATAAAAAACTATAAAACTAAGAAAGCCAAATATCAATATTTCAACGCACAATTAAAGAAAGAAACAACATGAAGCAGAATAAGCACGTTTTATTAAATTAATTTTAACAAGTCATATATTATTTTAGCTGTCCATACTGAAAATAAGCAGACAACTGACACAATACTGGTATATTTAGAAATCAGAGATGTTAGCAGTATGTTAAACACGGCTAAAATTTATCGAGCATCTTCAAAAAGCCTTTTGACACATAAAAAGAGCATTACTGATAGATTATATACATTTTAACGCTTGTTGCTTCTTAATAAGAAGATGCAATATAACCCCCCAACCCCCAGATGTACATGTAGTAATTTAGTTAATAAAAGTGTTTTTGTTCCAGTTGTTCTGGATTTTCATGATTATTTAGATTTTCAACGGCTGAAATCAGCAAAAACTGAGAATCATTTCGTCTCCACAAACAACAGAGAAAGAAAGACGATCAGTGTGGAAGATCATTGATTTAAGTGATAAAAAAGTGATCTCAACATCGGTTCAACATTTTAACTGCTTGGTTTTTTCGTTCTTGATGTCGACGAGCAACTTTTCCGCTCCCCTCACTATCCTCTGCAGGACCAGCTCGTCTGATTCATCAGCTTCCATTCTGAAACGCAGTGCAGCAACACACCCAGCCACACTTAAATCAGTTCTCATGCGGTCGTCCATCTGACCCCCTCATGCTTTGGTTTCCCAACTCGTGACTCCTGAAGCCGTTTCCAAAACACACCGTCACGCTGAGCAGGGAACACGTAGCGGCACCGACAGCTGATAGCTTGTCTGTCTGTAAATATTAGTCTACAGCTGGAATGCAGATGCTTTGGGCCAAGTCAGAACACAATGTGGCTTCACGTCCAAGTGTGTTAAAGGTGAGGCTGTTCTTGGTGCTCAGTTGCAGCTGGTGTCTCTACCCACGAAAAACACCAAGGTGGCACATTTAGGTGCATATTTCAAAATGCTAAAAGCTATCGCAATCAATGCAACAGTTCATTTTCTTTACACTTTTGAGTGTGCTTGGTGTCCGGCTGTTGTTTATGCACAGTCACCTCTAAAGACTCGTGTGTATGTAGAGCAAACAGTGAGGTGGTTTGATGTTTTGCAGGCTCTTCCTGGTAAACAGGTTGTCTTAGAGGCGGTGTGTGTTGGTCCAAAGCCAGCAAAACATACTTTTTTTTGAATTATTGTTACCTTTACTTGACTGTTTGACATTTCCTCTTCAACCCAGAGAAGATGAAAGTTTGATAAGTTTGTCATTTCTCATTCCCACATAACATGAACTCTTTCCTCTTTGCTTTACTGTGTCTGACTGCTGTTCAGTTGAAGTTTTAATCTTGAAATATTCAGCACATTTTGCACTCAGTACCATTGGCATACCACTGCATATATTGTCAGGAACAAGCTTTAAGTAGTTCTGAAAGTTTTCCAGGGGATTTTATACAATTATTATTTACACTGTTTCCCTTCTTCTTAATTAACATTTTTATTAAATATATTTTTACCTTGCTGCTTGGAGCCTAGATGCATAAATAACTGTCTTAATCTGTTTTCCAATAGTATTTGTTTTTACTGTTTAGAAGTAATCTTCTATCTGATTTCAAATGGTTTTTTTTAGGTTATAGTGTTAAAATCAGTTCCTAAAGTAAATCAAACCGTTGATAACTCAGATGAAAAAGAGATTTTACACTGATTCAAACTCTTCCAGCCTTTTTTATATGCTGTATAATCTGTAACCAGTCTGACAACAGCATCAAATGCTACTTAATTTCACAATTCTTGCTGTTCTCAATTTAAAAAAGAAAACACTTTGAGTTATGACGATCACATTTAGCCTCATTTTGTGTGTTTTCTCTCTTTCAGTGATTCACAAGTTTGACTATGTGTTTGCTGAGAACGGGACAGTTCAATATAAAGACGGGAAACTCCTGTCAAAGCACGTAAGAGAGTTCATATTTTGTGTGAGAACAAAGCCTGAAATCCCCAGTTTATTATGCTGAAAAGCATTTTTCTTTTAAATGATAATGGTAATTTAGTGCGATTATATTAAAGCCATATTAAATGCGTTTTTGCTCCTGCAGGCGATCCAGAACCATCTGGGAGAGGAGCTGCTGCAGGATCTGATCAACTTCTGCCTGCGGTACATGGGGCTCATTAAGCTGCCAAAGAAAAGGTTCGTCACGCCAACCTTTCTGACGACGTTCGCCGGGTTTCTGTATTTCAAGTGAATGTTTTTGTTCCTTTACACTTTCCTGACACAAGACTGAGAGCTGGATCAGAATTAAAAGCATTGAATAACGCGTCGTTCTCTTCCCGCAGGGGAACGTTTATCGAGTTCAGGAACGGGATGATTAACATTTCGCCCATCGGTCGCAGCTGCACCCTGGAGGAGAGGATCGAATTTTCAGAAATAGACAAGGTAAACACTGTTCGCCTGGAAAAGTCTGAATCGAAAAGTTACAAAATTGCCATGGCCGTTCAAAAGAAGAGGATGATTCAATCTGAAGGGAGACAGGATGGAGCAAAGCAGACATTTGTATTTTTTTTTACCAAAAGGACCTCTTTGTCTCTCTTTTTAAGTCGTTAAACAGACAAAGAAAGGTCAAACATTGACTCGTCAACACAACCTAGCAGATTGGTTGACAGAGTCTGGCTAAATAAAGGAACTAAGCATCAGCAGAGGAGAAGTTTAGCAGGAAGATTCTGTAATCTTCCTCTATTTTCAGAAAGAGAAAGACAGACGGATATAGTTACATTTAAAATAGTTTGACATGTTTTCGACGTGTTTCACCAAAAAAATTGGGTATTTTAGCTACGTAAAAAAAAAAACCCAGAGGAAGAACTCATCACTAACTAGGTTAATTAGGTAAAATGAGTCTAAAACGAGCTTCCCAGAGAGGTCGAGTCCCTTCAGGCGGCGCTCCCTTAAAAACAGAAACGCTCCGGTGGGAGAAACAGGCCTCTTATGTCAGGGATCGCAGCTCAATAACGTCGCCACAAAGAAACGGTAAAACTTTAGCATCACACAAAATTATAATAAGTTTTAAAGATGGATAAAGTGCCGACTGAGTGCGATCAGTGGCCGCTCTCAGGTAGAAAACTTGTCATTATGAGCTGGATGAATCTGAATCTGAAAATTAATTAAGCCAAACCGGGTTTAATTAAAACAAATATGGATTCCTACTTAAATAAATTACTTTCTACTGGAGACCATTAAATTGTTTTAAACCTGTAAATGTTTTAATCCACTGGCGGCAGATTACTTAACTTCACTTTCATCAATGTTTATGAATTATTAAGCTCATATATCGTGGTGCAAAGTTAGTGTAGGTCAGTTTTGTTTTATTTCAAATGAAATAAAACAAACCTAGTTTGGCACTAGAAACTATTTGCACTAGTTTCTAGTGCAAATTGTTTCTATTTGCACTAGAAACTAGGACAAAAATGTTTGGTGAGATTTTGTGTTTAACTCAGAATAAACAACACAAGGGAACAGATTTTATTTACTGATTGGGTCACTTTTGAAGCTTTTTAAGTGGTATCAGAGTAAAGGGGTTTTTGCGCCAACGTCTTTAACCCGTTTGTTTCTTGTTTCTCAGAGGGAGAAGATCCGGGAGAAATTTGTTGCTGCCCTGAAAAAGGAGTTTGCTGGAAAGGGGCTCCGTTTCACCAAAGGTGAGAGAATCGAACGAGGCGAATCCTGATCCCGTCACCTCGGATCCCTCTCTGCATCCATGCAGGAAGGCGGGCAAAAGGGAAAACAGAACATCTTGTTTTTGGCGACACTCTGTCAGGAAGAAAAACAAACTTAATAGCGTCTGTTTATGACCTTTCAGCTCGGTGCCAAACCACTTTTACAGCATTTTTGTCTGCTTGCTGCTTCTTATCTCTTGATAAAAAACAAGAGACCCCCCTCCACCCCTCCGCTGGCCCACCTTTGGTTCATGCTGAACCTTTGTGCTGGTTAACTATTAGACACACACATGCTGTTCCTTCGCTCTGTTGACGACACACCGCAGCAGAAGGTACTGGATGTTTGCTTGCGTGCCTGGTGACACGTTAGGGCCTCTCTCACTTCACTCAAACAAGAACCGGCCCGTTCAGTTTCCTCGAGAGCCCGCCTGCTGAATGTTGGGGCTCCTGGGTGTGAAATCAGAGGGAATGCCGCAGCCTGATTCTTTACGATATCGACTCTACGCAGTGAAAACGGCTTGGCGGGTCCAGAAGGTTTATTTGTTTGTTTTTCCTTAAAGTTTATCTGCGCCCTCATCAGCTGATAGGAGCTGCAGGTGTTACGTAACCCGACGCTGCCCAGTCTGCACCGAGGCAGACGAGCTAATCAGTGTGTCCAGGAATCAGCTTCTCCCTCTGAAGGGATTCTGCTTTAATTCAGCCAACAATCTGGGCTTTTAGCGTTTTGAAAACATGCAGGCTCAAAGTTAAAGCTGCAGCTCTGAGTTGTTTATCTTCTGGGCGTGAAGGTGTTTGTGACAGAGCCGTGATGAGGGTGTGTGAGGACAGAGCCTCCTGATTGGCCAATTCCTGGAGGCAAGACGCGGAAAAGTTGCTTTGGTTGGAGAGAAGAATGTGTGCCGAAGGCCATCAGGCAGATTTCTCTCTGTTTTGTTTTGCTCTGCCCTCGTCTCACAGCCCAGGGTCATGTGAGTTGAAGCTCAGCAGAGACGGATCATTTCAGACTATTATGGTTTTAATTACAGGAAATGTTCTGCAGTCTTGGTGAAAACAAAAAGAAAAATCATAACCCAGCGGTGTTTTGTTGTCTTCATCCAATTTTCTCTCAGGCAACAGGTTCTCCTGCTGTCTGTCAATGGGTTGAAGTTTAAGTTTTATTTTCCTATGTTAAATTACAGTATTTACTGGTTGGTAAACTGGATTTGATTCTCTTTTTCTGTGTCAATATTATTTTTAATAAATTTAACTCTTGAAAGTAGGGCTGCAATATAAATCAACAACTGTATATATGGTGATAAACATGTGATTAATATCAGTAAATACAATATTCAATATATGGAATAGTCACTGAACTCCAATCCAGAACCGCATGGCATTCTGGGAAATGAGGAAAGGCTTTATCTGCTCAACCTTTCACACAAGCAGCTAATCAAATAACTCAATCTCTCTCCGGTTACTTAGCAACTCACTCACTCTTTGGTTACCTAGCAACAGCCTGATGAGTAACTTGCGCAGCAGCAGTTTCAGGTTTTCCCACCATGCTAGGAAGTATTCACACCAAACGCACAGAGGAGAAACTCAGGTAATAAGTAAGTAAATAAAATCAGCAAAAAATATTAATTGATTTAAAGTTTAAAGTTTTACTTTGACCAACAGGCAAAGCTGAGGCATCAGTGAAAACTGAAAAAAAAGAAAAAACAGCTGGTCTGTTTAAAGTCCTGGTTGATTGAAAACTACTTTAAATCTGGATCTAACAGTTATGAATAATTTTGGCCTAATATTATATTAAAATACATTATGCAAATCTATTTATATATTAAAGAAAGTTCAAATATTTTTTTCCTATTTTGTCGTATTCTGTTGAGCTGGATGTTTGGTGCTGCTCCACCATTTCTGGTGACAAGTTTTATGACTGAAGACGTTTTATAACCATTAATATCAACCTTTATTCTTATTCTTAATTCATAACAAGTTTTAATTCACTTCATAATCTACTGAAATGAAATATTGTTACATAAGGCCAATAAATAATATCTTCCAGCAGGAGGTCACGTGGAGTTATGGGGTCAAAATCGTCCAATTGGACCAAACTGGGATCAGAACCACAACCAATTGATATAAATATGAAAGGTTTCAGAAAATATTTTATGATTCAATTCAATTTATCTATAAGAGTTTTGCGCTTATTAAATATATTGAACTACAAATAAATTTATATGCAGCAGTTTTGAGAAATTCAATTGGAATAAATATTTCCATATGAATTTTGGGTGCAGAGTCATTGACGTCATTATGGTAATGTTGACAGGTGTGTCGATGCTCGTCTCCTTTCAGGTGGGCTCATTAGTTTCGATGTTTTCCCTGAGGGCTGGGACAAGCGGCTGTGCTTAGACCTGCTAGAGAATGAAGGCCTGGACACCATCTACTTCTTTGGCAACGAAACCTCAGAAGTAAGAACATTTCCTTTACCGACGTCAACACATAAAAACCAGCAGGAGGGCAAAATAAGAGGAGTGACCCTCTGTCACCAAACTTGAACCAATAAATAAAATCCCAGGACGGCTGCTGAACTGCCAGTCTAACATTAGCATGCCTCCTCTCTGTTGTGTGAAAACGAAACTTAAAGTAAAAGCTGCTCCTCTGCCTGATGAATGTATCGCTTTGGTTTGAACATCATAAAATTTACGACTAGGGTCTCAGCTGCTCTCTGCACACCACTCCCAGAATATGAGCGCAGAGCAGGTCACCTGGCACTGCGGCAGCAAGGAGTTTCTTTTTCATCATTGTAAAAGGTGAAAAACACTTAAAATGTCTTGGACGACAGATTAAATCAATAACAACACATCACTCCGGCTAATAATTCAGATTTTTCACTGTGGACATGAGAAATCTGACTGAGCATATCACAGATACACAGCTTAGTGAGGGAAGCAGACAAGAAGTTTTTCAAAGCACAAATTTTGCAAACCACCATTAATGTGACTTTCCAAAGTTTATTGTTTGTTACCTTGCAAACTCACGTAGACCTTCATCCACCCTTTAATTTGCATGTAGACACGAATAGCTGCAAGGTTTTACTTTCAGTGGTTTGTTGCCCAGTCTTTTCTTCAGATCGACTGGCGTGTGACATCCTGAGGACGGGGAGTCCTGCCGTTTTTAAAACAGCTCTTGGGTTTAGCTGAAGGCTCATTCATGTCAGACTGCTGAAAGAATGCAGCAGCATTTGAGCAACCTGACCTCAGTGTCTCCTGAGGAAATGCAGTTACCTGCTGGAAATGTGACCAGCAGGTCACATTTCTGCTGGTGTTATTCCACTAAATGGAAGAAAAATTTGGTAAATTATTCACTTTTTGTCACTTTACCCATTTCACATTTCAGAAATGCAGGTCACATTTCTGCTGGTGTTATTCCACTAAATGGAAGAAAAATTTGGTAAATTATTCACTTTTTGTCACTTTACCCATTTCACCAGGATTTAGTCTGATAGATAAATAAAAGAAGCACATACATGATTTATATGTTGGGTTTTATTTTAGGGTAGCAGTGTAAATTAGACTGCAGGGAAAGAACAAAAAAAACAATCTAAATTATTTGTCATTTTCCTTTTGTCTCAGTTATTCACTACGGTACGTGAAAATATTCCACAAAATCAAGATGAGAAAGTTTAAAATAGAATGTGTTTTTCAGGCCTATAGTGCCAGTTGTTATAAAAATGCTGCATACATCAAAAATGGCTTAAAATAAATTTGACTTTGTAATTTAACACTTTGAAATTGGGTCTCTGTCTCTTAAAGAAACTCCAGCTCTTTCTGAAACTCCGCCTTCAGGAAGTCATCACAACATGGCTCCTCCCTTTAACATTGTTTTTACCAGTGTTCCTCTGAAAAGTAGCTGCTATAATGAATTCAGCTGATGCTCAGCTCCACCAGATGTTTGCTAATTGCTGCTGGCTAGTCTGAAGGAGCAGAATGGGCAAGAAACTGCTGCTCTGGGGAGGAGCTGCGTGTTGAAGGCGGTGCTATGTCCCTGAAGGCGTTTTATACAGCTGAATGGTTGTCATGGCGATTAAAGGATTTCTTAAACAGGATTGAAAGAATCAAGGAAACACTGCAGGGAATATGATGTGAAGCTCAAAAAAGTTAATTTTACATAACACTGCCTCTTTAAGAAAAACTAAAACATTTCGAGAGCCGTGTAAACAAAGAGCTTCTCTTTGTTTGTCACTGTGATCTCATGAGAGGATGAACATCCTGAGGGGTAAAAACCTCAGACTCAGAGAATAAAGCCATTATTTGTTCTGAGACGTCTGACCTGGTGGCTAGTTTTAGTCATGAGAAGGAAAACCAACCACATGAACTCAGATGTGATACGATTATGATGACGCCGCTCCTGTTTCCAGGGAGGAAACGACTACGAAATCTTCAACGACCCGAGGACGATCGGCTTCACCGTCTACTCACCCGAGAACACGGCCCGGTTGTGCCGCGAACTTTTCTTCGACTCGTCGCCGCGCCTCATCGCCATACCTTCGGCCAAGAACCCCCCCGAACTGGACGGCAGCAGGAACATCGAGCGCAGGCTTTTAATGAAGTGCTGAGTGGCACCCCTACCGACGTCTCCGATACCGATAATGTTAGTTTAATATATGAATGAAAGGGAGGAGGAGGGCTTTTATTTAAAGGCAGCAGATGTTGAAGTGAGCGTTGTTGTTGATGTTGTTTTAAGTACTGTGCCGAAAACTATGTTTGACTGCTGGGATGAGAAGCATGTAAACTTGAAATGAACCCAAAATGAACAAGGATGTTTATCTTCCAGATGACTTTGGGTATGAAGTGATATTTTTTGCACTAATGAGAGATTATAGTTATCGACAAACTCACCGCAGTAAGGGAGCGGGATGGAGGAGACTCCAACCTGATTTCTCTTTGGTTTTTGGTTATTAACTTCTTCAAAACAAGGATCTTTCTGCATTTAAAGTTTAGGATGTACCAAAGGGACACAACATTCCAGGTGTTTTAATTTTTAAACTGGATCCGTTTTAATATGTTAACCGTTTAACTATCTGGTGTCAAATATTTACATCGGCTTCTCAAGTGTCCTGAAGTGAATAGGAACTCCTTTAAATGCATTTGAGGGAACAATTAGCAGATTTAAAAGGGAAGATTCAGGGTTTTTTTTTTAAAAAAAAGAGTTCTGTTGGTTGGTTGTGAACAGTCAATATCTTAACATACAAAATGTCATTTTTACATATCGATGTGTTAATTTGATTTCAGTGGCCATCCAAAGTTATTCAAGTTTGACTAGATGTTAGCAAAAAAATGTTTAGGAGCTATCTACAGCATGTAAGATGATTACTGCTCATAGCCTCTCAACAGAACCACCTCTCAACTTTCACTTTTTAAAAATACCGTCCAAAATGTGTTAAGTAAGTCCTTTTGTATGTCAGCTGCATGTTGCATCATGGGAACCCCGTTTTTATTTGAATCTTTTTAATGGTTTTGAGTCACTCATTAAGAAGCTGAAACCTGAAAACATTCCAGAAACACATTTGTATATCAAGTCAAAAAATATATAATTTCTGTACCTGTTTTCTGTTTGCATACATTTGCCTGAATAACGGAAATAGATTTCAAAATTTAAAAAAAATGTTGATAGACGCTAAAACAATTTTAGAAGACCATTTGAACACATAAACTCCTGATTAGGGAATTATCTGATGACATAAGCAGTGCTTCGTGACTTTTGCACAGTCTAGATGTTTAGGAATGAAAGTGGGAATTCATCTGAACCAGTGAAGTGAGCTGCTGTGACCGTGTCACTATGTCAACTTCCAAGGCAAAAAAAAAAGTTTGATCAGTCTTTATCTGCACTTAGTTATTTTCATAAAACGTGTGAGACCTCGAGATGTTTTCTTATTGGTTGACCTTGCTTCAGATAAAATGTCCGTCGCATTGAAGTCTCCAAATTTCTGAGCTTGAGAACATTTTATGAAACGTATGCTCATTTTCCACCACTGTTTTAAGTGATTTTAACCAGATTTTGAATGTACATATCTAATGTTTTATGGTTTGGGAAACAAACAAACCCTCATAAAAAATAAATAAATAAATAAAAATCTTACCATACACACTCCTTCAAGCTGAAGGGGTTCAGTGGACTTTAAATGCAAAACTGACAGTCGCCTTATAACGTTTCTGTGGAAATAACTGGAACGTCGAGCATGTTGGTTTTTCAAATACTCATGGAGAAAAACAAACTATTTAACGTAATAAATTATTTTTAAAACCTGCATTTTAGTGTTTATTTTTTGTACTTTCAGGTTGTTTTCTGCTTTATTTCGGTGGCCAAAATAAAGCAACCATGTAATTCAGCTTCCAACCACTAGATGTCACTTTTTCCCTCTAATAACTTTTTAAAGGGTTTGCTCGTAGCTACGGCTTATCTTCATGCTTTATTGCTAGTTTTACTTCATATTTTCATAATTACAAAAAAAGAACACTCTTGTCGTTTACATATGTCGATTAATGTCATTATTTCCATGTTTTCTTTAACATTTAATTCTTATTTTGAGTTGTAGAAAGAGTTATAGACAACACTGCATCAGCAGATCTGGTGGACCACACATGAATTTAATCAGACTCCGAATAAACACACCTTCCGTTCAAATCATAAATCACACTTTAATGTTTTTTCAAGGCTCAGTTGAAGTGATAAAAGCACCTTTTCAGGCAAAGACACGGACACACGTGACGGCGGGAAACTTGCAGTAGTAGAAAATGAGGTGCAGTTTCCCATTAAACCTGGGTAGCTACGATATGCGGAGTTCCTTTAACACATGACACGGTGAGGCAGGACACCACGTTTCCCCAAACACACGATTTTCACTCACTGGCAGTAAAAACCACAGCTGTGATGATATAACTGATGCAAACTGGCAGGTCGAGTAGCTTTCATACTCAGCAAAATGCAAAGCGTGTCATCTGCCGAAAAAAAAAAATTAATTCACACACAAATGAACGAATATCCACACAGAGAGAACGATTAAGTAAATCCGCTTTTATGGGAATGTGTACAGTTTATTTCTATTTGAACTAGCGGAGGCTTTTTATATGCACAACATGGCTCTCTGTCCTTGGCGCCATTCCGTCAGGGGACAGCCCAGGAACTCAAAAACAAATAAATTAATAAAAATATCGTTGACATTTCTGCTGCTAAATATTTTTCTGTTGCTTACTTGGTTGTCCCGTTTGCATTGGGAAGTGTAAAAGAAAAACATTACACTGACTTGCAGATTCCTATTCTGTACTAAACTAAAGGACAATTACAACATCTTTTGACAACTTGTTCAAAATCTAAAATATTTAGCTCAACCTTGAGCTGGAGTCACTGATCTGGAATTCCTTGAGAATTTTTAAATTTTTACTTTATTTTCAAAAAGGCCTTTTTTTCCTCCTCAAAAATATACCTTAAATGTCTTCTCTTTTAACATCTTGTTTACTTTCCTGCCCTTAACCTAATTCCAGCTTCATATGCATATAAAGGAACCACCACTGACTTGGAAATGTTTCTTTAACCGTTTATAAAAAGCCAGTAGTTTGTCTGCTCAAGGTCAAATGACCCTTCCTGCGTCTGTCACATGATATTTTGTTGTTTTTTTTATAATGATGATGTGAAACTAGGAAGCAGACATGAGACATCCCATCATGGGAGGAGATGTAAAAGTCCTCACAGCTTCCCTGGTACTCCAGGACTAACCCGTCTTATTCCTGAACTTTGCCATCGCTTCCTTTTGCATCAGCTGTTCTCTGAATTTGATATATCCATTTTAAATTTGTACATCTGATGTAGCAACAGTGCAGACCGGGATAAATCCCACAACAAACCGTTGCAGCAAACATGTGACTCGGGAAACTTTGATGCAGTACAGTAAGCAGCAGAGAAACAGCTGCAGAGAGGGGAAGTAAAACTGAAAACACATCGTCTCCTCACACACACACACGCACTGCAGCCTGCACCACAGACATGATTAATGTTCCCAGTATTTCTTTTTCTATATTTTTTTAATGCTAACTGTGAACAAACTAACACAAAAACAAAGAAAAAAACTCCTCCCACTTGTAAGTGTGGTTAATTTATGGTCCCTGCTTCAATCTGAACATAAATAACACAAAGAGGATTTGTTGGAGTAGGTTGAACAGAATCTATCACTTGCCTGCAACAGCAACGATTTCATTATCAGCTCTGACTGACACAGAGTAGAGTAACATATATTTTAACGTATATTTCTAAAAGAGGTTCTTGTGTTTTTGGGAGTTTTTTTTAAATGAAGCAAAGAGTCCAGGAGCACCGCCACCGAGCCGGAGCGTCGCCGTCCTCCGGCAGCAGATCTCGGCGACTACGAGCTGATGATCTGTCCGGACCAGGTCTCATGTTTCGTCCCCGGGTTGAGGTGGATGATCTTCACCTCCACCGCCTGCACCTTAATGTTCTTAGGGGAACTCGGCACACCTTGTATGTGACCTCGTCTCCCTCAACGGGGACGTACTCACCCTCGATGCTGCAACGCAGACAAACAGAGGCAGGGAAGGCCGTTTTCCTTTAAAACGCACTTTTAGAGCGTAAAAAAAAAAACAAAAAAACATTGCATTTGTTTATTTTTAAACTAAATAAACTGGGAAATGTGATTTGTTTTTTGTTTTTTTAGATCCAAGTCAGAAAAATAAAATAGAAAGCTCCTGAAGATATTTTTTCTATGCTGAGGTCAAAGGTTTCAGCAAAGGTCCCCCCTATAAACATTGGAAAAATTTCAGGAACAAAAATTTAATTTGCGCCTATGATGTTTTTTAAGCTCTATAAAAACCCATAGTACTGTCTTGGAACTGCTAAATCTCTTTATATGGGTTTACACTGCAAAAACACAAAATATTTTAGTTTTTACTGCAAATATCTCAGTGAAGTAAGACAAAACTAACTTAAAAGTCATTTCGTTGCAGTATACAGGACCTTGATTTAAGCCAATAATCCCCTAGTGTTGATTTTAAAAAGTACTAGTTCTACTATCAGATCATTTCACAACATAACACTTTTCCCATGTTAATAGTAAAAAATCAGAGAAAGTTTAACAAATAAACCACTGATGCTCATTAAACCAGTATAAAATCAGAAGTTTGGAAACATCTTTCTTTTAGAGTTTAACACATAAAATGGAAAGAAGCTTGTAGTCAGCTTGTACTGGCTTTAGGTTTTTAGCTCCACAACAATTAGTAGCTGTTTAATAATTTGGGTGTGATGTCACTTCCAGATCAGGCTTCCAAATGAAATGCAGCTTTTCACCAAGCGTCTCACAGAATATCATTTACTAAAATTACAGAAGCAAATCAACTTTAGCCCTTAAAATAAGATGCTTGGACTCTGCAAAATGAGCAACTCAGTGATTTTAGCGAGACGACAGAGTGCAGAGTGTTCACAATTTTCTGTGCCTGTTCTAACATTAGACGCTCCTCTAGGCATAAAGAGAAAGGTTATTTCCAGAGCTGGCGCTGCAGGTGGGGCAGTACCTGCAATTTAGCTAACGCAGCGCGTCTGCTTGCAGTTCGCCGCTGCTTCTAACTTACTCTGAGATGTGAACGAAGATGTCTTCTCCGCCGTGCGACGGCTGGATGAAGCCGTGGCCTTGTGATCTGGAAAAGTTCTTGCATGTGCCCTTGAAAACTGGACCCGAGTGAGCGCGGACCGTACTGCGGACAAAAGGATGACATTAAATCACAGAGAGAAGCGTGAAATTAGTTAGGATAAGTTACTTTTTTAGTATTATTGAAGAACAGAGCTTCACAGAGCACAATCCTCCTAGTTTCCCCCCAGTGTATTAGAAGCCTGGCGGGCCACCAGGCTTCACCTGTACGCTCACCAGGTTTAGCATTGCTTATTTATTTACGTGTTTTTTTTATGTTTACATAAACTCTGATACTCTGTATCAACTACATTTTAATTGATTTGGTTTACAATATATAATTTATGATGCTGTTCCAACAGGTTTGTTTGAATGTAAAACACTTTGTAACTCTTAAAAAGGTCCGATACACAAAAAGTATTACTATAACTCCATAACTTTCAAATACTGGAATACTGTTTACAATGAAAAATACCCTAAAATAATACAACTCATATGATTTGGGCATTTTATATAAAGTAAAAATGTCTGCAAAACACACATTCCTTTAAAAAAAAAAAAGGAAAGTAAAAATTTTGGATAACCCCTTAAAATCTTGTGGCCCAAAGCTACTGTCCCTTTAAGTCCGTTCCAAAGTCTGGCCCAGCTGCCGGACCCAATGTGTTTTTCTCCAACAGGTTTCCTGTTCTGTCAACACAGAATCCCATCTATTCTCACTGCCAGAAATATTAACAATAATGGAGGGAAAACCCTCCTAAATCAGTGAAAGTTCAATGTTTTGCTTTCCTGGAGGGTAAACCAGGAAAAAAAAATAAACAGTGACCTTTAACCTGCTGTGAAAGTTACTGGAACACTAAAGTCCTCCGGTGCCTCAATAGGAAAATAGAGAAGTTGGCTCCTGCTAGTAATGTAAAATACTGTATATGAGCCACAGTGGAAAAGTTTTTACAAGCTTTATTTCATAGAAAATCCTCCTAATTAATAACTTTTGTACCAGAAATGATTCACCTCCAAACCCAACGAGGCTTTTCAATATATTTTTTTAACTACAAAGATTGTTGCCATTTTTTTTTCTAGATAGCTAAAGAGACGAGTCAAGCTACAGCTATAACGCTCCTTTGCCTTCAGCTAATCTACAGCGTTGGCGCCATTATTAGGTGGCGGTTTGTTAGTAAACTGCATGAAGGAGAAAAGCGTCTCCTTCTCCAACATACGCTGAGTAGCTGCGGTTTCGTTTGGTCGGCAGCGGGCTGGGCAGGTCGCGGGGTGGCGGCGGCTCCCTCCCTTCATGCCGCGCCCTGTTCCCCTCCGGCGGGAACGGGAAGGAGAGGGAGAGGGAGAGGGGGGCGCTGGGGGAGCGCAGGGGCGTTCCGGAGGGAGACGGGATGCTGGGGTCCGCCATGTCAGAGGGGATGAAGGGCTGAGGAAGACGATGTGGTCACCCTGGTCTGTCCTCTGTGAGTGAGACGCCCACCTTGCCGTGGGTCAGCGCCGCCGATTGAGCTCCGTCAACAGGACTTACTGTCAGGAGGAGGAAAGACAAATCAGACATTAAGGGGCTGTGATGCAGGGGCGGTCCAAGCCTTTTGGGGGCTGAAAGCAGATTTTCATTTGGGCCTCCTGTACCTTCCAACTAGTGACATGTGGTGAGGTTCATAGCTGGTGAGGGACTGACTTAATTATAATCATATTTACAAATGTAGACCCCCTGCATGTCATTGTTCACATAAGAAAATTTCACACATTCAGACAACGATGGAGGGCAAAAAAACTATTCTTTTACATGTCATTCATAGCCGCGCTGCCGCTGTAGAATCTCTATCTCTGTCAAAGTTGGACATGTAGATATTATTAATTTCATGCTGTGCTCCACAGCAAACGGGAGAAACCGTTAAAGTACAACTCAAAATCACTTCTGTCTCGCTCTGTATCAGCAGCTACTGTTTCGCTGGCTCACTCTTACTGTCTCTTACTCTGCAGTTGTGGAGTCACAATGTCTGGGCTCATGAGCGCCCCCTGCCATGAGGCAAGAGAACTGCCTGCCTCACGTCAAGTCTGTTCTCTGCCGTTTATGATCGCTCCTCAGCACACGAAACGCGTTACACACACAGTTGGTGACAATAAAAAAAACCCTGTACATTATAAGCAAAATGATGAAAAATCAATTCATATATATATTAAATGTTTTTTAGCCATTTTATTGGCGACGTACAGACAGAATGAAACCGCACGTCACTGTTGTGAATGTTTCTAAAAGCCATCACTTGACTGCATCCAACATATGGAAAATTAGCACATATTGTCACTTGACGCTATTTTGACTAGCATCAGTTAAGCCAGTCAGTAAAAAGCTTCTTTTCAGTTTCATATTTTATTATAATTGTTGTGCTCCCGTTATGGATAGTGTTGGTTCTTTATGGTACAGCCACCACGAGCATCTGGTAAAGGATGAGAGGAGAGATTTCAGGTCCAAACTTTCTTTAATAGAGCTGAGAGTGACTACCAGAAATACAGAAGACACATTTTAAAAAGCTATTATTTTTACTCGCTCTAAACAGTTATTTCTACTTTGTGCAGTAGGTGGCAGCAAGAGACCACAAATGAACCACAAACCACATTATTATAGTCTTAACTCTTTAAATTGTCATATATTTAAGTTGTACAGATATACAAATCCTGCTTGAATACTAACGAAACTTACTCTTATTTATTTACACGCTCCCGGTCTACAGCGATCAATTGTCAACTTTCTGCTCATCTAACACTGAACATGTGCTCTTACAACGACAACGGCTATTGGCAGCTTGAAATTACAATGAGCCAATCACAGCAAATATTACTCAGACGACTTCCTGAGCTCTTAAATTGAGCTAATATAACAATTATATTAGTCCATTTTCAACAATAATAAAACAAAATATTTTTGTCAAAAAGTTACCATAACAATTTCCTTGATAGATGAATCCTGCACCCAAACAACAGCAAGAGAAATGAGGTAAATAAATAAATAATAATAATAATAATAATAATAATAATAATAATAATAATAAAAGCCAGAGCAAGACATAAAAGGTGCAAATAACATACTGAAATAATATTACGCATTTTCTGTTAAACTATCTGTTGATAGTTTTCTCTCCGACAGTGAACTCAGCTTTAAAAAAAGAGGGAAAAAAGTTATTTAAATGCGCCTCTCTTGGAGTTATACATAAAGTTCTTCAAAATAAAACAATTTCTCCTAAGCAGGAAGGGCAGCATACACAACGCACACGAATAAGAAATATACCGTATTTCAAAATAAGAGCATAAAATTCTAACCACCATTCAACTCTCAGCCATTTATAGAATCCCGTTCATTAATGTCAATTTGGTAGCATAACTTACTTTATCACTCAATTTTAAACAGTCATAGTAGCCTAGGCTAGCCACGCTGACAACATGCTAGCCAACATCAAAACGACAACGTAATGGTTTGTAACTATGGCAACCAGTGACAGTTTAAAAGCTCGCTGGCTCTTTCTGCAGTCAGGTTGCGCGCGCATCCATTGTGTTAGTAAAAAATCAGTAAGACAAGCACGCTCTGAATATCAAAGGAAACTGTGACATCACAATATAACTTCAAAGGCAGAATTCTGACATCACCAGCGGTTATATAAGCTCCTCACAGGGATCAACTTTCATCACATCCTGTTAGCAGCTTGTTGATACTTTCTCTGGAGAATTTACTCAGTTCACAATGCAGTCCGACCAGCCAAGACACACAACAAAACCGAAGCGCATGAAGAAGAAGCCACTGCTGTGGAAATCTTTCCCGGAGTCAGGCGCTTGCGTAGATCTTTCGTTTTTTACAGAAAGTGACATCGGTAACGGTCCTCTGCTGGAAAGACAAAATAATCAGGCATCTTTGTCCAGCAGCACAGAGAAAAGATTTTGGAAAGTGCTCCCCAAATCAGAACCTCAGATAAACTTAAGTTTTATTACTGAGAGTTTAATCGAGGTTCCTGATAATCAGAGGGAGGAAAATATTCAAGGAGAGTCATTAAGAACAAATCTGAATTTGCCCCAGTGTGTTGAAGACAAAAGTGAAGCCACCTGCACATGTCATGAAAAATTTAAGGAAAAAGAATTTGAATATATCAAAATGCAAAAATATTTAATGAGACAATTGGATGACATGTTTGGGATAAATCGTCAGTTAAGTTTAAAACTTAGAAGCCAGAAAGATCTAATGAGGAAAGGAGTCCCTGAGAGCCACCTAAGGAAGAACTCTGTTTCTGGTAAAGTTCAGACAGATTCACCAGAACGTCCACAGCAGAAAACTGTCCGTTATCGATCAGTTTCGGTTCAGACTGAGATGGACCAAGAGGACACCAGCCATCACTTAAACCCAGACCGTCAAACGATTTCAACTCACACAGAGAGCGATGTGCTGGAATCCAGCTTTAGGTTAGACGCAGTCCATCAAACGCTTGATTTGGAAACTGGCGATAAAGAAGATTATTCTGAAGACAAGAAAAAGCTTTCGAGGAAAGCAAGATGGAGGCAAAAGAGAAAGGCAGCAATTAAAGCTGCCTCTGAATTGAAAAACATCAACGAGGTCAATGTTTCAGCAAAATACGGTGAAGAAGCTACTCCACCAGAAACAAAAGAGGATGAGACACCCGGAGTCACAACTAACATTTACATTACTGATGTAATGATTTCTTGTCCACAAACAATGTCAGAAGAGCCAGTGATCTCTGACAGGGAAACTTCCAAAAATGTCAATATTTGTGCAGAAATCACTGAAGAGGACGTTTTAATACCAGAAACAGTCAACGATCAGACAACCACCATCATGATTGAGATTTTTAAAACAGAAACACCGACTGTTACACCAGAGCTGGTAACTGAGGATGAAATCCCTGAGATGGAGCAAAGTGGGGACCAGCAGGAAGAAGAAAATGGTGGGACATCAACACCAGATTCAGAGACAAAACCAGAGATAGTTGAGATGGTTTATAAACAAATAGAGACCCAACTTTTCTCTGATCCAGAAGACATCACTGGTGAGGTCCCAGTAGTTCCCACAGAAGGAGAGAGCGACCTGAAGGAAGAAGAAAGGACACCGCCAAGGCAAATGAAGGAAGATGAGATCATAACATCATCCCAGGAATCAGAACCTGAAGCAGCTGAAGAGTCAGCTGACCAGAAGAAAACGGCTGATCAAGAAGAGAGTCCCAGGAAGAGGATCTCACTCTGGAGGAGAATTAAAAAGGCTTTAACGCCAACATCTCGGCGTCAATTCAAAGATGGACGTTAAAACTAACAGCGCAGACATCAATTTATGTCTCCACTAAATTAAATTTAAAAGGGGGGAGGGCCACGTGTGTTTTAGGTGATTGGCGGGAATTGGAAAAAAAGCTGCTGTTATTGCTAATTGGACATTTTAATATTAAAAGACAGGACTGCACAGTGGGAAATGTCTCCCTGTGTAGGTGTGGGTTCTCTCTGGGTGCTCCGGCTTCCCCCACATTCAACATCAGAACTCAAGTTCATCCACTGTAAGATTTCAATGGATGGAAAATCAGGACTGATGTTGTTGTTAATTGGACATTTTAATATTAAAAGACAGGACTGCACAGTGGGAAATGTCTCCCTGTGTAGGTGTGGGTTCTCTCTGGGTGCTCCGGCTTCCCCCACATTCAAACAGAACTCAAGTTATCCTAGTTCAATGGATGAAAATCAGCTGATGTTGTATGGACATTAATTAAAAGACAGACTCACAGGGGAAATGTCTCCTTTAGTGGGTTCTCCTGGGTGCCCGCTTCCCAATTCACATCGACAGTTCATCTGTAAGATTTCAAGATGAAATCAGGACTGATGTTGTTGTTAATTGGACATTTTAATATTAAAAGACAGGACTGCACAGTGGGAAATGTCTCCCTGTGTAGGTGTGGGTTCTCTCTGGGTGCTCCGGCTTCCCCCACATTCAACATGTTCATCCATTGTCACATTTGTATTTCTAATTCTAAACAGAAAATAAGACAACCACATTTATTAATTAAAGGGACATTTAGGAAAAAAAGATTAAACAAAGTGGAACAAAAAGAGCATTTTAGAAGTCTAACCTATACAAATTGGGGAAAAAATTTGGAAAAGTATCTTTATATATATATATATATATATATATATATATATATATATATATGTTATTATATATACACTGGATATCTATGTTCTAGATATCCAGACATATCTCCATATTATAGAGCGATATCAATAAAGATATAGATATCTATATCTATCTATCTATCTATCTATCTATCTATCTATCTATCTATCTATCTATCTGACTCTCTATAAATATATAAAAATCTATATGGATATTTTTATATATCTACCTATCGATATCAATCTATATATTTACCTCTCTATGTATAATATAGAGAGAAGTAGGTAGATATATAGATACATTGATGTAGATATGTAGACATGTATATAGATATCTATCCATATACAGTAGATATCTCTCACTCATATATGTGTGTCTGTTACGCTTATTTTACGTCAGCCCCGCTTGTGCGATGACGCCGGCCGGCGGCGTGACGTCAGAACAGCTGCAGAGTGGGGCGTTCGTGACGTCAGAGACCTGTTTCCGTATGACAGACTGTATATGGTTTACTATTCCTGCAGGACTGCATCACGAGGATTACTACAGCTCTATACTCTTACAATATTACCGAAATTGATTATTTATTCGATAAAACAATCACATAAATCAAATATTTTCCTTGTCCTCTGTTAAATTCATGACATGTGGGCATTTGAAGAAATAAATAATAATAAAAGGCTTGGGACATTTTTCCACCGTAGCTGCACTCATTTGCACTTTCAGCAGACAGACAGACAGACAGACAGACTGACTGACTGACTGACTCGCTCTCAGACCTCAGCAGTTTCTCTGAATCGGGGTGAAAAGCAGTGAGAGGATCACCGGAGAGCAACCAGACAATGGAAAAGTCAGACAAAAGCGGGTTGAAGGGTCGCTGCTGTCGGCGTGAGGCGGATGAAACGGTCATAAATACAACAAATCCGTATAAATAGCCTCTGTTCTCCGGCAGAACAACCGTCATTGTTCAGATCTGGGGAAAAACAAAGCAACCCAGACCTTCTGAGCCTCATGCAAACACACAGCCCCCTAAAAACATAAAAAAACACACACACACACACTTACTTACGGCATGGGTGCCCGAACAGGATCCGATGGCTTCTCTCTCTCTCTTTCTCTGTGTTTTGGCTCGATGCGGATTATATAAGGAGCAAATTAAATTAATAAATCGCGCAAATCCGTGCAGATCGTCCGGAAAACCCTGGCGTGGCGCTGGAGTTGACTGCAGAGGGTCTGCGCAGCTGCAGGAGATTCCGATGGCGTGATGCGACTTGTGCGTGAAGGTGACTTTGGTCATCTACCTTCCTCCTGCTCCTCCTCCTCCCCGCCTGACCTGCATCCGCAGAAGGAGCATCCAGGCCCTGGTGTTGCTGGGGAATCAGTCAGGCTGCCACATCAACACGGTTTGATCCGGTCTGCAGTCAGACAGCTGCTGCATGTTGAGCGATGAGGTCACGCATTCCTGCTGGATTCCGCAGGGAAAGTGCGGAGATGGTTGACAACAACCTGACATGTTTCCTCAGAAAACGAGGAAGCAAATCGGGGGTTTTGATCAACTTTCCCAGCTGGAGCGGCATTGACAGGTGATGCCAGGAAACTTCTTGTTCTGCTTTCTCTTCTTTTTTTTATTTCACAAACACACGTGGGTTACTGGTGAACTGTGGTGTGTCTGTGTCCTTCACTCCCCTTTACTGCTGATTTTAAATGCAGGTGGTGACTAATCTCTGGATGTGTGATGACTGAAAAGCCCAGGGACCGGATTTAAACCAACAGAAGCACCAGGAAAAGACTCAGCATGATGCAGCCACCACCGTGCTCCACAATTCTGAGCTCTGAAAGCCTCATCATAATGTCTGTAGACATACTTCTTGTTCAAGCAGCTCAATTTGTGTCTCATTTTACCTAAAAATCTGTCAGAAAGTGTCTGGCAGCAACTTTCCATCAGTCCTGAAGCTGCCGATTTGGGGTGTCAACCTAAAGGCCTGTGGGCAAATTCATGAGAAAAGGAGGCCAACATAAGTTTACAAAAATTAAATAAGGATGCTCCAAAACATAGTTCTGATTAAATTTAATGAACCTATATAAAATCTCAATTTCATGCTGCATTTGGATCTATCAAGAACCAGTGGTCCGGTTTGACACACAACATGGAAAAAGGACACACACAATAAAAGCAGCTATATATATATAGATATATATATGTATATATTTTTTTTTGAGACTCATTAGTGGCAACCTAAACAATTCACCTCAACATTAAAAGAACATTTTTAATCCCATAAAATTAAATATTTTTGTTTCTGCTTCTCAAAATAAAGGAGGAACCTTCAAATCTTAAATGTTTTTTTTTTCCACAAAAAACTGAGTGCTCCTTTAAAGTACCTGTAACAGACTCTTTTTGTGTTTATGCTGTGACTTTTTTTTAGTATTTAAAGATGATCAAAGGTTGCCTAAAGAGGAATCTCTAAATATCACTTCCTTGTTTTCCTGGGGTCTAAATATGACGTTTGGCCAAATACTACAGGCTAAGTAATATTTTGGCTACTTGGCCAGCAGAGAAACTTTGCTACAGTTGTCAGGAAGTGATGTCACAAGTTTTTTTCCTCTCCTACCATCATGTACACGTAGAAGTGTAGAGACCGCTACACTTCTACATGTATCTGTCTGTACTTTGAGTTATTAAGACGTGCAACAACATGAATAAATCATTATTGGGTTCATTTGTTTTTGTTTTATTTCAGAAACTTGTGTTGTATAAATCAAACTAATATAATTTCTCGTTAATAAATACATGCAGGAGCACTCGGTCGGTCCGACAGGTTTGCTCCTGAGCGCGGCTCCGTCCAACACGACGCTCCGCTCGTGTAACAAAACCGGCGAGTTCCTGTCCACCGTCCCTGAAGTCTGCAGACGGGGTCAGCTGCAGCGCTGCGCCTGCTCTCAGTCGCCACGCGTCTCCCTTCCTTCCTCCTCTAGCTGTTCCACCAGGACAGCAGACCCAGTCCTGGCTCACAGATGGTCCCCTGGAGCAGAAACAACAACAAAAAAAAAAAAGCAAAGTCAGGATGAGCTGCGACATGTTTGAGTCCCTGCACATGTAGCTGCAGGAGTCCTCTGCTCTCTTAAAGCCACAGAAAGCGCTTCAGGCAGAGAAACGGTCCAATGAAACCCACAGGAAAAAAAAAAAAGAAAAAGGTTTAATTACCAGTAAATAGAGAAATGAAAAACGAAAGATTAAAAAAACTGAACAGATAATTTAACTGCATCTTAAAGTTAAATTAAAAAGTACCTTATTCCTAATGATTAAATGTAGTAATTTAAATCATCCAAGTATCATCAGAGTCTGTAATGGAGCTACTGCTCACTTTTAGAGCAGCGGCGCCCCCAAGTGATACACATTAGCAATTACTAGCCTAATGCTTATAAGAATGATTTTTTTAAAGCTCAACCACCTCTACATTATTTATAACTGCACATTAAAACTGACTTTTTGCAATAATTATACTTTTGTAGATTGTCATCGGTGCGCATCTACCAACCTGTTTGTAAAAGAGTTTAAACTTGTCATTACAGCCACAAATCTTTTTACATAGTTTAAACTGCACTACTTTGTTGTTACTAGAAGAAATTAGCTTTCTGAAATGATCAGGGTTATAACAACAGAACAATCAGATTGGTAAGGCTGAGTCCCTGCACATGTAGCTGGTACGCCCTCCTGGACGCACCTGATTGGTCCAATCAGTGTGACTGTTTTGACTTGATGTTTCCAACTCATGTTCAGAACTGAAGAAAGGTGAAGTCCAGTTGGACACTTTGGATATTTTAGTAAACTTCCACCTCTATCAGAGCCATCTATGTGGAAATGATCGGAAAGGAAACAGAACAGTCCTTACAACGAGTGTGTACGGAGCCTCTTTCTTGCCCCCGCTCTCCTCCGCCGGCGGTGCGGTCGACTGTCCGGGCTGGGCCGGAGCGTCGGGCTTGGCGGCGGCCGGCCCCGTCGGCGACGTGTCTACGAAGACTTCGTCCGCCACCCGGAAGCGGATCTCCTCTCCCTGGTCCATGTAGAGGTCGTGCGCTCCCTCGTCCGTCTCGTACTCCCAGACCCAAACCTGCTCGGCTTCGTCGCTTTGGGGGGTGAGAGCTAAGGAACGGCTCGACCCGAACGATCGACTCAGCAAACAGCAATAAACCCCCAGATGTTTTGTTTCAAAGGTCAGGATACAATTTAGCCGGCTGCTGGAGAGACTCGGGTGGAATGAGAATGTCATCGAAGAAACCCATCGTTACTGTGAACCAGAGAGGTCAGTTCAAATATCCACTGGAAATACTGTAAAATAAATACTTAATATGCACCAACTTTATATGTAGGCTTGAAACGATTAACAGGATTAATCGGAATGATTGAAATAACTTTCAACCAATTTAGTATTCAATTAATCGTTAACTGGAGTATACAGACTCAAAAAGAAAAAATCAGAGCAGTAATTAAGCAAAAAATAAAAAATAAAAAAAAAAGATACATTTTATATCCAAGATAAATATAATAAGCTTTGTCTGCAAAAATGTTCCACCCAGAACTCAAGTGGCAGTTTTAGGTTCATCTGGTTCAAATTCTGTAAAATAAAAAGAAGCACCTTTAGCTATTCGAATATTAATCTGTTAATCCAAAAATTATCAAGAGATTATCCATTTACTGTATTCATGTTAACTCTAGGACAAACTTCTGACCTGCTTCTAACACATTGATGTCAAAAACATGTTTTTAGCTGCAGAACCTTCGCAACAAATGGTCAAGCATAAATCCTGTGATTTCATATTTTATGCAATAACATTTTTACTCTGACTTCTTTATTCGCATCTTTTGACGTATTTCTAACATAAAAAAAGGCTTAAGTTGTTAAATGAAAAATTTGCAAAATACAGGAAATTATTTTATCCGATTAATCGGCAGAATAACAGACAAAAATAATCATCAGTTGGAGTTCATATGAAATTTTATACATCCGCTTAAATAATTAATGAAACCATTGTAAAATCTGAACAATGACTGACATTAGTTCAGTCACGTAGCGACTTCTGGACCAAAAAGCTTCAGACAGATGAAGCCTGAGCAGAAATGTTCGGCCTTTATGCACAACACCAAACTGTCACGTACGGAGGTGGAGGGGTGATGATCTGATCTACAGCCTTGATATGCAAGTTAGACAACAGAAGTTTGGCTAAAGTTTTATATTCTACATTCTGCGTAAATAAATACCTGCTTGTGTCGGCAGAATCATGACTGACGACGGTCAATAGTTACCGTAAACTCCCTCCTGGCTGCAGTATTTGATCTTGCCAACGAGGATCTCGTCGAGGAACGGGTGGAAGACGACAAACCTGAAGTGGACTAAAATTAAAAACAAAAATAAAAAAAATTAAAAACTCAAAGGAATGATGGGATCAGGCTTTTATTCAATAAGTAATACTGATGTAGCAGTCAGTGTCGCAGCACTCTAATCACTCGTAGTACCTTTAGTGTGCGAGGCGCCGTCTCCAGGGAAAATGTAGGAGTCTTCCAGTTTGGTGATGTCATACAAACAGATGCAGAGACCCACATTGTAAACCACCTGGGGGTCAGAAAGCAAGTGTTGTAGTTTTACTGTAAAAAAAAAAAAAGGTTTTATACGTAGCACAGATAAACCATGTGAGCAAATTAAATGTAGAAAGACTTGTCTTTCTTCTCCAAGCTTGACAGTGTAGGAGACTATCCTGTTTCAGTTTACTTCTAATAAAATTAGAGAACTTTTTCCTCCATGAGTGAACATCCATTTCCTTAATATTTGGTGCAATCGCCTTGGAAACTGTCCGACTTTCAAACCTTTTGGGCTTCCCTCCACAATCTTTAAATAAATAAATGTTTTTTTCCCACCAAAGCATGTTCATTTCTCTGGGACAAAGTAACTGTTTCCTTCTTGAGAAACTTTAAGACTGGACGTTGCCATGGTGATTATAGTTGCTAGGTACCTGGAAGTTGGCCATGCTTTTATAAAAGTGAGCAGTGAGTTTGGTTTCTGTTAATTACAGCTACATGTGTGCCTCCACTGAATTCAACTGTTGCAAATCGAACGCATCAGTAGATTAAATAAGTTCCCAAATTGTTTAAAGGCAAAGTCAAAATGAAAATGTCTAAAACTACCTACGTAAATTGAACACATTAGCTAACAAAAGTATTAAAAATCTCAAAAATCCAACTATTTATTGATCTACAAATGTTACCCGAGGACATCAAAAGTAAACTTTAACTTAGTAGCTGTTTATCCCAAGACAGATCCAGGATTCTTAAAAATATTCATTGTAAAGACAAGAATCAGATTTCCAAACTTCTAAATCAATTTTTTTAAAGTATAAATTCAAGCGACTGGTATGAACTCACTGCAGACTGAATGCAAATCTGGAACAAACGTCCAGAAAACTGCAAAACAGCTGAAACACCGAGTTCCTTTAAATAAAAGCTAAAAACAAACCTGTTTAGCGCTGCATAATTACAGCAAAATTTACCAATAACATATAAAAAGTGAAGTGATGATTTTGATGATGTTTATGACTTGTTTCTCAAATTAGTGACTGTATGACGTTTTTATGACTTTGTATTTTGTGTGTTTATAATGTCACCTGTTCCTCTCTGCTCTGCAAACGTTTGCTGCTAAAATCGCGTCTGCGCAGCCGCGGTTCTGAGGCGGGCGACCCTCACCTTGTTGGCCAGCTTCTTGTTCAGCTCCTCCGCGATGGCATCGTTCAGCTGCCGGTCAAAGACCCACGGAGGGATCCGCACCGTGTCCACCATCTCCACCAGCACGAACATGACCCAGAGCGAGACCAGCCCCACTCACACGGTCCAAACGCGGCCGAACGGCGACAGGGAGGGACGCTGAGGTTAAGCGAACATCGTTTTAATTTCTTTTTGGTCTTCTAACAGCTTCAGCAGCTCACACTTCAGCAAGAAACCCAAGATAAATACTCTATAAACTTCTTTCTAGCATCACACCTAACCAACGTGAGCTTCTTCTTCTGGTTTGAACGACAACCTGCAAGTCTCACTATCGCCCCCTCCTGGAAATATATCACTCCTACAGCGTAAAGACTATTCAAAACCAGCAGCTTTCTTCCTGTAATTCATGATTAATACGTACTTATGCTGTTGACATTGAATCGTGTCAGTACTATTGAACTTAATTGGTTTCTTCTTCTTTTTTTTGTAAAATTCATTGTGAATTGGTGTTGCATAAATAAAGTTAACTAAAACTAACTATAAATTGAACTGCAAAGACAAACAATAATCCCACATCTTTTTTTATTTATATTTGTAAATATCACTATATTCCAACTCTGTAAGCTACAAAACAGCAGATTAACTTTACAAAATAATCAACAGATGACAATCATGACTGCAAAAGCGCATCCTTTCACAATAAAAGACATGTTTAGAAAACATTTCAACAGTAGGAACCTAGTCACAGTTCAACCAGGAGACAATGCCATCATGTGGGCCGCCATTTTGAGTAATCGTCTCACACGCATAACCTAACAACAGCGAATTCTCATCTTTTTTCACTATGAAAGACAAATGTTTCACAATATTTAGAGGGTAAATAAAGCCGGGTGATCAGTCATATGCGTTTAAAAAGAGGAACTTTTCTATGAAACAGACTGGAAAATTAAACCTGGTAAATCATAGCAACCAGTAAGCTTTAAAATCTTATAAGAAAATATATGATGACACATTACAGTTAATTTATTTAAGCCTTTCAGTCAGAATATCAATACTCACCTCCATCAAACTTGGGTTGAAACACAAATTAAATCAACTAAAATCAGTTCTTTGAAAATTTACAGACTTCCTATGAAAATTAAGCAAGGGGATCACCCTGATGTTTATACATCAAACTGCAGAAAGCAGCTCTAAAAGAAAGGAAATAAATCATATTTGAAAACCTTCAGAAAAACGGATTATATTTTAAATATTTCTTCATAAGTTATAAATGTCAAAAAAAGATATTTGGTTAAACATTGAGGTCACATATTGACTCCTCCTCCACCACACTTCTTTTTTTCTAATTTTCTATTGGCAATGAATGAAATTCAAGAGAGAACAGGCACCTGATTACTAGATTGTGCGTTAGAGAGAACAACGTTCCCATCAAGGAGAATCTTAAAAGTGGAAACATTCATTTTATAGATCAACACAGAGAACATAATCTCATCACAGCCACGATGAGGGGAAACAGTCGGTACAGCAGCGATCAGACGTTTCAACAAACCGCAGAGAAACTGGGCAGGTTAGCGAGTGGAGTTTTCCTCTACAGACGCACTGTGGGAACGAACGGTTGGTTCATTCAGGAGAGTCTGAAGATGACGGACATTTTTTAAAAACTGAAACAAACATCGACAGAAAGCATTTATTTAAAAAAAATAATGAAACTGTGTGGAATGGGTCATTTATTCTGGTTTGTGAAGAATCACACCGATTCAAAACGCCTTGCAAAAGTTTCATTTAACCTTTGTTGAAATTTTCAACACTTTTGTTTTTGGTACAACCAAACACTTCAACGTATTTTATTATGATTTTATGGAAGACCAACACAAAGCAGGGTTTGGTTGTAAAGTTGAAGAATTTTTTTTTATTTCAACAAATATCTGAAAAGTGTGGTATGTAACTGTTTTTAGCCCATAAGGCAAATAATAGGGTGGAGCAAATGGCCTTTTAATTAGCCCCTCTTTCTTCTGATACACATAAATAAAACTCAATTGTACACCAGATTTTTATCTGAAAAAGAAATCATCAAATCATCATGCATAATTCTTTTTCTCTTCAAAATTATCCACCACTTTGTGTTGGTCTGTCCCGTTAAAAAAAAAAAAAAAAAAACTTTAATACACAGAAGTTTGTGGCTGTGGCGTCACAAAAAATTAAAATGTTGAGGTGTTATGAATACTTTTGCAAGGGATCATGGGAACGGCTGCAGGGAGTGTGTGGACACTGACGTGACCAGTCAGTTTTTGAAAAGAGTGAGCTGTGGCTGACAGTACAGACAAATAATTGGATTATAAGCTCATTTTTAGCAAAGATGCAACATATTAACTATTAGTTAGCACAGTAAATTTTGTTAATTTGTTCAAGTCAGTAACGGCGTCAGAAAGCAGGAAAGAACGATCGACCTGGGATCGCCTTCAACCTTCACAGTAAAGGGTCGACAAAAACACTAAAATCTGAACAAAAATGATCAGCTTATCGGTTGGTTTCTACGGATAAACGTTTAAAACAAGGTACGTAGGAAAAAGCAAGAATAATCTTGAAATGTATTGAGTTTTAAGTTTTTAAATAAAAATTCTGATTACATCAGAGTTTAAAACAAGCCTAGAAACACTAATAAGAAGCATTAAATGCTCACATGATTAATTGTAATTGGAAAGTGTCAGATATCGAAGTGATTCTAGTGCAACAAAAGTTAAATGTATATATATATATTATATATATATATATATATATTTTTTTTCTTCTTCAAATATTTTTGACTAAACTTGTGCAAATTAACTTGTGAACTGAGATGGCTTCAAGAACCTTTAAGTGCTGACTCATCAGTGTGCGCTTTCCATCGGTACAGCGACCTTTTTAATGCATGTGTGTTGCATCCTGGGAGCGAAAACGTCCAAACAAGAGTCGGTTTCCCGTCAGGTCAGCCCTCCGCCGTCTCCCTCCTCTCGGCAGCTACTGCAGCTCCTTCATCCTGTTGAGAGCCGAGCCGGCCTTGAACCACTCGATCTGCGTCTCGTTGAAGGTGTGGCTCAGGGAGACGGACTCCTGGCTCCCGTCGCAGTGCTTGATCACGGCCGTCAGTGGCTGCAGACGGGAGACGTGTGTCAGCAGGAAGCGTTAGAAGACGGATGATGCCACCGGCGAGGAACGCCACTCACCTTCCCGGGAGCGAAGGACTTGAGGCCGGTGATTGAAATCGTGTCGTCTGGATGGATTCTGTCATAGTCGTCAGGGTTGGAGAAAGTCAGAGGAAGCAGGCCTTGCTTCTTCAGATTGGTCTCTGTGAAAAAAAATAATAGAAGTGAAAGAAAAAACTCTGACTAATCTAGCAAGGCAGGTAACTTAAAAGTTTACTCAATGGAGAAACAAATGTGAGAAAATTATGTTATTTTAAGTAGAACCATTTTTTAAAAATTGGTTTACATTTACTTTTGGACTTGTGAACTGTGATAATTAACTGTGGAAGGAGGTCAAATAAAACCAACACTAAACATTTCAGCTTGTCTGCAAAACACAAGTCAGAAAACCAACAGTGCTCATCATCCTGAATGCATCGTCCCCATCATGAAACCTGGTGTGATTAATCAATCACGTGAGGAATTAAAATGAGATCTATCATTCCATTTTGGTCATGAATATTTTTTGTGAATAGAGACTTTATAATCTATTTTATTTAAGGTTTTGGTTGTGTGTGATTTTTATTTCCATTTCATTGCTTGTTTGTGGTTGTTGTGCTTTATTTTGTATATTTAAATCATCTTCCAGTTCCAGTATTTTGTACAAAAATTAAAATCCATTAGTTTGCGAGAGGGCAAACCTGCATTATTATGCCATTATCATCATAATATTACTGGAAAATGGCCTCAAATCAGTAACATTATGGTTTATCGCAGTAGTTACTATGACAATTTATCGTCCAGTAATATTTATAGCGTGATAGAGCTAGCATGATGGTGGCAGCAGGAGGGGATGTTTTCTGGGTACAAATAAAAATGTTGTAATAAAAATGCATCACTCGATCAAGCAATATGTAGCGATAACATTTTTTTTGTTTGTTTATTTTATTGTGGAAATACATTTTAAAAGTCCAGCTGCAATTCTGTTTTAAAATGTCTGGCTGCTTTGAAAACGCAGCATTTATTGAGGTGAGAAGTAATGATAAGAGCATATTGATGTGTTGGAAGGGCTTAGTCAAAGTCCAAACTAAATCTAAGTTAGATTATGTTGCAAGTATGTTGCTGTGTCTGGTCCATCACACAAAATATCAGTAAAGTAGCTAGAAAAAGTAATAATAATAATAATAATAACAAAGTTTGTGGTTAAAAGATGACAAAATGAGAAATGGTTTAGGTTATAAATGCTTAATAAGAGCTGCATATTTCCCCCAAGTGTTTGAATATAAAAAAATAAAACAAAACTGACTGCAATAAATTATAAGATTTTCTAATTTAGGAATACATTATCCTGTTTTGATTAGTTCCTGCTCTAATGTGAGATCAGTTCCATCGAGAGGAATTAAAAATGTTTGATTCCTCTTCTGAGTAATATCTTTGAAACAGATGACAGTAACATTTTCTGTCTGGCGCCTGCTGAGAAACTAACCATGGATTCTGGCGAAGCTCTTGACGATGATGGCACGTCCCCCCAGGTGCCGCGGCTCCAGGCGGCGTGCTCCCGACTGGATCCCTCCCCGTAGTTCTCATCTCCCACCACCACCCAGTTCACGCCGCTGGCCTGCAATTTACAAGAGATCAGCAAAGACTTACGATCGACTCAAAGGGAAATGATTTCAAAAACATAAACAGATTTCAACCAAGCAAAAACAAAGGAGACGGTGAATAAAACAAAATGAAATGAAATGAAAGGAGTCCCACCTTGTAGAAGCGAGCCACGTCGGGGACGCCGCCGTACTCCCCAGTCAGCTGGTTCTTCACCTTGTTGACGGTGTCATTCTCCATGTTGACGGCGCCGATCAGCAGGTTGTTGGAGATGTTGTCCAGGTGGCCGCGGAACTTCAGCCAGGGCCCGGCGGCACTGATGTGGTCGGTGGTGCATTTTCCCTTAACCTGGGAAACACGAGGAGCGAGGCCCGTCATGGTAACGCAGCTCGCTGGACGATAAGTTCTCCCAGAAAGTATTGTGATAAAACGACGACCAGAGTTTCCCCCAGTGTTTTATAAGCCTGGCGGGCCACCAGGCTTTACTTGTGACCCCACCAGGCTAAGTATTGCTTATTTATTTAACTCTTTTTAAAATGTATGTTTTTTCTGAGCCAGATTAACAGAAACAGAGGCAGAAAAAAAATCTGGCTCAGAATAAAAATACTTTTCTCTGTTTCCAGAATAATTCCTCTAACAAGACACACTGTACAGCTTTGATGCGATAATCCTGTGGGTTAAATACGTCTACCTCACCTTGATGAGGACCCTCATGTCCTCCAGGTCTCTCCCATTCCACTTGTCGAAAGGCTCCAACAGCTGCAGGCGCGTGCTGGAGGGGCTCACGTCTACCTGTACGGCAACAAAACAGGGTCAAAACGAGAACTCTTCCATCTGTACGTCAAAAACGTTCACATCTTCTGGAGTGTCCTGATGCTGATCGGTAGGCCTTTGTGCCTCACCTGGACCGAGGCGCTCTCAGCAGGGGGTGCTGGTACGTGTCCTGGCCCGGGTCGAAGTCTCTGGACGGGAGCTCGTCGCCTGCGGGAGGCTCCAGCTTGAATTTCTCCCCACTGGGGGCTGTCAGGTAGTCGGTCTCCGGATTGAAGCTGAGGGTCCCGGCCAGAGCCAGAGCTGTGACGATCTGCGAGAAATTACAGCAAAACGCAACAACACTTAGAGAGAAAGTGTCCAAGTGTATTAAAAAATAAGAACTTTACTATTTTAAACTTTTTAACTTCCTCGTTTATGTGGAGCTCTTACTTCAGGAGAAGTTACAAAAGCGTGAGTCGCCGGGTTGGCATCATTCCTGGCGGTGAAGTTCCTGTTGAAGGACGTCACTATGGTGTTCTTCTCTCCTTTCTTAACGTCTCTCCTTCAAAAACACACAAAAAAAAAAGCAAACAAAAGTCAAAACATAACTTAACCGACAAATACAATAAGACAACCCACTAACTTCTCTTTAAGAGATGAAAAAAATACTTTTTGTCATATAACAAAAAACAAACTATTTTATTGAGATTTTATGTGCTGGACCAACAGAAAGCAGTACTTGGTGACCTGGAAGGAAGAGGACAGAATGTGGGACGCAACGGGATTTTATTTAGGGGTATAAGAATAAAGCTGATGCCTTTACAAGACATTTGTAATTATACCCAAAATTAACTTTTCAAAGAAATGGACCACATTTTCTAATCAAGTGACGTCTGAAGTCAAAGAGTTGCATTGGACTGAATCCAAATGCACTCGCTGCCTTCAGAAGATGAGATAAATCCCGCTTTGTGTGGAAGGTTCTTTTGCATAAATTTTGAAACGGTTTCTGTTAAAACCACAACATCGAAGCCAGGAGCCATCAGAGCAACTTTTCTGCTCTGAATCTGAATCAGGTCTTATGAACGAGACGCGTACCTGTCCCACTGGCCGATGCACGGACCGCAAGCGTTCGCCAGAACGACTCCTCCAACATCGCTCAAAATCTTTGCCTGAGACATAAATGAGAGGGTAAAAAAACCTTATCAGATCTGGGGTCTGTAACCTGAGCAAGTGGCTCTTTACACCTTTTATGAAAATTATGAAAACAATCTCATCAGGTTTCAGTTCATTCCTACAATATTTGCATTAAATTTCCACAGAAAATGACACTAAAGTAACATTAGTATGCTTTTAAATCAGTTCTTTTTTTGTCAGTAGGTTGGAATACATGCGCTTTTTAAGTTTTTCCAGAGGAAAAAAAAAGATTCACCTTCGTTTTACTACATTTTATATATATCTGTATCTTAAATCCTAAAAGTAGAAATAAAACGGTGATTCTTGAAAAAATACAATAAATTATAGTAGAAGATCATGTAAAATTATAATTTTTAAAATATTTTTTAAGTCATGTCACCTTTGCGGCTCTAAAAGAGTTTTATTTTGGTGGTCTGAGAGTAAAAATATCTCTTTAAAATGTTTGATGTCTCATAAAAAGCTGAACTTTCTTTCTCTTCCTGTGTACTTTTGACTCACATATCCATCTCTCTCGATGGTGGCGCGGATCTGCTCCGAGCCCGGCGTGACCGTGAACTGGGCCTTACACTTCAGGCCTTTGTCCAGGGCCTGCTTGGCCAGAGAGGCGGCTCTGCCCATGTCCTCGTAGCTGGAGTTGGTGCAGCTGCCGATCAGACCTGTTCAGGTCCGAAAGTTTAGAAACGTCAAATCAACAAACGACGAGAAGCAGATGCTGGTTCCTCTGACACGCAGCGTTCAAGGTGACTTTAGAGGACCGGAGTCACAGTCGAGCCGAAATGTGATCTGGTCAATACCACGGCGAGGAGGAACAAAGACCCGAGTGTCTGATTTCACTGAACGAAGCATTAACAGAGAGCGTAAGGCGATACGGCCGCGCCACAAATACCCACCGACTTTAACCTCCAGGGGCCAGCCGCTTTTCTTGGCGACGGCTCCGATCTCAGACACGGGATGGGCCAAGTCAGGGGTGAACGGCCCGTTGATGTGAGGCTTCAGCTGGGAAAGCAACAAAGAAGAAAAGTAATGAGACCCTTGAACTGCACTGCAAAAAAAAGAAAGTCTTACTAAGTATTTCTGGCCTCGTTTCTAGTGCAAACATCCAGGCCTGTCACGATAAATTTTACGAGACGATTAATTGACCCAAAACGATGATATTGTTGTTCTGAGACCATTTTCAATTATATAATAGTAATATAAAATAATACATGTATCACTATGTATATAATAGTGATAGTGGCATAGTAATGCAAGAACACATTCTCAAGGATCAAAAACCTTTAAACTCTAATGAGGATTTAAAGACTGGAACTGGGAAACATTTTAAATATCCAAGATAAACAAAGAAAATGACAGAAACCACATATAAAATGAATTATGAAGTCTCTGTAAATAAAATTATCATTCAAAGAGGGCTAGTTGACACTAATGCATCGGACTGACCACTTTTATCATTCAGTTTTTGGTAATACAACAAAGAAAACAGGAGGACAATAAATCAAACAAATGAAAGTTATTGAGTTTCTTTTAATTTATCAGGAGATTAATTGATTGATTGTTTATTGTGACAGGCCTACAAATATCATAGTACACTTAAGATAAAACAAACTAGATCACAAGTAACTTTTCAACAAGATTTAGGATCTTGTTTCAATGTAATAATTCCTTAATATTGCAAAAAAAAAACAAAAAGCAATAATAACAAAATAGGAAGTTATAAGTGAAATAACCTGCCAGTGGAACAAGACATTGTTCTCATATAAGTTATCATTTCTTGTTCCACTGGCAGATAATTTCCACTTTCTCATCAATATTAAGGAATTATTGACTCAAAACGAACTCGTATTTAGTGCTTGTAAGCTAGTTTGTCTTATTCAAAGTGTACTAAGATATTTTCAGTAGAAACCAGGCTAGAAAGCTTTTTTTGTTTGTTTTTTGCAGTGCGTGTCGTTTGTCCACTAAATCCCTGCAGGTCACCTCACTGAGGTTGATCTCGACGACTTGGTCATATTCACAGCCCTCATCAGGAACGAGGTCATCTCTGAACTCATCGGCAGCAGAGGCAATTTCTGGAGGACAGAAGGAAACGGAGGTGAGGCCGACAGACACCGAAGAATCGGAGGTGGACAGTGAGACGCAGACCTCTGCGGCCGGTTTTCTGCAGGTACGTCTTCATGCGGTGGTTGTAGGGGAAAACCGAGGTGGTGGCTCCGATCTCAGCACCCATGTTGCAGATAGTGGCCATTCCTGCAACATGTCAATTTATAGTTTTTAATCGCTACAGATGTAACGCTTAAAAAAGAAAAAAAAAGAACAATTCTGGTCACAAATTGTTGAATTTTTGTTTTTCAAGATTTGAGTTTTTGAAATTTCTTCATCTTGTACAGTTCAGAGTGATGTCAACACACACAAGGCGGCTTGTTTGAAAAGCTTCTTTTAGAGCTTCTTTGTATTTTGGTTTTAATTCAGGTCGACTACAACAAAATGTGAGGTTCAGGCCAATGTGTTTATTCTTTTTTAATCATGAGGATTAAGTCAAAATATTACAAGGATACAGTCACAGAAATGTGAAAATAAGGTGATAACCATACCAGATAAAAGTCAGAATTTTAGGAGAATAAAGTTGTAATTTTATGAAAACTTTATCCTCAAAAAATAAAACAAAATCTTTTTTCTATTAAAATGACTTTTTTTACTTTTAGGATGTTCTTCTGTTAAAACTGTGCCTTTATTCTGCTAATATTAGGAATATTTTCTCATAATTAGAAATAAATATTCCCATAATTTGGCTTTAACAATCCATCATACAACTTACAGAAGGATTGACTGAATTTTTAAAAACTATTTTCTGTCATTTGTCATTTGTTTTTGTTACAAGAGAAAGCAAGAAAAAGAGAGTGAGACTTTCTGGAGATAACAGGAAGGCTAAATGTAGAAGAAAAAAATCATTTTGAGTTTTCCACCTCCTTCTATGACAGATTCGTTGGCAACATTTGACGAATTTCAGAGTGAAGTTACGGATTCAAATTGCTTCTTGCACCAAATCAGAACCACAAAGTTATGATAAAGTCTGGACCTGTCTTTGATCGCTGGGTTTAATTTATAACACATTAGGAATTTCCCTTCGCCTCAGTCTCACCCGTGCAGGAAATGGAATCAACTCCAGGTCCGTGATACTCCACAATGGCCCCTGTGCCGCCTTTCACCGTCAGGATGCCGGCGACCTTCAGGATGACGTCCTTCGGGGACGTCCAACCGGACAGCGTCCCGGTCAGTCTCACTCCGATCACCTATGGAGGAAAACCACACAGGCAGGAAAACGCTTGGAAAACTTTGAGGAGAAACATGGGCAAAAATAAACATAAAAGTTAATTAAATGCGAGCTGAAATTAAAACACACCTTGGGACACTTGAGCTCCCACGGGATTCCAGCCATGACATCGACGGCGTCAGCTCCGCCCACTCCGATGCAGATGCCGCCGAGGCCGCCGCCGTTGGGCGTGTGGGAGTCGGTCCCGATGAGCATCACCCCCGGGTAGGCGTAATTCTCCAGGATGATCTGTGTAGGCAGCAGAGTTCACACTCTTTGAACTCACAGCAGAAATCAGTGATGAAGTTTAAAAAGATCAGATAAAAGTTGTGCTTATTTGGTGAATGAGGACTCATTTTCTCAACACTAAAATTTAATTAGGTTGTTTATTCTCCCTCTTTTGTCCTTAAAAACAAAATTCAAGAGTTGATGAGTTATTTTTTTTAATAATTAAAAGAAAAAAAACAGAGCAATCACAAAACCAACAACAGGCAAATTTCATGTTTTGTGCACTTTTTCCAGCATCACACTTTTGAGATAAAAACAATACAAATGAACTAAAGAAGACACTTTCAATTCACTATTGTATATCATATAATTTATTACTGTTAATAATGTCTTGCAGTTGTATTCCACATTAAACAGCAGGGACAAGATAAACTAAAATGCAACAAATGTTATGTTTTGAATCGTCTCTCTCATCCTGCACACCTGACTGGTCTGAGTAAGTTACATAAAAATCTACAATAAAAAAACAAAAAGTTCTCCTTATGTTTTCTGGTATTTAGTAAACAGGAATAATTTTGGTAATTCTAACCGACCTAAAAAAAAAAACAAAGAGAGAAGTTTAACTTTCTTTAACTTTAGAAAAATCAGACTAATGAGATGTTTGGAAAAATGTGTATGTCTCTTTTAATTTTTTTTTTAAATATCTTGGTTTAACTACAAAAAAAATGTTTCCTAAATTTATCAAATGTTATATTGAACTTTATTACATAACTGTGCAGTTTCAAGCACTTTCAAGGACGTTGTATGGAAATCCAGCATTTTCCAAACCTTGAAAACACCTCATTGAAATTCAGGCTTTTTACAGTTTCCAAGTGAAATAAGCACCAAACAAGAGCAGCTGCAGCTAGATATATCGTACATTAGTGTAAACGCTGTACCTGGTGGATAATTCCTGAGCCTGGTTTCCAGAAGCCGACTCCATATTTAGCAGCAGAAGTTGCGAGGAAGTTGTACACTTCCTGGTTCACTTCCTGTTTTCAGGGAACAGAAGGAAGCAACTAGATTAAGAGATTTCATGAACATTTTCCTAGAGTTTGCGGTCCACACTTCTGATGCTCGCTGTGAATTTCCAAAACACGACAGAGAAGCTGCTGAAGCTAAAACGCATCGCTACGGTTCAGGAAGTGAATCCTCCTCTGGCCTCGGCTCACCTTTGCCCTCTGCAGGTCCTGAGCTCCTCCGATCTGAGCTTCGATCAGGTGGTCGCAGTGGATGGTGGAGGGCACGGCCACCTTGGGCAGGCCGCTGCTGATGAACTGCAGCATGGCCATCTGGGCCGTGGCGTCCTGCATGGCCACGCGGTCCGGACGCAGGCGCAGGTAGGTGCGGCCGCGGTCGATCTCCTGCCCCGCCGGATCGTCCAGGTGGCCGTAGACGATCTTCTCGGACAGAGTCAGGGGCCTGCCGAGTCTGCCGTGGAGGATTGTGGGAGAGCGTTTAGGAAGGATTTCAACTTTTTTTTCTAACTTTACTGAATTTTATCAGGATTTTGTTCAATTCATCAGCAAGTTTCTTGGTTTTTGTATTTACCAGATTTTCAACGTCTAAGGAATTAAATTTTCACCTTTTATCTCAGGGATTGGATGGGACAACATCAACATCTAAATATGGGATTTGACCATCATGATACTTTGTGGTACTATTGTAATGATGGTAAAAGTGATGATGAGAATTTTTTATTACTTCTTTTTTTACATAACTGACTGAATGGCTCCACAAATGCATACAGCTCTCGATAAACTTGTAATATGATTCTTTTGGACAACAGCCTCATAAAGAAGTGTGATTTGTATCACTAAACTCTGCACAATAACTTAATTTAATAACATTTTTAAGCTTATTGACATTTATTGGTACTTTCAAAAAACTGTGGAAATAAAAAATAAAATAAGTAATCCCAACAATATGGACGTTTTTTGAGGTTTTTACACCTCATTCATTGGAATTTATCATGAAAATGATAATATATTGCGATAAACGATACGATAAATGCCCAACCCTAGCTACATCTCTGATTGCCCAATGTAGTCTGTCGGTTTAGGTTTATGTCTGTATCTTTGTAAGTTTTTAAGTAGAGAGTATTGCTGCCTTTTGTCCTTTCCATACTTTAAATGTTTATTGATTTTTATCTGTGAAGCATTTTGTCGCAGTTGCTTTGAAGTACTTCATAAATAAAGCAGTAGCAGTCGGCAATAAAACTATTTGAATAATTTATCAAGAAAGAGAAGATGACAATTACAAACAGGTTTTAAAATTCAATAAGACAAATGATACGTGTGGAGTCACATGGAGGACGTGATGTCACCGTTATTTAAGCATTTCTGCAAGCTACAGAGAGAAACAGTGGTGTGAAGCTGATATATTCATCATATTTAAATATTTTAAAGAATTTGAACATCAATATAGGACCAGTGGTAACTTCTAATTTGGAGTCAAATGTGGCAATTTGGATAAACCGCTTAATAATAACTAAACATTTTTACTATCGCTGACTTCTGAAGAAGTTGGTTGAAGTGGATTTTAAGTAATGTTATCAAAAATGACACTTGTGTGTTCAGCTACGTCATAAAGTCCCGTTTAAAATACAGAGGAGTTTGTAGAGCAACGTCACAGTTTGTGGAACCGCTGACCTCCTGCGTACGATGCCGATGTTCTCATGCATCTTCCCGTAGCCGATGCTGGAGCCGGGCTCAAAGCGGCTCATGGCCGCCCCGGCCCTGGCGCTCGACACGGCGGCGACATGAAACCGCCTCGCCCCGGTTCCGAGAGCCAGCTGGACCAGGAGAGGCAGCAAGTCACACAGGACAATAAAAGCAGAACTTTATCAAAGCATTCAGTCAAAGTGTTGGTAAGAGAGGAATTTTTATTGCACAAGACAAGAAATAAAAACACTAAAGCTGGTTAAAGTACAGTTGGCTGCACAAATAAAAAATGCTCCTTCTTGACCCTAAACAGCTCAGTCAGATTTTCACAATCAGAGCAAAACATTTATTCACGTATATAATAAGTAAAAGTATTTTGTCACAACAATTACACTTCAGAGCTAAACAGAAGTGTGTCACTGCGACGGATGACCAGAGGAGCTTTAAGGTTATTTGTTTGTGCTGCGTTTTTACCATCACTGCTCTCTGAGAAAACTGGGTGAAGGTTCCTGCAGCTCGTGTTGCAGCAGACCGGCCTCACCCACCTGCTGAACTCTGGGTAATTTGATAACTCCGACCGAATTAAACATTTTCACAACCTGGTAACTAAGGTTACCAAGACATCTGAAATACTGTCAGAGTCTGATCTGCACACATTCTCTCTCCAGGAAAACGGTAAGAAAGAAAAGGGTTTTTAATACAGTTTGTCTCCTATTAAGATCTGCATTTTGCTTTAGTATTTTAATAAAGCCATTAGAAAAGTATATAGACTCCTGTTAACATGCTGTGTTTTCTCTGAGATGTCAAAATAAACTTCTGTAAATCTTTTCAAAACTTGTAAAGCTTGAGACTTTTTTCCGGTACAATTAAAATGAAAATAAATGAAATGACACAAAACACTAAAAACAGTAATAAAACTATTGCGACTAATATTTTATCATGAAGCTTTGGATTTTATCTGTGAAAATTGCTAGATTTTCACTTCTTGGTGTTCAACCAAGAAGCTTTTTTCTAATAGGAAATGATATGGTCTCATTTTCTGTCACTCAAAATACAATGTAAAACAAGGATCAGTTGAAAAAAAATTGTTTTGCTTACATTTTAATTTTAAAAGATGTCATGTCAAATCAGGATTCTGGAAATTAATTGATGATAAAATACTAAAAAGCGCTTCATTAAAGTTTGAATAATTCTTACCAACTTTAATTTGTTAAACACATGAAAGAAACTCGCCTCCTATAATTTAGCACCCATCTTTGAGGTGTATATATGCAAATTATTGACGCAGGACAAACGTAAACAAGACCTGAATCTGGAAATATTACAACACGCATTATCAAAGGATCAAAATTGTGTCGTGCTTATTAGAAACAACATAAACTGACCGTTATTAAACCCCATTTATGTGCGCGTGAGAGCAGCTCATCAGGGAGTCTGTCACTGTGAACTTATGTGACTCGGTGAGCTGCAGCTGTCAGGAGTTAAATCACGTCGTAAAACACGTAACCTTGCGTTCACCTTGCGACTAGCAGCGGGTGAAGACTCGTTATCAGACACAGCCCGATTTCTGCTGACTGTAGTCGATCATGTTAATTAATTACATGTTTAAAAGCAGCCCTGTAAAAGTATAAACACATTTTCTTACCCGGAGTCTGGTTACAGTCGTGCAGTAAGACGCCATTTTGTAGTTTCTTCTCCGCGGCGTGTCGCACGTTTTATCACGTCAGCAACTGATTTCTAGAAAGAGAAGTTAAGATTCAATTTCACATCTAATTTTAGACAAAATTGTGATTTTAAATTTCTTCGTGACCTTGATTTATTTGTTCATGTGTTTTATACTTAATATACAATATGTTTCACCCATGAAAATCTGTGTAATACTTTTACTTTCAATTAAAATAATATTTAGGTTTTTTTTATTGACGCATTTGAATAATTTGGGGTTTTTAGAGTACAACAATTAAACAACAAGCTTCAAATATTTTTCTAACAAGAATTGCGTGCACAAGTTGGATATCCCCATATTATACTGAATATACCAAATCTGGTTAAAGCTCTATCCTGTTTGTACACCATCATAAAACCTTTGACATCTTTCTGGTTGTATATTTAGCCTCCAAATTTGCTTTTTGTTATTGTTGTCAAAAAGCACAATCGTTGTCTCATCTGACATTTAGTAAAAAATACAAACATTTTTACTTCAGGTTGATTAGTTCCTTTAACAATCTTTCAAGAGTGGCCAAAATACAAAACATACAATATGAAGCTCCTAATAAGGGTGAGTTGTGAGTCTCCACGTTAAGCTTTTAGATTTGTTTAAAAACGTCTGTGCTTATTAGATTATTCAAAAAAAACATATTACTGAACAAGTTCTTAAATACCAGGTGAAATTTATTCTATTTCAGTCAGTATTTTTTTATGCCGGTTTGGTCTTTTATTCCTCTATAAAGAAAAACCGTCCAAGGGTGTGTTTCATAATCCTCTCTAATGATTCACACAACCTTGTTCACATGATTGTGACTGAGTTGGTTTTTACTGTACTTCCTTTTTTTGGTGTCTCACACTTAAATTGTTTCTGCTCAGGAAGAAATGAGTTTAATCTCCCAGCTTGTTTCGTTTAAAACAAATATGATCAGAAAGTCGTTATCAGTTTCTTTCCTCATTCACTGTGAAATAATAATAATCAAACTGGTAATTAATTAGCATGTCACAAGTTTTAAATGTTTGTACTTCTATTGTTTTCTTCTGTGGTATATTGTCATTCTTATTCTAATTACACACTGTAAGGTTTTAATATTTTATTGTAAAGCTAAGACTATGTTATTTCAAAAACAGCTGATATGAAGTCAAAGTCTTTTTGAACAATTATAGAAAAAATTAAATAAATGCTCACCGCAGTGAAAAACATAAACATTTACTGAAATCTTTAGGAACATCATATCCCATAAGCCATTGCCAAATCTGACTTCGCTTCAGCTGCTGCTGACCAATAAACCGGTGGTCTTCCTCCATATCAGCCAATAAAAACTCTGTTGCTATCATTATTAGTATTTTTAGTAAATTGTTCAGTGAAGAAATATGTCTCTCCGCCGTGTAAACTAGTACCTATAAAAATAATACTATATACAACATGGTAGTTTTTCGTCTCGTTTGGAAGATTTTGCCTAAAAAGAATAATATTTGTGCTTGTATTATTTTAATGAGGCTGCATATTTATTGAAAGCAATTGCTTTAAAGAGAAACTGTAATCATATATGACTGGTAGATGACTGTAAGTCCTCAAAATAAAAATAATAATAATAAAAAAGAAGTATGTATTATTCATGATGAGCAAAAAAGTAGTCCCTGTCGTCACAGGGGTGTGGGCGACTCACAATGTATAAATACGCCGGGTTGTCAAACAGTAAAGTTTCAGCGGACACCTCCAGAGCAAAGTGGCACCGGGAGGCAAAGTAGGTCAGATAATTAGAGCTGCGGTGGCAAAAGGGGAAAAATACCGAAACGTGTGGTGAAAATATCAAGCTCGCGAACCCGTGGACTGTCACCTCCGCCTTGAATTCATTCAAGGCGGATTATACGGGAATTAATATAGAGAACCAGGAGTGCAAATCGAGCTCGGACACCATCATCATTACCACTGATAGGTGAGTACGGACACATCACCCGGTGCTTGAAGTGGAGACATTTCTCCTTAATATCGATATGTGGAGCCTCCTGTTGGGATGCGCTGGTGTTTTTCCACAGCTCTGTCTGTAAGGAAAGGCTGTGCTTGGCTCGGACACTGAATTGGAGCGTTTGTCTGTTTGTTTTCCTCCTGTCCAATGCACATTTCCAGCCGCACATCGTCTAAACGCAGCCTTATAACGGTGTGTTCCGCGGATGTTTCCTCGAGGATGTTTATGCTGAGGCAGGCGCTCTCATTGGTCGGTTGCATCCTCGATGGGCTGCCTAGCACTTCAATAGCTTTACAATTTAATTTCCAGTGGCATTTCTGGAAAAAGAATAAGAAAAACAAACAAAAAAAGAGGAACCCTCCACTTGCACTGGCAGCTAAGTAAGTGTACTCTGTGTACCAGTGGCTTTAGACCGACACTAATCTCCCTCTGTCTCAGTCCATGCAAACCTTTTAAAGATATACTTCTTGTTCATTCTTCTGTTTGCATATTTGTCTGCTCTTTGGCTTTATCATTTTTAAATGTAAATCAGTTGAAAAGGGTGCAGAACTGTGACACAACTAGACAAATCTCAATAGTTTGAAGCTTCTATTGTGCAACTGCTTCCTTTCAACACAATCCTTCTAAAATGCTATTTTTTTGGTATTAATTTCAAGTGTTTCAACACTGGGCTTCAACCTGACTCATAGTAGAAAGCTCTGCTCCATAATGAGTCCATGTAAACAAACACAACACCTCTGATCCTGCTGACGCTCAGACTTACAACAACAGACCCTGCAATAATAAAACCAGCTTGTGTCTGATGGCTAAAGCAGGAAGCTGGAGGTTATTTTGAGTCTGATTTAATCGCACCGCTACCATATGGGGCGCAACATGCAGTAGTAGAGGCACATTTCTGGATCCTTCTCTTCAATGACACTAGTTTCAAGTGAGGCGTGTTGAGATGGATTTGTTCCACAGATGGTGACGGCCCCCTATTTATAGCTCTTTCTACAGCCCTTACCCCCATCTTTCTCCTTCAAAGTCATGTGAAAGGAGAGTTTGGATTTTGCCTTTAGTGGCCGTCACCCCTGCGGCCGGGCAGCTGGCCTGCGCTAGCTTTGTCCCTGATAACATTAGAATTGTCTTTAATCTGAGCCGCTTTCCTAATCTTAACTGCTGAATCCCCCATCTGTCAGGGAGCGTGTGTGTGTGTGCGTCGTGCGTGCGTGCGTGCGTGCGTGCGGTGCGTGGTGTGTGCTGTGTGTGTGTGTGTGTGTTCATCCAGGTTCGGGAGGAAGGAGGAGGAAGGACGAAGGTGCATGCTGGGAAGTTGTGTTCCATCCACCAAGTGTCCTGCCATTTTCTGTTTTCTGTAGCAAAACACTTCCTGGTTTTTGCTTTGTTTTTATTTTTGTCCCGTTTCTTTTTTTTTTTTTTTTTTTTTTTTGTCTTGTGCCGTTATTTCAGTTTGCGTTTCCCTCCTGGTGAACAGATCCTGGTGAAGCATTAAGTCAGAAGCACTTTATGGGATCACATTCAGATTATGCAGGATTTATGAAGCTGGACAAAGGCAGCATCTGCCCTTATCCATCAGCGTGTCTTACGTTTGATGTAGCTGAAAAGTGAAACGGTCCATTTATAGTTGCTGATTCAGGAGAAAGAGTCATGTTTGTCTCACAACACGCAGGCATCGGATGAATTATTTATTGCTAACACAAGTAAATATAGATATGCATTCACTATTGAAATTTGTATCAACTTTCACTTATTGCAGCTCTTCTTACCTTAGCATATTTGATGCATTTTCTTTTTTTCTTTACAAAGTACAGTGCTAGTGAGAGAATCACACACAATATGGGCATGCTTATCTATAATTCAGAGCCTTTGAAAATGCTACTTTTTGTTTCCATCAAAGGATTTTTAAAACAAAACTCAAGAGCACAAGGAGAAACGTTTGAAATTTTATCTAATCCTCGCAGTCAAAACTATATTTACATACACTCCCAATAATATTTGTTTGAATGTCTGCACATGGTTTGTCTGCAAGTTGCAGATAACCACACGATTTGCATTATTTTGACTGGATATTTAAACCAGTTTCTAATTGCATTTTGTAGAGCTAATCTAAACTGGTTGGTGTCCTGCTGCTGTCGACTCGGCAGAGTCTGTACATTTTCAGCCTTTCCACAGTCTTTATGTCGGCCTGCTTTAGCCACCAAAACCATGTTTTGCCGTGTTTGGGATTACTGACTTGTCGGAACAACCCAACTGACCCAAACTGTCACCTTTTTGGTGACAGAAAACCACAGTTAAAGTCAGGAAGAATCAAGGAATTACAAAGATATTAGTTCAGACTGGAACACCAGTGTCTTTGTCAGCAGTAAAGTAAGTTTGACATTGATGCCAACTAGGAAATCAAGCCTATGATCCAAAATCGAGACCCTCAAACTTGGGAGGGTTTGGCTTAAACGACTGTCAGGTTTAAGCCAAAGTCCTTTTCTGTTGGACGGTCGGTTCTGGTCATAGCGGACAAGAGCTGACCTCTTTTAGCCACAATGACGAGGCACAAAACCAGCTGTGGTAAAAGGATCAGCTTCCAGTTTCTGTTGGTTGAACCAAACGCTAAGCTGAAGCTCGGAGGCCTTTTCAGTCGCGACTCCAACACCACAGAACAAGTTGTGATTATTTTCATTGGCTTTCAACAGTGCGAGTTTGTCGTTTCAGGCTTTGTTGCAAGTTAATTTTGCTTCTGTTTTGTTTTGTTTTTTTCCATTTTATAGCTGCGGTCGACCCCAGCCTTTCACAGATATTTATTTAGAATGTAACTCCAATTATTCACAGAAAATTCACCTTTTGTTTTTTTTTTTTTTTTTTTTTTCATGGAGCATATATAAAATATTTAAAAGAAAATGCAGCTTGGATATTGTGTTGCTGTTACTTGACACGCTAATAGCTGCCATCTGCAAAGCAGCCAATCCAGGAGAGTCATTCATTTTCATATTAAGCTTCTGAAATGTTCCAGCCTTGACTAACTTAATAAGTGAAAACTCCTCTAAAAAAAGCCAAGCTCTGTGGCAGCCAAACCTACCTAGTCTTATCTTTTCAGGAAGAGAAGTTTATTATTATCATTATTATTACCAGGGTCTCCCCCCGAAAACCTGCTATGCCCAGTGGTAGAGGCTCTACTGTAGTCCACCAGTGAGCCGCTGGGTTTTTGTGTTAAAAAGTAATATTACAAAAATTCAGAGGTGCACAAGTAGGCATCATAAAAGCTTGAGAGACCAATGGGTAGGTGCACAAACTGGTTTGCGTCAGTTCAATAAATTACCTACAAACCTAGCTTAATCAGCTTTTATTGTCACTTTTACTGGTGTATATAAAACCCTACTTAAAATAAACAAACCTTAGCCTGGTGAGGGACAAGTGAAGCCTGGTGTCCTGCCAAGCTTATAATACGCTGGGGGGAAACCCTGATTACTACTAGAATTATGTCAGGACCTTGTTACGCTGACAAAATTGTGTAGCTTCTGTCCAACTTCAAAAGGAGCTTTAAGTATATCAGACTTAACAAGTCTAGCACCTCAAGATGTGATTGCTTGTGTTCTTCTACCGAACATCAGAGTCACAGTTTTCTTGTCTCCACAGCTGGAACATCTAGAGAACTTAAAAACAGCCTGCAACCCTCGGTCCCCGCGTCTGAGATGCCCTTGCCGATATGACGCTAAAAGATTCAACGACTTTTCAGTAAGCCGGAGGTACGTCTGTGCTGCCTCCCTTTCAACAGCATCCTCTAACACTTTGCACACACGACAGCACTAACCGGATGCAACCATGCATCTAGAGGTCAAGGTGGCCCTCAACTTTATCGTGTCCTACCTGTACAACAAGCTGCCTCGTCGGCGGGCTGACCTGTTTGGCGAGGAGCTGGAGAGGATACTGGTCTCCCGCTTCGAGGGACACTGGTATCCCGAGGCCCCGCTTAGGGGATCCGCTTTCCGCTGCATCCACTTGGGGGCGCCGAGGGACCCTGTGGTGGAGCTAGCCGCCAAAAGAAGTGGACTGGACACAGAGGAGGTCCGCGCCAATGTCCCCGCTGAGCTCAGCGTGTGGATCGACCCTTATGAGGTCTCCTACCAGATTGGAGAGAAGGGGGCAGTGAAGGTGCTTTACCTGGAGGACCCTCCAGGCCTGGGTTGTGATGGCGAGAGGGCTGAGGCGGTTAACGGAGAAGGGAAAGGTGAGTTGGAGGCTGAGGAGGCCAAGAGCTTGGGATTTAATCCAGATGCTCAGGTGTTTGTGCCAATTGGAAGTCAAGCATCTCCAGCACTCTTGCCATCCCTTTCAAGCTCTCCCACACCTTTGACAGCTCAGCCTGGGCTCTTTAGCTACCCTAGCTCCAGCACACCTACTGACCCTGGCGTCCATTCATCCAACACCTCCTCCCCTTCTCCTCCCAGCGGCGGGTTGCCATACCTCCCCACTCAGCAGCCGCCTCAAGCCCTCCCTCCTGCCCGTCCACAGCCCATCACCTTCACCACCGCGAGCTTCGCCGCCACCAAATTCGGTTCCACCAAAATGAAGAAGTGCACTGGAGCCGGGTCGCCGGCCAACTCCGGTGTCATTGTCCCACCTTCGCAGAGGATGCTCTCCCGCTCTCCCACCACCATCTCGGCACCAGAGCTGCTAAAGCACAAGCCCCTGTCGCTCTCTTTGCACTCTCTTGGAGGTCCGATCCCCAGCCAGCTCTCCCCCAGCGCCAAAGAGTTCGTCTACCCAGGATCCCCGGGCCCCTTTTTCTTCGACGCAGAAACCCAACCAGTGCAGCCACAAGCCAGCCCTTTCCAACCCTCGCACAACCTCGGCTCCAATCCGACCTTCGACCTGTTCGCCAGCCCTTCTCCTCAAAGCGTGGGCATCCTCAGCAGCAGCGGAGGAATCCCTTACGTGGAGAAACCGTCGTTTGACGGTTTGGGAAGCTACAGCCTGCAATATCCAAGCCAGTCTTTCCAGCCTGTGGTGCTGGCCAACTAAGCCTTTGTCTGGAACATTTGGATGCAGACATGGGTGACTCTCCACTTGTTTTCAGTTTTTCTAACAAGATATTATAATGCTAACACGCATCAAGAGTGGGTTTTGCTACAGAGATTAAAAAAATAAAATTAAAAAAAACATCTCCGTAACGTAATTTTTGTTGCGCATCTCCACATGACATTTGTGTTTCGCCTGGACTCATTTCTGTCCTCCTTCACATCAACATTGATGGTTAGGGAGGCGAGTTTCTTTCTATTTTTCTTTTGTGACGTGAAGCATTTATGTTCCACTCCTCCGACAGCCCGTCTCTAGAGCAGCTCCATTTTGCACTGCACTGTCATGCTGTGAAAAAAAGGACTTTGCCAAGTCCTGCAGGGAACGACTGCTGTGGAAAACTCAGCACTTTGCTCCGCAATCTGCTCTGCCCTACTTGCCACAAATACACAGGAGAAGGCGGGGTGGTGTGTGTGTGTGTGTGTGTGTGTGTGTGTGTGTGTGTGTGTGTGTTGTGTGTGTGTGTGTGTGTGTGTGTGTGTGTGTGTGTGTGTGTGTGTGTGTTGTGTGTGTGTGTGTGTGTGTGTGTGTGTGTGTGTGTGTGTGTGTGTGTGTGTGTGTGTGTGTGTGTGTGTGTGTGTGTGTGTGTGTGTGTGTGTGTGTGTGTGTGTGTGTGTGTGTGTGGTGTGTGTGTGTGTGTGTGTGCGTTGTGTGTGTTGTGTTTGTTATGGTTTGAGAAGTGTGTTCGTTGTCTCCGTTATGTCGGATGCAACGCTCGTTATCACGGCTGGAATGAGCGGAATGAATGATGGCGAGCAGAGAGAAAGGGCAGCACTGAGAGAATGTATCGTCTGTCAAGGGGAAACCTTTTGAATGTAAATGAGAAATAAATTCCAGTTTTAACAATTCCGATACCTCTAATTAAAAAAAGAAGGTGGGGGGTGAGGAAAAAAAAGCCACAACACAGGGAAATGTGCAGACACAAATGCACCACACGCATCGACGCGCACGATGTTCCAGTCAGCAGTGTGTGAAGGTGAACGGGCGAGGAGCAGGAGGTTGGGGAGGGGATGCAGCAGCAGCAGCGGCGGATTGTGATAAATGGCTTAGCATGACTTTGACTATGAAGGAGAGGTTTTTCCTCTGCATGGAGGAAGAGGGAGGGAGACGGGGAGAGAAACTTCTAGACGAACGCGATGCCTCTGCGTCGTCCGGGGCGTACGGGAAGGCGCGCGCGTCCCGCGTTGAAACCCAGAGCACGTTCCCGGTGAAACTAAAACACTACACTATTCTCTCCTCCCCTCTTGAAATTCTCCTGCTGTCTCTTTCTCAAGCTGTTGCAAGATTAAAAAAAAAAAAAGAAAAGAAAAAAAAAAGGAAAACACCACTGTACAGTCCCAGGTTTGCTCAGTTTTTTCTCAGCTGCAAAAAAAGAGAGAGAAATGATAAATAAAAATAACTGATGTCTGTGTGCACGGCTTTGTCGGACGTGTGACTCTCTCTCTCTTCCAGCATCGTATGTTGTCATTGGTTACCGCAGGGATAGGTTAACCTCCACATGTCCAGCCGCTCAGCACTTTATCACTGGGTCTCCTGATGTCACCGCAGCCATCAGTACCCATCTTTTACCCTCGCTTCGTTGTTGCACATTTTTATTCAGATGACCTGAAAAACGTTGGAAGGTTATTAGATTAGCCTAACCTGCATTTCATAGTCTTGGAAAGATCCCATCAGACTTTTGTTTTCTTAAATATTTCTTTTGAGTATTTTTCCTGATGTGTAGCTATTTTTGTTTTGTTTGTTTTGCATTATAATATTATAATTTTGGTTAAATTTGGCATAACGACCCAAATATGTACGTTTTTTTGTTTGTGTTAGAGAAAATATCCAGAATTTTCTCAAAATTAAATCAGTTTAATTTCATGTTTATTTTTTTATCTTCAAATGATCCTTTGCATTTGTATTGGTTGGGGATTGTGTATATAAACTTTTCATGTTCAGATTCTTTAGTTTTGTACGTCCTGAAGTTAAACCCTTCCCCATTTCTTTTACTTTTTTTGTTTGTTTTTTTGTTTTTCTTTCCAGAAACGTATCATAAATATATGCAAACTGAGACAAAATAAAGATGTACAGAATAAAGTATTGAATGTGTATTGTACCTTGTACAGCATTTGTCTCGTAAAAGACGGGTAAATGTATTCTTTTCAGTTTTGGGTTGTAGGAAGTGAACGTTTACAGTGAGGACTGTGCAGGAAAAAGATGGCAGATATCGCTCTCTCTTCTGGGGCAAATAGTACTATTTTACAAGTGAACCAAAAATCATCAGAGTTAAGATTATATTGTTTTTGTCCCCCTTTTTATATATATATATATATATAATCTTCCATTTAATTCCTGCCTGATATGTTTGTACCTTCTTTAGCCTAAAGTGTTTTGTCCATCTGCACTCTTAACTTTTCTATGTTGTCACATTTCAAGCTTCAATGTATTTTTGGGGTGCTTTTTGTCAGATTTGTATCTTTTTAAGAAAAGACAAAACTGAAGAGTCTATTGGGTATCAACATGTTTGACGAGTCCCTAAAAATTAGATTGAAGTTTGTAGTGGAAAAAAAAAGTTTATCCTGCAGCACACTGCTGTGGTGGGGCTAATTGTGACTAAATTCTTTGCTTGAACATGATTTATTTTATTAGAAAAATCCTCCTTTTTTATTATTCCTGTCCAGAACCTTTTCAGGTTCTTAAACAAAAGCCATATTGCCCTCTGTCTTTGCTTACGCTGACACTCATCCTGTAATTCTTCCACCGCTCTTCAAGATCCAATGGGGGGGTTTCTACCTCTCTGCACCCTACAAAGCAAACCCCAGGAATTTGTTTCTGGTTTGTCACATGCAGTTGAGAAATTTGAGGTTGGAGGAAAATAAAGTATAAAAGTGAATGTGGTCCCGATCCAATTGCCCATCCTGGTTTAAATAGCCTGTGGACGAAGAAAAACGTTCAAATCCATGCGTGTCTTAAAGAAAAACATGGATTTTTCTTTGCTTCTGTATTTTGGTGTGGCCAAACCTGCATTGGATGGTCTTTAAAACGCAGGCTGCTCTAAAAGCAGGGTGGATAATTGATGAAGATGGAGAAGAAGAAATGTATTTAATTTTTTTGTATTCTGATGTCCTTTGCTTGTACCACTGCGTGCAGTTTATTTTGCACCTGGGACTATTTAATTGTGATAAAAGAAAATAATCTTATTTTCTATGTAAACTTTAACATGTAAAAGTTAATAGATTAAGAGTTTAAATAATATATATATATATATAGTGCTCAGTTTCCTCCCTGTATTTTATTATTTTTTTCCTATTTTGTATCTGACCTGTTCACCCTGTAGATGTCCAATGAACCTTTCACTACCGGAAATGCAATGACCTGTTTTCTGTGCCGCCCCTTCGGGAAATGGGGGCCGGGGGGAAAGTTACTACTGCAGTTTCTTATTGTATCAGATTCTTTTTTTAAGTTTATAATAAAAAAAAACAAGAATGGCAAAGGAGAGAGAAAAAAGCATGGAAACCAACGCGTCCTTGTCGTTCTTCTTCTTCGTCTTCCTGTTAAAAGCTGAGCCTTTCGCCGATCACAAACATTGGATTCCTGCATGATTGATTGAAGCGGTAATGAGTCTCATAGCAGTAAACAAATTCAAGCCAACGTTAGATCAATAATTCAAAGCAACAAAAAAATAAATAAATAAAAACTGAGGATTCTTAGATGGTGAGCAGCCAGATTGCTCACCAATCACCACCCACATCAGCTGGACTCGTTCCAGCAGATATTACTTTACATTTCATCAGCCAGCAGCACTCCTGTCAATTTATCAAAAAAAAAAAAAAAAAAAGGCTGGGCTCGTTGATCTGAGGGAAGCGTTGCAGAGTAAAAATGTTCGGGTGAAAACATCAACATGCAAGACATGGAGGCTGTTCGTCTCTCCCCCCCCCCCCCCCCCCCTTCCTTATCCATCTGGTTTGCCTTCAGTTCTTTTCTCCCAAACCTCACCAGTCCCCTCCCCCCTTTCACGGCTACCTCAACACACACACACACACAATCCCGCTCGTCTTTGAGGCTGCTGCTGTTATGCAACGCGGCTCCGCCGTGTGTGCCGATGTGATCATTACGCAACATCTCCTACTCCTCTGGAATACTGATGAGCGGCAAGAGACAAGGACGGAAAAAGAAAAGAAACGGCTCCCAGAAAACATAAACGTGACCCCGCCATGTCGGATGTGTGTGCTCGGGATGACTGTGCTTTGCAGAAAAGGGTTCGGGATGAAACCTTAGTCCGCCTTCCAAAGCAGTTTCTTTGTTGTCTCTCGGTAGCAGGGGCGGCTCAAAGTTGAACAGGGCCCCGGAGCCCAGCGCCCCAACCCTTTGGTTGTTTACACACTATTCCACTGAAGATGACGTTTTTTAAGAGTCAACTACACTCAAAAAATGTTACTGGGCTAAATTAATATTTAATATAGCCTGTTAATTTTAAAAAAAAAAGTGTGTAGCTGTATGTTGATTTTAAAAAAAAATTGTAATTACATTTTACTTATTTAAAAATTATTTACACAAAATTATTATTAGAAGTAGGGTTGAATTATATTTTATCAGTATTATCTGCCACAATGTCTCAGGTGAAATCACAACCGGAGCCCACACGTCATTAAATTCCACTTTATTTTATATGCATATAACAAGGTACATTTACATATTATGACAGCTGCATGTATCAGATAGAGGATTACAAAAAACATGTTTATATAAAAAAGAGAAGAAAGCAAAAAAACACATTGAAACATTTGACAATTTCTTTTCCCAGGAGCACTATACCGAGTAAACAGTAACATTGAACTGATCCAGCTTTGCATTCCAACCTGGTTACAAGATTTAACTTGTTCATTATTTGAGAAATTAAACTGAGCTCCAGATCTCCAAATAATAGCTTTACTGTCTGTCTCATTGTGTGTTCTCTCTTTTTTTAAAACATCTTGAAAACGTTCAAGGTCTTGATCACAAAACGATAACAGATTTGGTTAAAGACGGAGAATCAATGTGTAGCAATAATCGACTGAGAGTGATGCTCTTTTCCTTTCCTAAAAAAAACAATACAAGCTGCCATGTGTATAAGTCGAGCATCTTTAACTTGTTTCAATCTCGTATCATTTCTTTCGTTATAAATTATTTTTTAAGGTGCTTTACATCAGAACAAAAGAGACAGCTACATGCTGTGCGTAACGTATTTTTATGTTTTTATTTTATACTAAAAACACCTGTTGTGGCATTAAATTTCAAACCATTTTTCTTAGGAGAAACGTGTTTTGAATCAAGTGGAAAAAAATCAAATAAATGTTTGAATTGTCTAAAAGGCAGAAAGAAAAATGCATGATGCCCTAAAAATGTCCTTTATACTACACACGAGAACGTTATTATCCTTTATGAAAACACAGAAAGCACCGACTGATCCAGTGTATAATGTTGACATGATTCAATTTGTAGTAAATCAAAGTCAATCCTTATAATAGTTAGAAAAAGATACCGCTTTCAGCTGAGACAGATGGTGCTGTTGTGCCCATCATAAGCACAGGACATCTCTTTTTATTTTATTTTTTACAGAATAAGTATCTTAGGCATCCAAAAACACATCCTATATTTAGTGATGGTTTTACAGACATAAGTACACTTGGTGTGACACTTACAAGAGAAAATAAAGACGAGCTTTACTGGATTTTCATGCATTAGGATCCTTAAGGAAAGAGGACCAAAAACTGGAAGCACAACGACTTGGGGACATTTCTATTCAAAGCACATTTTACACAGAACATCGTTACTTAAAATGAAACAGGCATTACATAACAGAGTATTATTGCCACGTTAATTATTTTTCCGAGAGTACGGTGAGAAGGAGCCCAAACCAGTCAATTACAAAATGTAGAAACCCTTAACAGTCTGTGATGCTGAATTAGAAACAGGTTCGCCATTTTGGCAAAAAAAAAAAGGAATTCAACCAAAGTTTACGCCATTAAGAACCAACCTGCCTCTTATGTGCTTTCTGCTTTGACCAACCCGACTTTAGCTCTGTAAAAATGCATCCAATCAGAATGGGAAGGAGAGTGGCCCCAGGTAAAAAGCAGGCTAAGTCACTGCTTTGGGCCCCCCAGGCCAGCAGGGGGCCCCAATAGCCCTTACACTATCACGCCAATTTCAGCTGATTTATGTCAACAGCCAGTGTTTATGCTCCTGATTGTGAGAAATCATGGCTTTTACATGAGCAGTGCTTAGAGTTTTAAGCTTAAAAGTATTTCCATTTTTTTAATTTTCAATTTAATTTAAGTCATGTTAATAAATATATATATATATATATATATATATATATATATATATATATATATATATATATATGAAAGAAATATACATTTACGTTTGATAGCTATGTTGGAGTTGCAATTTAAAACTAATGATTCGTTTTTAATAGCTTTACATTTTTAAAATTAACTTAGTTTTATTTAGGAAAAGAAAACGTACAAAATGTGTTGTCTTCATACAAGGGGAAATTTAGATTGACGGTCATGCTAGAGGCAATTTATTGCTGCTAATTTAATAATTTCTATTTTATTACAAGTTGTAATACATTTGATTTTTAAAATTTGATAGGATCTTTAAAAGAAATTTTAAGACTTTTTTTTAATATGTGAGGTGGAGCTCACTTTCATGTATAATTCAGCCTCTAATAGATTGTTTAATTAAATGTCTTTTAATTACGCTTGTGAGACTTAATTACGATGGGGCCTTGTGACAAGTTCTACTAAAAACCTTGGACTGGCCCTGGTAGGACATGCTGAATGAGGTAAAGCAGAGTGTCATATATCCTGGAGGAAATAACAGACAATTAGAAATCTGTTTGAAAAACATCCAAAAACACAGTTTGTCCATTGAATTCCCTGCCCAGTCATTGGTTTTCATAGTATAGCTGTTTCTTAAAGAATGTAAAAACTGGTTTTGTACATCACAATTAACAGATGCGTTATTACCATCAGAGAGGATACAGCACTCATTATTTGGCAAACATTAGGATATTATTGGTTTAACAAAGACACCTTTCATAGTCCCTGTCTTAGGAAATAGAAATCGTGATATATATTATTTACAAGCACGCGGGCTCTGGGCCCTGGCTACATGTTTAGGGAAAAAAAAGACAGGAGAAAAAATCAATCTCGTGTCACGACACCTTTGTTGGGGTTACAGTGACTCTAGCGCCCTCTACTTGCAGTGTGCAGTAAATAAACATCTCTACGTTTTAACATACCCCTCCACGAATGAGGGCCTCTGAGTTCGTCAAACTTAAACCGTCTGGCTGACATAAGAATGAATTCTTCTTTCTTGATTTGTACAGTCTTCATTTTTATACAACTCAGAATTTACTATACTTTCATCACCCTCTTATAATCCTCTATGAGGAAGCTACTGGTTTTGTCCCCCTCTTCTGCGGTTTCAAATGAGCCAAGCGGCTAAACGGCTACCTGTTCTCACACAGCTAATGTGTGTGTAGGAGTGTGTGTGTGTGTTTAAGGGAAAAAGTGCAATGATGAGTTACACACACGAAGAACACACAAAAACACGACGTGAACACGGGGGAAGAACTGGGACTGAAGCCCGCCGATAGCAGCCCGCCCTGTTAGCAGTACCGACATGAAGCCAACTCCGGCTCGATTAATTAGCCTGATTGAGCCTGTCCACGACTTGGTCCTCCAAGAAGCAGTGTGTGGTGATAAAACCGAAGTGTGTGTGCGTGTGTGTGCGTGTGTGAGAGAGAGATTCTGCTGCATCAGCTTTCCTCTTTTTCTACACTTTATGACTTTTTCCACACCCACAATCGACCACTTCTTTCAGTGTAGGAGCCAGGCGCTCTCCACAGGCCTTCCTGCGACCACCGCTCCCGTCGCACCCCCATCACCTGACAGCGTGCGTCCAAACCTCCAGCATCATCACGTCGGAGCTCTACCGGAGATCGGTGAAGACAACGTTGCAAATTTAGGTTTGTGTCTCGTGTTGGGATTCTGCGGGGAGGGGAGTTCTGCTTCTGTCTCGTTGTATTCTAGATTTCTTTTTATTTTGTTCTTCTTTTTTCGTCACCGTTTCTTTTCTATTTTTTTTTCTTGTTTGTCTTTGTTTTTACAGAGGGCCATACTTGGCCTCGTAGCGGGTCAAGATGTTCTTGCAGCGGCCGCAGTCCTTCCGCAGCTCAGCAACCTGCTGCCTCAGCGCGGCGTTTTCCCGCTCCAGGAAGGAGGCCCGCACCGTGATCTGGTTCTCCTTCAGCCGCCGCGCATCGCGGGAACGCTTTGCTGCCATGTTGTTCTTCTTCCTCCTGGACCAGTACTTCTCATCCTGGCGGAATTAGTGACAACACAAAGTTAACTACTTGGCGCTATTGGCATTTTACCAACTGGGATTGTATGACGGGGTTTGCACTGTCTGTATGTAATTTAATCTGAATTGTACAATCGTACATTCGTAGCATTGTAAATAGAAAAATGAGGAGACTCAGAAACTTTCTAGGAAAAAAACTTTAAAATTTCTGAGTCTGAGTAGTCAGATATTTGCTCGGAACAACTCAGAAATTTCCAAAATCTTTGAATTTTGTAAATTTTCTAAAATGTTCAGATTTTCTAAGTTTTTTCTAGAAAAGTTCTGAGATTAGTTTCAAAATAATCTTAGTTGTTTATAGAATTTTTTTTAATTTTCAAACTCAGAAATTCTGAGATTGTCCTAGTTTTTGTGAGTTTGAAAAGTTGAACATTTTCACATGTTGAGATCAATCTTAGAGATTTCCAAAACTTTTAGAATTTTGAAAATGTTCTGCAATTTTATATTTCTGAAAATTTTCCAAATTTTTCCTATAACATTTTTTAGATTCATCTTTTTCTAGTACTTTTACGACTTTTTAAACTCAGAAATTTCAGTTTTTTTTCTGGAAAATTTCTGAGATTGTTCACTTAAATATATATCATGGCCCTAATTTGCCGACATAAAACTTAAATTCTTGGGATCATACAATGGCAATTGGTTTGTGCTACACTGACAGACTGAGTTGAAGTAAATTGAACTAATAATTAAGCAAGACTGAACAGAATTGTTCGTATTAAACAACAATAACTCAAAAGCTGTTCCATTTCCAGGCACCCAAGTAAAAAAGAAAAACAAAATTGGCTTTCTTATTAAACTCTACTAAACTCTGGCCCATAACGAAAACTGCCTCTTTTTAGATTTAGGGAAGCCATATTTGTGTCCAGCCTACCTTTTGCTCGTCAGGAACAAACACTTTCTTTGCTTTCTTGATCATGGGCTGGGGCTTCAGCTCCTCATCGGAGAACTTGTGCTTGCGGGGGTTGAACAGCTCTCCCCCAGGAACGCTGGACAGGACCAGGTCCGTGGGGTCCGGCTGGAAGTTGATGTCCACCTCGATTGCATCGGGGTCAATGGGGGAGGGCGTGTTTCGTTCTGCACCACCTTTACCGTCTGCGGGTTCAGAGGGAAACACTGAGTTGGGATGCAAAAATGATTTTGATGAGATGATATCAAACATATCGATGTTTATGTAAAATCAACAGAGGATTAAATTATTCATTGCCTTCCATAATGTAATTGAGATGTGATATGCACTAAATAATATAACTAAAGTAGAAGTAGAATGATGAGTGGTTAATGAAATGTTTTAAAAGTAAAAATTTGAAAACTGTGGCATACATTGAAGTTGATTTGTAATGTGACAAAACGTAATGGGAAGAAATAGTTTAGTTTTCTGCATGTGAAGCTACATCGTCACTATGTTTTAGTACTCTGAATGACTTATCCTTTTCTAATATGGCAACCAGCCGTTGTTTATTTAATCTACTTTACGTCTAATTTTTAATATCTCCTTTTGTAGATAATTTTAGGGTCAGAGCTTCGTTTAATAACCGCCTTATTTGGTGGAAGTCTGAACGCTGTAGACTGACTATCTGCTGATTTGACTGCATTTACATGTGCAAAGGAACTTTATGCACCAAACTGAAACCTACAAGGAGACGTCAGTCTACAATAACTGGAAACGTTCCAACTTTTCAGTTTTTATGGATATAAACCGTCATTTTCGGCTTAGTTCAACTCAGGATATATAGAAGAAGAGTAAGTCCAAACAGTGATGAATAAATTAAGGATTCCATCGCTTGCTTTTGTTCTGAATTACTTGCCTGTTTTCTTCCCTTTCTCTTTGGCTGGAGCTTCCTCATTCAACGCTTCGTCTTCCTGTCCTTCCTCCTCCTCCTCTTCTTCTTCTTCTTCTATTTTGGCGGGCTGCAACATCGTGACTGTCATGGTTTCTTCTGCATCCGAAGGGGCGTCGGAGGGAGACGCGGCGGGCAGTGCTGTGTCAGGGTCTTCGGCGGCGGTCGGAGGGGCTGCGGCTGGTGCAGCAGGAGCCATAGCGACGGCCTTGGCAGCGGGTTTGCCTTTGGTTTCCACGGAGGCCAGAGTCCTCTGTAGCTCCTCTTCCTCCAGGCTCACCGGGATGCCGTTCTCCAGGAGAAACTCGTCCAGGTCCATGTACTCCAAGTGGAACGTCTCGCCGTCGTAGGGAATGGTCTTCTCCCAGATGGCTGGGGTCAGGGAGGCCGAAGCTCCTGCGCCGCCTCCTCCGCTGCCTCCACCTCCTCCGCCTCCTGCTCCTCTAGAGCCTCCACCATCACTGGAGGCCACACCACCTCCTCCTTCCACATCCTCTGAGGAGCACTGCTTCTCCTTCTCTAATTCTGCGTACAGAGCAAAAGAAAAAAAGAGTTATTATTAAACTAGTAGAGATTTTTGTTCCTCACTCTGAAAAATGTAAAACTAGCAAAGCAGACATTTACACTGCAAAATGATAAAATACAAAAGGTTTTCTTATTAAAAGAAAGCCACCATTTGTCATCTGTGCATCTTGATTGACAATAATCGCAACAGGCACAAGAATTAGTGTTGATAATGAAGGAAAATGACAAATTTCAACGTAGATGTTGAAGTATTTCCAGCAGAACTAGCGAGTCCTGCAGCAAATTTGCAGAAAAAAAAAAGAAAAAAAAGAAACATCCTTTGGATGTGCCACCACAAAGATCACTTTAAATCTTGGAACGGCTCACCAAAATCAGGAGTTAGTACATCATTTTAAATGCTTTTATTAAGATTATAACTTATATATTAAAGACTACCATTACATGGAATGTAAGAGAGGAGAATCAGTGCATTTTATATGTGCAGCCTTGGCTCCTCTTTTTGGACAGCAATGCTTAATCAAAGGATTCGACTGGACCGTTTTAAACCATTTCTATCAGCATGAATATTGAAAATGTTTAATTGTGAAATCGCTCCAGTCCAGCCTGTAATGCCTCACATCACAAACCGTGTTCATGTGTTCTATGATTCCCAAATTTTCCTTAAAGGTAAAAAAAAAAAACAACAACAAAAAAAAACTACATCATCTTTTGCTGGAATTGTACAGAATACAGAATAAGAAAACTGCATTAAGGGAGGAAGGTTTGGTTAAAAAGACGAGCAAAACATTAAAAGTACGCAAGAAATCTGATCGCTGCCTGGTGTGACGTCACTAGACACATGGGCGATCTGGCGCTCAGAAACGTACATTTTTTATCTTTGTAAGATCGCTTTAAAGGAAACCAATAAAAGAAAAATGACAACTTGTTTAATCGGCGACAAGCTGGTGTATTTAGCAGAAAGGTCTGACTCTCTGCTTTAATAAATATGCAGTTTCTGTTCCCCACACATGCACAGCAGCAGAGGTGTATTTATACATGAACAGGAAGTGGGTGGTGACACACACACAGAGGGAAAAAAAACCCGTGTAAATAAAGGAGGGTTTAAAATCAAATAGTTTGTCAGTGACGCTTGACGGAGAGAGCGGAACATTACAGCCTGGGGCGTCACGGAAGTCAGGTCGTGGATCTTCCGCATAAACAGCCCCAGACGCAAAGCGACACAGTTTGAGCTGAGAAAAACAAATTAAACATTTAAAGTATGAGTTGGATAAAGAAGCCAAGCCGTTTCTCCGTCTGGAAGTGTCCTAACAGAGCCGTTTCATTGGCTTCAGAGCGGCCCAGAGAACTGGGAACTTTTTGTTCTTTTTCCGCTGCCCCCCCCCCCCCCCCCTCCCCTGCAACCCCCAGCTTCAGATAGCAACACATGGCACACAAGCCCCTCCATCACCAACACCGTTATGCTGAAAAAAACACACACATAATGATCCCTAAGTAGCACCCAAAGTGTGTGTGTGTGTGTGTGTGTGTGTGTGTGTGTGTGTGTGTTGTGTGTGTGTGGTGTGTGTGTGTGTGTGGAACTAGTTCTGTTACCTTAAAATAAAAGCCCTGTAAAACTCTTAAGAAGATTGACACCCGCAGCTTACCGTCGTCTCCTTCGTCCAGGATATTAGGAGGTGGGATGTCCATGATCTTCTTTAAAACAAAAGGGTAGGACTTCTGAGGAGCCGCTGCGGCTGGGAGCGCCACTGCCACCTCGGCTTTGCCAGGCATTGTTCCGATCCAAGGCTCCAGGCAGACGGAGGCTGAGTTGGCAGCTAGTGCTCGGTCCAGAACCACGGCGATAAGAACCCCGCACGAATTCACCACTTTTTCTTCAACCACAGATAATGTCGGACCTTCTTTATCAATAATAAGGCGAGTCTAATAGACTTCACAACCATCTCGTTCTGCGTACCCACCAAGCGCGCTCATTGGATATTCATGAGCGCGAGTACCGCCCACTGAGGGGGAATAGTGGGAGCTGATTGGTCGTCGTTGCTTTTGTACATGAATATGTATCAGCGTCTCGTTTTTGTTGTAGTAGCTACTCTGTCTTATAGGTGATAATTGCTGAAAGATAATATACATAGAGTAATATCACGAAGCACATGTACAAACTGTAAGAATATGTAGATATTTGGACATATTTTTCTATAAAAATAGTGCTAAAAAACAAAAAATATAAATGAAAGCTCTCACTAGATTGGACAAAACCCGCAAAGATAATGAAGGGGGAAAAAAATTAATTAATTAAAGTTGTTTACTATGGCGTGCAGCCGAGGTTGCAAGTCAGCAGCTCTCCCAAAAACATAGGACTGTGACTGTGACTTCTCTCTCAAGAACGGGACACTCGTGGACAAACACGTGCGGCCCGCCCTCGCCTTCGCTCACGTGAAAGCGCAAGCTGTCGAGGGGCGTGGCTTCAGATCCTCCGCACGTGTGGGAAAAGGAGGACAGCAGCAAGAACAGAACGCGCGCGTGCTCACGGATTCAAAACAAGCAAGACAAGCGCGAGGACACTTGAAGAGCACAACAGACATCATTCACTACTAACTTTATTCATTTATTTTTTTTAGTTTTGCTTTTAAATTTATGTTCGCAGATTTATTTCTAGTTCCCGAAAATGAAAACATTCGACTCAGTGCGAAGGACGAGTGAATTTAATCGTTGTTAAAAACGGACACAGAAAGTGGGGATGCTCACGTTTCCACACGCCTTCCTACTCGTCACGTGCTCTCAAACTGAAAGGTGCACCGAGGTATTCAACCCACCTTCACTGCCTGTATCTGTTTACGCCATTAATAATAGATGCCTGGTAAACAAGCTGCTAGTCCGGGCTGAAAGGAGGCCAGGACATTTCCCAGGCAGCAGCTGGTTCATGAATGCCACGCAGAGCAGTGCGGCCTGTAAACCATGCCGTCTTTATGGCACCACACGCTCAGAACCTGCGTCAAAATGTTTGAATAGATGATGAAAATCTATGGAAGTGCAATCGTTTCACTATTTTAAGTCATTTTAATGCCAGGAAAAAGGAAAAGTGCAGCCCGTGTTATCAGAGTTTGTTCCAGCTGAGTCAAGCTAAACACATCAGTCCTCCCAGCCTGCACACTGCTAGTCAGCTGGCTTAAACGAAGCTCCATGGTCTTCTTTTTGCTTACAAGAAATATAATATTTCTGCTAGAGAGAAGCAGTAATGGTGCTCAAACGACATAAGCATCAGTCTTCACTCTTATTAAGGGAATGCAGTTGTAAAACAGCAGTTGCCAAATAACAGCTAGTATATCTGTTAAGCATCTGAATGCAGGCTAGTTAACTGACTAACATCAACATCTCATACTTGTATTACTTAATAAATGCAGAACGATAAAAAGCAAGAAGCTATTAAAAGTTGTGGGAAAGTTTAATATTTTTATCATGTATATAAATGTTAAATATAATGTTATTGTAACGAAATTTGAGGAAAAGCAACTTGATCATTGCATTCATAGCAACGAAGTCCACAGTGACATTTTAAAGACAAGAATAATGAAGATCTGTGGGTGATTATGGGGAAGATTTGTGCAGTTTGCTTTTCTGCAGAGTAAGAGTGAGTGATAAAACTTAGAATGAAAAAGGGGAAAATGTTGCATTTATAACTACTGGTGTTTCCTGAAAAGTTAAAGAATCCGTCTTCTAACCGTTTAACAAGAAGGTGTGACAGATTCAATCAAACATGAATAACAGCAACAGAATAACCTAGTTCCACTTCTAAAATGTATAATTTTATCTGTGCAGCATGTGTGCAGCTTGGCAGATGATGTGACAATCTGCCATACTGAGGGTTAAGAGAACCGTTTGAAGAGAACAGCAGTGCTGTGGTTGGACTGTACAACACAAGGAGCTATCCGGTGCTGAAACAGAAGCAGTTGGTGTTATTCATTCACATGTTTTCCTTTTTTGTAATCCTCGGAGACATCAATCAATGAGAGGAAAAATTTGTACACATAAGTAAAGTCTCAGTAACTAAGCAAAAGTTGCTGGAAAAGACAACAATGTGTTTGTTTTTTTACTTCAAACTAAGTGGTAAAGTGTGACATCCACAAAAGACTGTTTTTATTATTTTTTTGGACTACAGATTAAATTAATCTGAAACTTCAGAGCGAACAAATGACTTATCTGCACCGTCGTAATGTTCAGAAGAGTGTGATTTTGGAAAGTTGAGTTTGAGTAGAGAAACAAACACAAAGTGAAGCCTGAGTGAAGGCTGTTCCTGTTTCGTTGCATCAGCTTCAGGTGGCCATGTTGTCACCACAAGCTGAAAGATTGAAATCTGCTGATGTCACAGCTGTTCATGAGGAGAGGAGATATTTGTCAACTAATAAGTGAGCCACACCTAAAACTCACCTGCGACTGTGAACTAATGAATCACAGATTATTTCTCAGTGCCTCTCCGTTTTAATTTACTTTAATTTACTTATGTCTTCTGAGCAAATTGCATCAGTTTCAAGTCAGAAAACAACAACAAAAAATAGGTAGACTGTCACAAAGTAATGTAACCATCAGATGGCCTCATGATTATTTAAAATTAATAATTAATTTCTGGTTATAAGGAGATACTTGAGGCAATCCTTTACAAGTAATGTAAATAGTTATAGTATGAAATTAAAATGTATAGTTAGGCTTTACAGAAGGAGTATACCTCCACTTAAAATGGCATTAAAACGTTTAAAGTAAGCTATAAAGAAAAAACATAAATCGATGCAAACTTTTTCTGAACGAAACAATTAATAGATAACATTAAAAAAACAACTCACCGATGTCATCAAAAGCTGGAAAAGAGAAGGGATAGTCAGCCAGGGCTTTTAGGAGATCAGGAATCTCGCTTCTCTCTCCAAAGAGGATTTCACTCGTTGCTGACATGATGAACTGTGACGTACCTGCTCTTGTCGACAAGAAAAACAAAAAAAACTCCACAAAAATAACAAGAACTGTTCCAACTCAGAAGAAGGTCCTCAAAATACTAGGCAGACCCAGTATATGCGCTCTGCAACTCACTTCTTTCACTTTTTACTAACTTCTCTGCGTCACTGGGACGCCCGCATGTCTCCAAGTATGGATTTAATGAGTAGCAGAAGCCACGCCCCCGAACTCCGTGGATTCGAGGGCGCGGCCTTTCAGTTGATCTGGGGAGCCAATCAGAAAGCGGGAGGCCGTTCCTCAAAGCGACAACAACAACAGGATTTTATAGACTGGTAGCTGGGTTCTGCACACCATGCACGTCTGCACGTGCGGTCCCCAGCAGATCCTCATTAGGGGCGAGCAGTGACACCTAGTGGCCGATGCAGGCAGTGCAACGGTGTCGTGTCGGAGTGGTTAACGCGACACAATCTGGTTCCGCCGTGTCGGGAGCGCGCACGGGGCAGCAAGTGCTGGCGTACGTGACTATTTGAGCAAACCGAGAACTTCGTCTAAAAAGAATACTTTTGCATCTTTGTAAAAGTCGATTGATATACCTATTCACGCTCAAAATCTAGTTCTAAAGTGATTTTTCATTAATTCAAATTACTTTAAATCAAAGTTTCTTATTTTATTACATAATACAAGAATCGACATCCACCTCCAAATTTAGTATTTGCGTTACACATCTTTAATACCACGTGCCACCACGTCAGTCAAGAAGCTGCTGCTCCATTGAGATATTCTCCAACCTATTGTTTGGTTTAGCATTTGTTAAAAAAAGCACAAGCTTAGTCTCATTTAACCAAATGACGTGGTTCCAATTAGAGTAGGACATTGCAGCGAACGCCACACGTTTATATTTGTAATGGTAGGATTTTTGTCCATCTTTACTCCCCCCTCTCCCCAAATGGGGATGTTTAATTATTAACCCCACTCCATCACCTCTAGTGACAAAAAAAAAATTGTATATTTCAAACATACTTACATTTGTGTAAGTACATTTTAAGTATACAAAAAGTATGCTTGTACAAATTTTGACAACACTTTAAACACAATTAAATATAATTGTACCAAAATAAACTTTTAAGAAATATAAAAAATAAAAGTATACTTTAAGGGAACAAAAATATGTACTTTTTCCAAGTGTACCAATGAAACAATATGCTTTTTACAAAATTTTGTCCATATTTTATAAATGTATGCTCAAAATAGAATTTTTTAAACTTCACTTAATGCTTACTTTAAAAATAAACTAATATGTTAAAATTTCAGTACATTTTAAATTACATCTCAGTGTTAGCATCATGGCTACTATGTGGAGACACGAAAAAAAAAAAAAGCGTCCTAGCGACTAAAAAAACATTGATTCAAGTGTCATGTCATATTTATATCCCAGAGTTTCTAAGAGTCCGAAGACAAGAGATTTCTCCAGCTTTTAACAAACCTAAAAAGTGGGACTTTTTGTTAACTGGACCAAATAAACCCACCAAAAATGTAGCTACAAATGGATATTTTCCTACCTGTAAAGAATTGTGTAAGGATCGTAAATCTGTTATCTATATTGGCTTTTGGTGGAAAAGTATGCTACTGTACAAGCAGGGTTGAATTTATGCTTCGTACTGTATTCCTGGTACACTCAGCATGTTTCTTATAAAAAATTAAAGACAAAAAGGAGAATTTCTGCAAAATTAAAACATAAATGATTATGCATATAGGCTGCACAGTGGCACAGCTGGTAGAGCTGTTGCCTTGCAGCAAGAAGGTTCTGGGTTCGATTCCCGGCCTCGGCCTTTCTGCATGGAGTTTGCATGTTCTCCCTGTGCATGGTGGGTTTTCTCCGGGTACTCCGGTTTCCTCCCACAGTCCAAAAACATGACTGTCAGGTTAATTGGTCTGTCTAAATTGCCCCTAGGTGTGAGTGTGTGTGTGCATGGTTGTTTGTCCTGTGTGTGTCTCTGTGTTGCCCTGCGACAGACTGGCGACCTGTCCAGGGCGAAACCCCGCCTCTCGCCCGGAACGCTAGCTGGAGATAGGCACCAGCACCTCCCGACCCCATTAAGGGACAAGGGTGTAGGAAAATGGATGGATGATTATGCATCAGTTTTATGTGGGTTCCCCTCCACCTCAGAAAATAAAATCAGGAAAGTCTTTGACAGCAGGTTTAATTGATGTTTATTTAGTATTCTGAGAGAAAAATAAAAATGTCTCATGGCTTGTTTGTATAAAATCAAAGTGATTGATTTTAAGTAAGTTTTTCCAATATTCAGCTAACTTTGATAAACTGAGGGACAAAAGGATAAACTGCTTCTGAAAAAAAGAAACAGAGGGAGAAAGAGAAAAAACAAAAATAGGAAGCATGGTTGAATATGAACCGTAGACAAAAATATAGAACCGATTCTTTAATGGCAGCTACATATTTCACAGTCTATACATTACAATCAAAGGATGCTTAACAATAAGACTGACATTATGCAAAATGAGCAGAAAATTTGTTGCTTGAGACTTAAAAACATTAACAAAATTAAGTTTAGATGGTGACTTTCGTTTTTGAAAGGCGAATACTTCCATAGATTCAATGGTATATTTAGCTAGCTGCAAATCCTGATTCCTGTCCCTTTGGTTTCAGTTTGACGAGGCGTGAAATGACTACACCGACAGGTTGCCGGGTCCAAAACTGGCCACGCGAAAGTCCCACTGTTCTCAATCCTGAAGCAGAAAGTTGTACTTCCCAAAGTCAAGCTCGTCAGGCATGATGAGCATGTCTTCTCTGGCTTTAGCTAGCTTTTGTCGGAGAAAATCCCGTCTCTCGATCCACTCCTGCAGCTCCTCTGAACCGTGAGCGTAGTCGCAGCTTACGCCATCAGGACAGCTGCCGCCGCCGATCCTGGAGAGCACAAAGATTACGCTCAATTCGCGACTGGCCATCGCCTGGGTTAAGCGGTTTCCGAACCCGAGGAAACATTTGAAGCGGAGGAGGACCGGCCAACCGGATTCAGAGCTTACTTGGGGCAGATTTTAAAACACGCTCCGGGGAAGCGGTAGCTCCACGTCAGAGCTTCGTCTTCACCGTCGCAGCTGAACACTCGGTCTTTATGCTTCTCCGAAGAAATGTGCTGCTGCCACTGCCGCTCGCTGTTACTGTGCTTGCCGCACAGCCGGCAGTGGAAGCCGTCCTAAAAACAGGGATAATAAGGATGCATGTTTAAAACCTCCTTTTTGCTGCAATGCCAAATAATAAGCAAACGGACCATTCACCAACCATTTGTTCTGCAAAATCGGTTGGCATGGCGATGAACTTCTCCTCGGGGTTAGACTGATTGCACACGGATCCATCCGACTGACGGCTTTGAGCAGCTAAAGCCAGCCACATGTTGTATACTTGCTCCATGTCATAAACTGCAAACACAAACAACACTGGCTCAACAAACGCATCTAAAATGTGACTCCAAATTATTCAAACACCAGACAGGATTTGTGTGATTGTTTTGTTATTTTTGTAGCTGCTGCAGTGGAGGGAAATTGAAATCACTCACACTCGTTATTTTTCATGTACATCCACATCTCCCTCTCCTCTTGGCTGTGAGCAAAGGTGCAGTTTCCAGTGTAGTTGCATTTTCTCTTCTCCAGAATCTGTGCACACATCTGACAGAAGAAACAAATGAATACACGCAGAATCACAAAAGTGTTCACACCAATTAGACTTTTCCACATTTTGTCACGTAAAGATCAGGAAGCTGTTTGTGTTTTAGTTGGATTTTATGCGACAAACCAGCACAAAACAAGGCCTAAATGTGAACAGAAAGAAAGGAGGATTTTCTTCCCCCCACGTAAAAGTCTAAAGTGTGGATTTCACTTGTAGTAAACAGAGAAGCAGCCAAGAGGCCCAACTCTACAGGGGCTGCCAATATTGATAGCTGAACCCAAAACAAAATCAAAACTTATTGTAAAGATGCTACTTGAAGCTGGTATTGCTAAAATTAGAGACTGCCACACTTGAGGAAAAACAGAAAAATTGCAAGCCTGAGAATATCATACCGACTGTGAAGGTTCGGGGAAGGAAACTTGAATTTGTTTTACTGTAGGAGGAATTTCTCATAAATTGGTAGGAACAAAAGGAAACAACATTATTATATTTAGGATTAGCAGACCTACATCATAGTACAGAGGGAAGTTCTTGGCGTGCGGCAGCGGTCGGACATTAACCCATTTACTCCGCTCTGAAGACCTGACCAGCAGCACGCGTCTCTCTTTGGTCCACCTGGAAATGAAAAGGCACAAACCCAGAGGCACTGGGCTAAATTAAATCTAGACACTGAATAGAGCAGATCTGTGGCTACAAAAACATTTTTTAATTAACTGAAGCAGTTTTTAATGGTTTAAAAACCAATCACCAATGGTTTTGCCACTAAAGTCTAGTGAGAATATTGTCTTACTCGCATATTATAATACATTTGTTTATTACAATAAGTACTGTAAAGAATGCATGGCTCTGTCTACAGTGTGCCGAGTCCCAAAGATTCTTCCCTGAATAAGAGTTTATAGACCAGCTACATTAAATAAATCTACTGAATATATGTGGACTGTGGCATTTCCTCACGCGTGTCTGGCTTTAGCTGTACAGTATTTGAGGCCTTTGTCCGGTTCGCTGATCAGGCCGTCCCGCCAGCACTGCGAACATGCAAACTTCATCTTCATGTTAAGAGTTGCTCCAGCATTGCTTGATCCTTTTAATTTGCCTCCACCTCCACCAGAAGGCAGCTGGAGACAGGAAAATAAATGTACATTTGTACATTCAGTTTTTGTATAAAAGTCATTTAACTCGGGAAAAGTCAAAAACCTAAACATAAGTCAGAATTTCAACATGGAGAGTTGGATGTCAATGAACATTATATTACAAACAGTGAGTTGTTCAGGAATAAACTTCACCTGTATTCAGACATAGTACTATAAAACATAAGACATAACTGTCTTACATTTATAAGACAATTATATCTTTCAAAAAACTCAAAAAGCTGGAAAAAGATTCTCACACAGAAAGGTTTCATACACCTTTCTGCTTTTCTAATTACTATAAAAACAAGACCCAGTTGTTGGTTTCGAGGGTTTAAAGGATGTTTACTTTTAAACAGAGCACCGGATTGGTTGATTCTTCTCTCCATAAATGAATCATCACTTTAATATCATTCTTTGCTTTTCTGCAGGTTATCTCAGATATTAAGATTTATTTGACAAACGCATTAGGTGAAAGAAATTTGTAACAGGTCAAAACTTTTCCTACTGAATGAAAACAAGATGGAAACTAATTTCGAATAAATAAAAAGTCTCTACATAAAACCTTTCTTACCCTTTTTTCTTTCTCCTTTCTTGAGTTTTGTTCCTGCTTGTCATAAAATCTCATGGACACTTTCACAATCTCATCCAGGCTGATGCCTGTAAATAAACACACATTTGAATAAAAACTGTCTTTAGAACAACAATGCAGGAAGTTTTGAAGCAAATATCACTTTAAAAATCTTTTGAAATGTATTGCAAAGATTATATTTCAGGTACAGACGAATAGGATACAGGACATTTTAGCCTGGGCTGAATGTACCTTAAAATTTTACTCTTCTGACAACAGAACTTTCTGGATCAAACAACCTGTGTGACACAGTTCAACCACCGCGTCTGTTAGTGTGACCGGGCCGCACCTGTGTGGCGCTGAACCCTCCAGGTTTTCAGCTCTATGACGGAGTGAGCAAACACACAGTTGTCCTCCCGCTGGCAGCCGTATCGGATGGCTTGTCGGCACAAATCCAACTGGCACACCACGCTGAAAGGACGGACTTTGCTGTAGTTGATGTTGTGGGTCCTCACCACAAAGGCCAAGCACCTGGGAGGAGACAGAAGGGAGATATTGGAGGCCGTGTGAACCTGGAACAAACGAAAGAAGCTTCGGGGGCTCTGGGTTGGTGCCAACTCACTTGTTGGCGTCAAAGTTGTGACGAGCTTCCAAGTTGGAACAAATGGCTTGACTGACAACGGAGCGCTTACTGATGATTCTAGGTTTACTGTCGTAGCATTCCTGAGGAGAAATGACAGAAAATACTAAAAGTCAACCCTCACGTCTTCAGTTTTAAACCTTCAGATACGACAGTGTGGGCGCCACGCACTAACCTGGCAGAGGAAGATAAACATGCCCTTGTGTTCCTGCAGAAGGTCGATGATGCTGCTCACCGGGTCCAGTTGGGGCGCCGATGATCCGAGCAGAGAGTACCTGTCCAGCCGTCCCTTTCTTTCCTCTGTCCAAAGTCGATCTCCAGCTGATTGTAGGCAAACGTGCATTTTTCTCCATACGGGCACACACCTGCATCCCCAGAGTTCAGCAGCTCTAAATACCAAACAAACAAAAAAAAAAACAAACATTTTTCTGCCTTTTTTTTTTTTTTTTTTGGGAATAAACATTTCAGCTTAAAGAAATAGAGCTATCAGGTGATGTTAGCCTGATTAAATATTTTTAAAAAATTGTTTTTAAGTCGTGGTTTCATTTATTAAAAAGGAAAATATAAAGTTATACAGACCAAGCAGAAAAGTTAAAACATTAAATTGAGGTTTTGGAAAGGCCTAGTCAAAGTCTGGACTTCAATTTGAAAGAGACGCTGTGGTGTGACTTCAAACTGTATGTTGTATTTACACACAATAACTTTCTTTGATATTAATTTTTTTATCATACCATTAGTGTGACAAAACAAGCAAAATACACAAAATATATCTAAGGAAGACATTTTTTTTCATACTACCACAACTGAGCAATAAGCTGCGTTTCCATTGACCAGGAAATGCACAAATTGGAATTATTAAAATAAATTTGCTTAGTAGAAACTTGTCCATTTTAAAAAAGCAATTTTTTTCTGACTTCGTGTATTTCACAAAGCTGCGTTGGAAGCACAGATTTCACATCATGTGACAAACCGCTGGATGTTACTGCTGGTGGGAAAGACGAAGACGACAATAGGAAGCGGTAGGAGGATCACGTCACGGAATATCTTTTTAATCATTTATCACGTAAACAAATTTATACACAAGCGAGCTACTTTTATTTTCTTTTTATTTAATGGAAACACCAAAATTGTGTTAAGAGGAACATCGACTAAGTTTTGTGTACGGAAACGCAGCTACTGCTAGCAAATAGTGGGCAGTAAATGTTTCTATCTGCAGGTTCCAGCTTCACATGACCTTGAGCTGGACCTGAACACAAACAGTCATGTTTAATAAACATGTCCACACTGCGTTTAAAGCAAGCAGCATAAAGAGCTGACAGATTTTATATCTGAACAAGCAAACCAAGCTTTAAGCATTTAATTCTCAAAGTTTTTACCAGTTATTATTAAGGACGGAAGAGCAAAAAAAATGATGAAAGGAACAGAGTTGTTTTGTTAAATAACTTGTGCAGCAATCACTAGCAGTGCTTGGATACCACAAACAGCGTCTCTTTGATGTCGTCTTACCTCGACAAAGAACAAAACGTCCGTAGAACGCAGACTGGGCAGGAAGCGGTCTCACTCTAGTCCAGTCGGAGGAAGAGCCAGCTTTCCGTCTGCACAACAAAACATCTCTCTTACAGTTGTGGACCAGGTCTGGCTTGTGAACAAAACTGTACACACTTGGACCTAGGACAGGAAATACACCCACACATTAAAAACCTATCTGTAGACATCCGTCAAAATCAAATCCGATGAAAAGAAAATGTCTGACAGACCTCCACGAGGAAAACAGAGGGAGCAAGCCGGCAGGAAGTCATGGGTGGAGGACAGCGAGTTAGAGACAGTCCCATTATGGGTATCCTTCACCTGCAAGTGAAAACGACTCCTATTAATGTTAAAAAACAATACTGAAAATCTAACAGCAGCCAACCGGCTGTGAACCCAGTCTTACTTTGTTGAGTTTATTTGGAGATTTTGTTACAGAAGATGCAGATTTGACAGACTTGGAGAAACCTGAGGAGTAAGACCAGAGCACAAATTACAAGGAGCAAAGAAACATCCAAAACATTTTCCCCCATCGTCGTATCCACACGGTTCTTAAAATGAAGCTTCATGCATATCCGTATCTCCCACCCCTACAGATCAACTTTAATCACCATTTGAGCTGAAGTCAGAGAGGGAGTCCAGGCTTGCTCCACCAACAGAAACCCCTGGTAGAGCAGGTCCAACACGTTCCCCAGCGGCGAAGGAGTCCAAGGCGTCCAGAGAGTCGAGCTGCTTCGAGGCGTTAGCGGCGGCTTTCGGAACATGGCCATTCTGAGGTTTTGCGTCGGCGACGCACCCCGCGGCGTCCGCTTCATTCCACACTTGATCTAGAGTCTTTCTTCCTTCGCCAGGCTTTGTTATAGGCTCCTTAGCAGCAGTAGCATTCGGCGTCACGTGCAAAAAGTCGTCAAGGATGTCCAGAGAATCAAGCCCGTCCAGGCTGTCCAGTGTGGAGGCGTCTGCTCCACATCCATTCCCAGCAGTGTAGAGGTCATCGAGGATATCCAAAGCTGCAGCAGTCGTGTCGTGATCGCCGTTGGTGAACAAGTCCAAGGAGTTGAGTTGGCTGATGGACGAGCTGAAAAAGGCCGGGGGCAGCTGGGGCGACGGGGCCGGAAGGAAGGGGTGGAAGTGGCTGCATGGCCAGGGTCCGAGAACGGCAGAGCCTGGGAAAGATATGGAGATAAGAGAATCAACGGCTAAAATGATTATTTATAGCAACTCACTAAGTTTAAAGTAGCAATCCAGAGCGTTTGCCGGCTTCAGGAAGTCAAAATTTAAGGCTTTTTGAGACATTTTTAATACCACCTGGAATAAAATTTAATGTAAAAACAACTATGAATACAGAGGATTGTTGGGGGAACTTGTTGCATTACAATCAAGCATGGTAAAAACTATGAATCTTGCTTTGTGCCCATAGCTAGCAAGGCTATACTAGCATTTAGTTGCCAGTAGCATCAACCGTCTCGAGTCACAGTATGCAAAGAAGATTTTGCACAACTCAAACTTTTTGCCTGACACAAAAATTCCTTGAGAAAGAAAATACTTGCATTAAATAGTCCTACCACAACAACATTTAAGACTTGTGTATTTAAAGCCTATTTAATTTTTTAAAAATGAATTTAAGACATTTAAGGCCTTGATTTTAGACACACAAATTCAGTGGCGGAACAAGTCGGCGTCGGGCCGGGGGCGGGGCAAATTTCCGGGCCCCCTGACCAATCACCGGGCCCCTCACGTGCAGCAGCTGGAAACCGTTGAGCGGGGGGGCGGACGGACAACTACTGACATCGATACTCCTTTCTTAACAGGCGGGGGGCGCACTTTCTCGGTCTATAGTCCGACATTCGAGCGACTTGAATCCATTCCTCCCTCCCTGGCTCCTCCAGACCCGGGCCCCCACCGGCCTGGTTCGGGGGGCAACCGCCCCCCCAGCCCCCCCTATAGCTCCGCCCCTGCACAAATTTAACCTCCCCACGATCTCAGCTGGACCCCATGCATCTTTTACTCTCAACAGTCAGCACACCTGGGATCAGGTCCAGAAACCTTGTGTCGTTTTGGGAACTGACGGTCTAACAGGACACCCCTGCCTCCGCTTCCTGATCGTCATTTGCCACACTCCTCCAAACCGCTGAAGGATGTGTGGATCCCCTATAATTACTACTTTTCTACATAAAGTTTGCTCATCTCCAAAGAAAAAAAAAAAAACACAGCCCATTGTACCTCAGATGGAATCTGGCCAGTAGGAAAGCTGTCGAGCAGATTGTCCAGGTCGTCGTCCATCACCTCCAAGTCCTCCACAGCTTTCACCTGGTGAGCGACTGCAGGACAACCAGAGCCAGGAGGCATGGAGGGGACGGCAGGCTTAGCAACGCTGCAGAAGACGACTGTGTGAAGCAAAAAGAAAATTTATCTCATGAGAATTTCAAACTTGTGGCAGATTTTGAATTAATGAGAGAGCCGACATGAAAGTGAAGATTTCTGACCTGCTGCATCGGCACTTTGATGATTCACACCATTTTGAATAACATTACTGGGAGGAGTCTAGACGAGAGAAATTGGGGGGAAATATAAAATACAATCTGGGGTGGCTTTAAATTTAAGAATAACAGCATAAACTACTATAACAATAAATTATGTAAAAGGAAAATTCACAGCATAGTCCTAAACACAGACTGAAGCTCCATTACACCCAAACTGAACAATGAAATCCAGTGAAGTATAAATAAAAATGTGTCACAGCTAGAGAATTAAAGTGCTTTCATTATTATTTTCTATTTGCAGCTCAAATATTACTTCATAACGTTTTGGCAAGAAAACCGACTTTTTTTTCCTTATTGTCCAAATTCACTACAAGTTAGGATTTAAACCAACTTGAATTGGGCTTTGGTTTCGTTTCACTGTGTTTGATTTATTGAAGCTCAACAACTCAACACCAAAGCTAAAATAATATTTGTTTTTCTTATGCTTCACAAAGTAAACATCACCTCACTCACTTTTGAACTTACATAAGGTTTTCGAATTTTCATCCCCAGCTGGGAGGCCAGTTCTTGTGACAGCTCAATCACCTGCTTGTCCTGTTGAGAGAGTTAAACGAGTGAGTCTTTTGACCTTTTTTTACATGTCTCGGCATAAACCTTTAACCGTACCTGAGGGTTGCTGAGCAGGCAGATGGTGGTGCAGTCGTACGCCTCCTTGTGCTTCCCCAGCTCCTTCAGGCACAGTGCCTTCCTGTAGAGCGCCCTGCGGCTGCCGTCACACACCGCCAGAGCGCTGTCCGAGTCCTCCACGCCTTCAAGATACTTTCCCTTGTTAAAACAAGAGACGGCGAGGCGGCGTGTCACAACAGCAAAGCACAAAAAGGAATATTTTGTTGGAAAGAACTTGTTTTCAGCAAGATGGCGCTTTTGAGCAGTGTTTCCTCTGTATGCAGTGGTTTAATGAGGTTCATGCAAGTGATTTAACCACATTTCTTAGCAGACATTCATCAGGCTGACATTGTTTAGAAGGAGGAGGGAAGGAAGAAGAGCCAAGGTAAAAATAACATCAGGAAGGACCGTCGACTGCACTGGTTGTTCCAATATCCTGAGCTTACGCTCCAAAAAGCACAAAATCTTAAGTATTTTTGGCCTAGTATCTGGCATATATATTGTAGTGCACTTGAAATAAGAGAAAACTAATGCACAAGTAAATTTTCAGGAACTTATTTTAAGTCAATAAATAATTCCTCAATACTGATTTTTTCAAAAAGTACTGATTCCACTGGCAGATTATTTCATTTCTAGTATGCAAAATAGTGTTATCTGTGAAATAATTCATTATTATCAAGGAATTATTTGATTATAACAAACACTAAATGTTGCTGGAAAGTTACTTGTAAGTTAGTTTTGCCTTATTTGAAGTGTAGTAAAACATCTCCACTATAAAGTAGACCAGACATACTTGGCAAGACTTTGTGTTTTTGCAGTTTACTGAGCTGGTAAATCATAGCAGTGCTGAGTCACACCAATTAGTTTCTTTATATATCCAACAATGAAGGGAGGCTGACTGTCTATTGTGTATGAATAAAGATCCATGTTGACTTTTGAGTCACCACCGGGATCAGCTGGATGATGTGAGGTAGGTGGTGCAGGACTTTGGACTTCTACATTGGGACAGACTGAAACTGATCACATATGGATCTCGTTTTCAGTTTGATCAGATCGTTCTGTTTAAAACCAATCAGTCCGCTTTTAGTAAGCATTTGTACATTAGAGGATGCTTTTTTTTTTCTTTTTAAACATTCACTTGACATTGTACTCAGTCACAAGATGGCTGGCATAACGTACGTTTACATGGATAATTGGAATAAATAAATGAGACCGGCCCAATCAGAACATTCTGCATCTATTGTAATCTGAACCAGAGGTCTGGTTTATGTAAACTGACAATCCAAATGGCGTGCATGTAAACACTTGTTCTGATTATGTAATTCTGATTGTAGCAAGCTGACCGGACCGTGTGTTTGTGCCCTGTGTGTAGCATTAGTGGCTAGAGGCCAAGTCTGGGAAGCAAATCTGGCCTATAACTAGTATTTTACGGTCAAAACTTGGGAGGATCTTCATTTCCTGTTGTGCTCTCATCCTGTGATGCAGGAAGACCAGCAGCTGGTGTGTCTCAGCCTGTAGCTTCATTAGGGACCGCAGAAACATCTCAGACGTTGTTAAAACCTGCTGCAGGTTCGTTCTGGGGCTCAGAGGACACAAAAACACACCGCTGAGTTTGTTTGTTTTTATGCTCGGCACAAACAGAAGTAGTACAACTTCTTCTTCTGTTTTTTTTTTTTAGGGAAATTTTATAACTCTGCTCACGTCAGTGCTTGTATTCTTAAAAATAAAGCCTGTCCATGTAAACCCATAGATTAATTAACTTTGTACTCTTAAATAATACATTTGGGTTATTGAATCCAAATATATTTCAATCCGATGAAGGAATTTTACACATAATTGCTGTTAATGCTGTTCCCATGGACAGACCTGAAAGCGGCTTGGTTCTCATCGGACCTGATGGAGCCTGACAGATTCTGCTGAGAGGAATGAGAGGAACTGGACACAGCTGTGTGAGGGCCATGACTAATGATTATTCTATCTATTCTATTTTTCATTGACAAATCAGATTTTAAAAAATTGGCACATTCTGCAGATTTTTCATTTAACCTTTCAAGTCGTTTTTTTTTTTTGCAAAATATCAGAAATGCACAGAAAGATGTAAAATAATTCATTTACATTTTTCAATGAGAAAATATTCATTTTATTACCTAAAATGAAACAACGTAGCACTCCATTATTACACGCTTGATCATTTGTAGAAAAAGGAGGCATCTGCAGCTAAAGAAAATGGTTTACAATTACTTTTTGGATTAATAATTATACAGCATAATGTGCCTAATGGGACATTATTTTGACAGAATTTAAATAATGTGAAACTGAAACTGTGTCACTTGAGGAGTTCTGGGTAGAACACATTTACCGACAAAGTTTTTTTTTTTTAAGTTTACCTTAAATGGAAAAAGTATATTTAAAATTAAAAAATGAATTAATAGAAGTAATTACTGCCTCGAGTACGTTGTTCTGATGGGTTTTTTTAGAGTCTTTATATTCCAGTTAACGATTAATTTGACATGTTGTTTTTATGACTTTATTTTTGTTTTTATGATGTAAAGCACTTTGAACTGCCTTGTTGCTGATACATGCAATGCAAATAAACTTGACGGATAAATTTGTTGATAATTACTCCAATAATTGATTCATTAGGAGTAATTCATCAACTTAATAAGCCTTTAATATGCAACACCAAGCTTATGGAGTTACATTTAACAAAACCTGAGGCTGCAGGGTAGTATTCGTGTAATTGTCTTGGTTTATAATCCTTTTAATACATCTGCTAATATTTCAAAAACAGCTTTTCTTCACTCATCACAAAAGCAGAGCGCCTCACCATGCTGTGGTAGGCAGCAGCTCGGTTGACATACAGGCTCTCCAGCAGAGCTTGAGGGATCTGGATCTCCTCTCCTTCGGCGTAGGTGGAGATGTTCAAGGCCTCGGTGAACAGTCTGACAGCCTCCGCCCACTGCTGGTCTCTGAAGAAGGCGTTGCCCTCTTCCAGCAGGTTGCACACCAGGCGGGTCAGAAAGTCCTGAGGGAGAAAGAAGAGGAAAAGACGCAAACAAAAGCTTCTTTATTTACAGGGAGTCATGGCACACGATACGTGTTGTCCATTTGGACGAATTTTAAATATTAAAGGAAAAACAATGAGTGTTTAAAGTGTTTAAATCAGCTTTTTTTTTTCTTTTTTTTTTAAGTATTCGTCGATTTATTTGATGATGAATTTTGTTTTAAATCACCACCATAACACATATGAGCAACTGGGAACTGAGGAAACCAGTTCCTCAATCTGTTTGTGTTTCTGTGTTTATGTAATGAAGCTAATGCTTGAGCAACCCGGCCTGCAGCCGGGCCCGTTTGGAACGCGAATGGATTTCAATCCGAGGCTAAAGCGTGGCAGAACAGACTTTGGACTGGACTGGCATTGCTGAAATAAGTCAGACATCTCACAAAGAAGTCCTCTGGACTGCACCATGCGCTTCTCCTAAACTGTAAGCCCCAAATAAATGGTGCGTTCACAGACCTGCCGGTGATTTGCATAATTTGCAGCAGTGCAGAACCAAACCACTGAATATCGGCAGGCTTCTGAATTGCTTCCTGATTGCATTGTGCCAAATGTGCAGCAGGGTTTCCCACAGAAATCTTGCTAACCCCGGTGGTAGGGGCGCTAGGGCAGTCATCCACTGGTCCACCATGTTTTTGAGATATTTTTTATTTGTTTTAAAGTGACAGAAAAATTGAAAATATCACTAGGTAAATTATGTGTTATTGGAAGAAATTAATATTGAAACAATAACTAAAAATTTGGAAACATTTAAAATACCTAAAATAAATAAAGAAGCCATGCTTCAGAAGCCTGATGGGGGTGAAAGTAAAGCCTGGTGGCCCGCCAGGCTTACAATACACTGAGGGAAGCCCTGTAAAGTTTAGTGAATGTCTAGTTGTTTGACATCCCCCCACATTCACTGTAAACTAAAATAAATATGTGTTTTCCAGTCATATGGTGCAATTTCATAGTACAAGTAACTGTTGCCTTCAGTTGTTAAAAAAAACAATATATTTTAAAAGTGACTTAAAAAATGATTTTCTAATTTAATGCCTTGAAATTGATGAGGGAATAATATTATAACATGAGGCAAAGTTCAAAAAAGTCGATTTAACATGACACTGCCCTTTTTAAGGCTTTTACAGATCAGATGTTTTGTGAGCAATTACGCCCTAACTCACTGCTAAAGGCAATTTGGTGAATTTGATTTTATGTAAATGCACCAATGTAGTAAGGACTTTTTTGATAATGTGCAAGAGGACCGGCAGAGAAAAACAGACATCGAGTTCAAAAAACAGGTTTCATATGCTGACTCCGGATGCATTAACAGACATACAGACACTGTGACCTCAATATGCCCATATCGAGAAGATAATGTAAACTTTGAGGAGAGAGTGCCATGACCAGAACCCTATAAAAGGGGTGCTGTCCAACGATTGGGGGATTTCACTACAATTGACAACTGACCTGGGCTGCAGTATTGTCATAAAGCTTTGCTGCTCAACCAAAGAACCAAAGCCACCACACCAGCATCAAGGAGACTGACGGAAGACCTCACACCAGATCAAAAGGAACTGAACACAATCCAACAATTTCCTCCTGCTTCACAAGTAAGCGCTACTCTGAGTTGTGTGTTTGCGATCCAAGCAAAATGTCATAAACTTCTAGTAGTTCTTAACACTTTTGCAAGACACCAAGTAACACCAACTGTACTGAAAAGGATGCATGTCAGCAACATGAGAAAACAACAGCAAACTCACTCACACACACACACACACACACACACACATCAGATTAGATGACCACAGTCACTACCTGGTACCCTGCAGGATCTGGATAAGCCAACGGAGACCTAAAAACACAAGACATAAACTTAATCAGAAGCGCTTCAATATCTCATCTGACAAGGATGCACGTCAAGGCTAGTTTCGTTTTCTGCTACAACGCCCTTGTACTCATACATAAAAACAATGTACTCACTGTATAAAAGCCAGAGCCCTACTTATCTCTTCCTTTCGTTTCTCTCGGGCTGACTCCATGGTGGTCCACTGCACAGAAACAAAAAAAACCCCCCGCTAGTCAGGGGGGCGTACTCTAGGTCTACATTTGTATGTACTGTTACTTTTTTTAAAAAAAACAAAAACAATCACAAACATAACTTATGGACACACCTACCTGATAAAGTGAGGAAGTTGACTGAGCCAAAGCAAAGTTTAAAGGCAGTTCATGGTGGCAGGGTGAAGCAGGAAGGGACGGAGCAGCTGCTGTGAATTTGAGCTAATGCGCTATAAGGCCATGAAGGCAGGAGGGACGAGCCTTGGCGTCTGACGGAAAGCCTCTGTCCACAATCTCCGGTAAGTTTCGATTCTCAGCTACCAGCTGCAAATGCTCCTCGCGACACTTGCATGAGAGCTGTCACGTGACCACAGCGCGCCACGCCACGCCATTCCGCGTCCGCGAGCTCGTCGCCTATATGCTCGCCGGGGTTCGTCACGTCACGTGATAACCGCTCTTTAAAATATCGGAGGGAGTTTCGGTTTGCCCGATGGCCCCAAAAGCAACACAGCCTACAGAAACCTGTCTCGTCTTCGCCAGAATGGAAACACAGCAGCGGTTTTGGGTCATTGTGTGTTTTTATCAGAGAAACGGGCTTCCATACAAAACTGAGGAGAAGAAATGTAACTTTTGATTTTCTTTTCATCGTTATCGTTCAAAACATAATGCCTAAAATCACTTTTAGCAATAAATAAATAATACTTAGGCTATTATTTTAAGAAGGTGACGATATTTGCAATAATAAGGATTCTGAATCACCTAGAAAAATGCTTGTTTGTTTTTGAAATATGGAATTGTGAGGTGTCTAACCACACAGGAGAACTTTTTAGAAGATTTGGGAAACAGTCAGGTCAAGGGTCAAATGACATTAAGTTTTAAAAATGAATCTAATCTATGGTTCACAGATGCATAAGCAGACAATCCGACGCAGGACCCAGAAGAAGACGTAAATGTGAAATATATGCATGTGGTGATGTGTTTACTTTGGGGAATATGTGTTGGTCAGAGCCCTATAAAGGGGACATAGTCCAGAGATCCATGGGGAATTTTACTACCATTAGGCCAAGATTTCCTCACTATTTGGTCATGCTGACTCAGGCTGCTGTATTGTTGCAAAACATGTCTGTTCAACCAAAGTCTGTTGCACGTAGAGTATTTTTCCTGCAATATCAACACAAAAGCATCTGGAGGAGACTAACGGAAGACCCCACATTCTCTCTATGGATTAAATTGACTGTATATTTATGCATAGAACTGAGTTTGATTGCCTTAATATGAGATTTTGTTGTGAATTTGTTCTGTACAGGTAAACTGAACAAAATTGAATTGAGATTAATTAACTTGTGGTTAACACAGGAGTATGCAGTTGGATTGAATGAGATAGTGATGACTTCCTGTGGCAGTCATCTGCATAATGTGGTAGAATAGTTGTTCACCTAACAAGGTTCTATGATTTGATGTTTGCAATATAACTGGTTACTGTGTTGGATCTTTGTTATGTGAAGCACTTGGAACTGCTTTGCTAAAATGTGTTGTGCAAATAAACGTGACTCTGCTTGATAGGCCTGCAGATTGTGCAGAAAGGAATGTACAACATCGTCCTTGGACAGCATTTGACTAGTCTAAATATTGCCGTTTCTGTGCTCTCCAAGTATCAAACATATTCAAGATTTTGAATTAGAAATGAACCTGTGTAGTCCTGAAAATAAGGCATGTAAATGGCTAATTATATATATATATTTGCTGAATTGAAAGAAATCCATATAAAATATCCCAATCCAAACATATAACTCTTAAATGTTAGATTCAATTCATTTTGATTAAGATACATTAAATGTACTCCCTGATTCTATGAATGTTGACTGTCTCTGATTCTTCTTATGTTTTTATATTTTTTAATAAAATCTTTACCAATCTTTGCTTTGATTCTAAATCTATACTGATTGGTTTATATACAATAATATAATTTAACTTAATATTACTGCACAAATTATTTGATGTAATTGAATCCTAACCTCGATTATTCATCCATTTTAATTCCATTATATATTAGGCAAAATTGTTTAGAAATGTATAAATAAATGTGAAAACTTTTGATTCAATCTCAAATCTAAAGTTTTTAGAAAACTTAGAGATGTTAATGAGACACTGTTTGGATTCTTCCACTTGTGAAAGTTATTTAATTTCCACCAACAAGTTCTCTGATCGGGTAGCAAAATTTTTCTTCACACACAGTTTTAATAACAAACGGATACTAAAAGGATCAGCTGCAATATAGTCAATATTTTTATTATTGATGACCAATGCAACTTTTTATCTTTTGAAATCATAAGCTGAACAGTACAACATAGTTAAATGCAGTAATTAAAGCAATAATTTTATCAGCAGTACATCTATAATTGAAAGGTCTGTAGATATTAAATAATTATTCAAAACAACATTTTTATGTATTTTTATTATCTATGTTATATATTTTTCTTTCTACTAGAAATGTGCATGATACTGCATTCCCATTGATCTTTGTGTGTGTTTTAATAAACTGTTCCAGAAACGACTTATGTTTGTAGTCCCGATAGAACTACAAGTCCCGTGTTTCCTCGTTCAGACGTTGTCAAGTGGTTTGGTGTGGTGATGCTTCGGTTTTGAACGGCAGTGGCGAGCGGGAGTGTGTATCTGGACTGGATTCAATCGTATCGAGAGTGTTGTAACCGCGACGTAAGCTCGTTTTTTTTTTACAGTAAAATATCTTAATTTGTTACATAAAGTGTTGGAGAGATAAAGCTTAAGCCGTAAACTAACAGCAACTAACGTTATGTTGCCACATGAAAAGGCCCAGTCATAGACACGCTGTTTCATGTGAAACGCGCCAATGCTAGCCAGCAAACTAAGTTCTCCATGTTATAAACTAACGACTCCAGAGTCAAATACATGTTTGTTCTGGTTCTATGTAAATACGTCGCCATATTTTTGACTTATGTAACGAGCAGGTAATGTGTTGCCGAGTCGGCAGTTGTCGGGTCAACGAACACGAAGCAGTTCGGTCCTTGTCACTGTTAGCGAGTTAGCAGCGGCAGGTTTATTATGCAAGTCAGGTGTTTGAAATAGGACAGCTTACCTTTAAGATTTCCTCTTCAGATAATAAACGCAAAATTGAGGCCAAAAGTTGTCTTTATTCTGTTTTTAAAGGAAATATTATGGCATCGGTTAAAAAATTAAGTTATTGTGGAAGCTATGTTAAAACGTATCAATACATTTTTATTCGTTTCTCTACAGTGTAAAGGTGACAAAAAAAAACAGTGCTTACATTAGATTTTAACTTTTAAGAGGAGTAAAATAAAAGTGAACAATGGCTTTGGTCCTCAGGCATCTCCATGGCGACAGACATTGTTGCAGAGCTGGCCGACTCTCTGGCCAAGACTGGGGTCGAGGATGGAGAGTTGAGCTACAAAGGCCAGGGAAGGAAGCTGGATGATGCCCTTTCAGGTACGCGACGTCAGCAGACCTTTGTACACACTCAGTGATGTAAATCCTCATTTTATTAGTATTACTACCTAAAAAAATAACTACTCTGGGTACAGTTATTTATGTATGTTTTACTCTGGTTGTTCCTATTAAATCATTTGGGCTACATCATTGGAAAGTTCTGGCTCTTCTGTGAAGATTAAAGGCAATTGGAGTCGGTCCAATTGGCTAAAGAGTGAGAATGAATGAAAGTATAACAGTGTCCTATCAAATGTCATGTCCTAGCGGTCCTTGGCAATCGAAATACTGTGACGATAGTTGGATTTGTGCAGCTCTCAAAGTTTCCCCCGTGGTTGGGGCGCTCAGCAGTCATTCATCCAGCGGCCTGCTGTGTTTTTGAGTTAAAAATGTTTAAAGTTGACAAGAAATTTGAACATATCACTTGATAATTATGTGTTATTGGAAGATTGGAGGATTAATATCTGAAAATCAACTATAAAGTCTTAAAAAATGAAAACATTTTAAAAAAACTTAAATAAATAAGCAATGCTAAGCCTGGTAGGGGCACAAGTAAAACCTGGTGGCCTGCCAGGCTGATAATACACTGGGAGGAAACCCTGATGCTCTAGTTGTTACTGTTGCTGCTTCTAAACCTGACACCGCTTACCCGTTTTACAGCGGGGGAGATCGTGAAGGACATCGAGGAGTTTGAGGGTTTACAGGCTCTAAGGATGGAGGGAAACACTGTTGGCGTCGAGGCAGCGCAGGCCATTGCCAAGGCGCTGGAGACGAAGAGCGACTTCAAGGTTCTGAGTTTAATACTTTTGTCATCAATGTTGTTTTGAACGTCACACGTTGCAAAATCAGCTTCGAAAAGTTAACAGATTGAAGTTGTTTTGGATTCACGTGGTCTGATCGTTAGTTTTCTCTGGGCCAAATATTGTAAACAAAACTCCATGTTTGATTTGACCCACATTGATTGATGTAGATATAATTAGAGATGCCATCATCAATTTTTTTTCTCTTTAATTCAAAGCAAATACTTCAATCTAAGTAGATGCAGCACTTGTTTTTGTTGCATATTTTGTACTTTTTTTGAAATATTTTGTCAGTAGTTGTCAGCTGAAACCTGATTAGTGTTTCTGTAATTATTGCATCTATGTCTTAAGTACCATATAGTTTAATAATTAATTTAAAAAAATGACATCGTATATTTTTTAGAACAGTAATGTTGCTTACATGCGTTTTCTCCCAATCAGCGCTGTTACTGGAGCGACATGTTTACTGGTCGTCTGCGCTCTGAGATCCCGCCTGCCTTGGTAATTTCATTGACGCCTTCATAAATCAGTGTCTACATGATTCACACTGTCTTTAGTTGGGTTGTTGTCGTGCGCCGTCTCATTCTACAGTCAGGTTTTGTGTTTTTATGTTGTAGAACTCCCTGGGTGACGCCCTGATGCTGGCGGGAGCCCGGCTGACCGTCTTAGACCTCAGCGACAACGCGTTTGGGCCCGATGGCGTGAAGGGCATCGAGAAGCTGCTCAAGAGCACCGCCTGCTTCACGTTGCAGGAGCTACGGCTCAACAACTGTGGCATGGGCATCGGAGGCGGAAAGGTAAATCGACGACGGACCAAGAGACAAAGACTTTTGTTCACTAACTCTTTTCCAATTCCTCTACTATTGTGTAACAAATTGTGTTTTGGACTCTTCAGATCTTGGCCGCTTCGTTGATCCAGTGTCATAAACAATCTAGTGAGAAAAGCGAACCGCTCAGCCTGAAGGTGTTTGTCGCAGGGAGGAACCGCTTGGAGAACGACGGAGCCACCGCCCTCGCTCAAGCTTTCCAGGTGAGGGTCGAACTACCTGTAGCGTTCACAAAGAACTTTAATCAGATAATGTTAGATGTACTAGTGAGTTATGAAACGCAAATGTGTCGTCATTTGAACAAGGGTGTGACAAAACAGCCACTCTGTGTTTTGGTCATAAATCAGTACATACCAAATCCTACTTTTTTTTTTCTTTTCCTTATTTTTTACCTGAAACATCGACACAGAAATAACTATCCTTGCTAATATGTTGGCAGGATTTGCCTACAATTTGGTTCCGTTTAAAAAGTGTATACAATTTTTAACAACAAAAAAAACTCCTATAATGTCCATATGTCAAACGACAAGTAAAAGTGGCTGATTGCCTAAAAGTTATTTGTCCTTTACTATGTGCCAAATACAATACTGACCTAAATAACTTCTCCAATTGTGAAAACACTAAATAATTACAGCTATAATAACAAGGTGTCTGCAGTTTTTTATCATCAATGCAGTCAGTGTTGCATTATTTTGTTGTGGCACACTTTAGACAGCATTTTTATTAGCTCACTTGCTGTTGCTATGCGCCACAAAAGCGACTAAAAACACGTGGGGTGTTTTCTGATGGACGGCGCTGATCACCGTACTGAGACGGTTTGGTACAAATTCATGCACCTTTTTCATGCAACTCAAATTTCCTTGACTGCAGAGACTGGTGTTGATATTAACAATTAATTTTTTTCAGTTGAAAGCGTTTGGTGCCTCTTTGGCTGATGATTACATTTTGTTTTCTATTGTGTTTTTGTTGTTCCTCTCAGCTGATGGGCAGCCTGGAGGAGGTTCACATGCCCCAGAATGGAATCAACCACCCTGGTGTGACGGCTCTGGCCACAGCCATGCAGCACAACACAGGACTCCGGATCCTCAACCTCAACGACAACACCTTCACTGAAAAGGGGGCTGTTGCCATGGCGAAGGTAGAGAGGCAGTTTATTTTTTCGTATTTTATGGGTTTTTTTTTTTTTTTTTTTCAAACCAAAAGTGGTTGGAATTGTGTTTCAAGCTCAGGAAGCAGCAAGAATTCAGTAAAAGACTTTTCTTTTTATAGAAAAAATAGATAGCCGACTCTGATATAATATTTCATTATTATTAATGAAATATCATTACTTATTTACATTTTTTGTTGTGTGCTATGCTGGGACAAACATAATCCCCCCTTTGGGGATCAATAAAATATTATTATCTTAATTCTATCAATTTTTTTTTTTAATATTCTGTGCAATAAATTAATTTATTTACCTAAAGCCACCTTCATAAAATAACAGAAAGTTATTCCGTTATAGTGACTGCCAAAATTGATTTTTGCCCAAAAAAAAAAATCAGCCCCTTTGTATGAAAAAATGATTTGGGCCAGAAAAGAAAAAAAACAATTACATTACAAAAGTGATGATAGTGAAAATGTATTATGTTGACTTTGGATATTCTGTTTGTTCTCACAGGCTCTGAAGCATCTCCACCGCATCCAGGTGATCAACTTTGGAGACTGTTTAGTGCGGCCGGAAGGGGCTAAAGCCATTGCAGAAAGCGTGTCGGGGGGTTTACCCGTCCTCAAGGTGAGCGGTTGATATACTAGACTGTCACAAGTCAGATTACATAATCTGTTCTGGATTGCACCAACAGTTTGTCGTTCTCAGTTTGTGTCAGTATGAAGGATTGGAGCCTAAGAATGAAAACTTTCTGAACACAGCGTTGTCACAAAGTCGTGGTATTTGATCGTCTCTGATTTAAATTTAGTTTTACAGGCAATTATCTTGTTTGGTTACATTTTTTCTTCTTCTGTAAATGATGAACTAGGATTTGGTGATATGGCTTAAAAATCTCTGGTTCTTTTTTTTTTTTTTTGTCATTTCAGATTTTTGACTTTAATGCTTATTTTCTTGCTTTCTCTAAAAAAAAAAAACCCGATGTTGCACATGAGCTAAATGTGGCTTTTTAAATTTAATTTAATTTTAATTATTTCTTCTTTGAGCTGTACAACAGAATATCAAGGCCAGGCTACAAGATTTTTTTGTTAAAATTGCTGGAATATGGTCATAACATACGCAAAATATAAACCTAATTTTTCCTGTAAAAAGTCTGAAAACTGCAAGAAAAAAGAGTTGTTTAAATTAGAAAAAAGTTTCTAGAATCATCCAGATCTGTGCATGTAGTTCTGTCTTCAAAACAAACTTTGTTGTTTGCACAATAATTTCTGCTGCTGACGATAATTTGATGCCTTTTGTGTTAAAAGACGAGTTATTCTGTTTGACAGGAGCTCAACCTGTCGTACGGTGAGATCACGGCGGACGCAGCTCTGGCTGTGGTGGAGGCCGTGAAGAACAAGGACCAGCTGGAGAAACTGGACCTGAACGGTACAGATCTGTAAAAACAGCAGAGCTCAAATCTTTCTGCCTGCTTTTTGATACTTGAAGCTATTTTAAGAGAAAAAAAATGTTTAATAATCGTTTAAACCCTTTGATTTTCAGGGAACTACCTGGGAGAGGACGGCTGCAAAGCCGTGAAAGACAGCATGGAAGGCGTGAACATGATCAGTCTGTTAGGATCACTCAGGTGATTGCCTTTCTGAGTAATCAATATATCAATTAATCTTTTGTTCATGTTAATTCCTGTTTTACCTCCAACCAGTCACACCTGCTGCTTCTGACTTCTCAACCGGCTAATATTTAGATCTTTACATAGATTTACCGTCAAAGTGTTTCTGCCGTTTTCTCAGTGACGACGAGGGTGAGCCTGAAGACGATGAGGACGAGGATGAAGAAGACAACGATGAGGATGACGATGAGGATGAGGACGATGTAGATGAGGAGGAAATCGAAGAGGAGGAGGAGGAGGAAGAGGAGGAGGACAGCAGCAGCAGCAACAAGGTTAGTTGTGACTAAACTGTGTAGCTTCAATATCCGAATAAATGCACCAGAAACGATAAAATGACCAGCATCACAGCATTTCTTGTGTTTCTATGGTTACATCAGTCACTGGCCTAAGTTTCCTACTTTCTTCTCCTTCCCCCCTCACCAAAAAGCAATCCACTCCCGTGTCAGCACCGCGACCACCAGATGTCTCTTCTTTCCTCAGCTTTCCGTCTCCCGACAAACTGCTGAAACTTGGCGCCAAGCGGGCGCTGCTAGTCCAGCAGCAGGTGAGCAAACGCAGAAACACATGGACGACACAGGGTGTCTTAAATCCATGTATCTAAAAGTAAGGCCTCAAAATGTCTTAAGTTCATTTAAAAGGTAATTACAGATCTTAATTTTTTGAAAGCGTATGTCAGCTAGCTAGGTAGCTTCTTGCGTCTCATCGCCGCTGGTTGGCTGGATGACATTTGTGCATTTCTGTTATGATATAGATCTTAAATTTCATTCACAATAGTCTTAAAAGGTCTTAAATTTGAGATGACGAAACCTGCAGAAACCCTGCAGCAGCACCTGTTTGCACACAACCGTCGTTATATTTTTATAATATCCATATTGCTTATTTACCTTTAGCTTTGAGACTGTGATTTGGCATATTACAGCATGAGTTTAAGTATTTTACTCATCAAAATTTTGGTTAAAAAAGAAAAAAAAAACCATGTGGAATCATTCAAAAGTTAAAAGGGATTATTTCCCTGCTTTTAATACTCCACATATTTTCACAGTTGGGTTAAATTTTACCTGTGTTCCTAAACAAAGCAATAAAGCTGCTGTATTTCTTACATTTTCAAAACAAAATAAAGATACTAAACTTCACAAAATGAGCGGTTTGTGTCTGAAAATCCATTTCATTTGTTTCCCCGTCTAGGTGGATGTGACAGATGCAAGAAAAACAGCCGAAGCCTTCCTGAAGATTGCCTCGGTGTATAAAGAGGAGAACAACGACGTCAAGAACGCAGTGTTGGACACAATCGGTAAGATGCACAAGTTTTATTCGGGGTGACTCGTTGCTGCTCTCGTTTCCTTTATTTTGTGTCCTGGTGAATCTTCTCTTCAACTCCCAAAAGTAGGAAACCTCATTAACCTGTTAATCTGGGAATTTAACGTTTTGATTGTTCTATTTTTTAATACAGATTTCACCTAAGAAGAACAAAACCTCACATTTGCTTTTGTAAATATTCAGGTCATGTTCTTATTTACGTTTTGTTTGACTGAGAGCTCTGTAGGGTCAAAACAATCCTAACTAAAACTTGACTAAGGATTGTGCATTGTGTTGGATCACAGTGTCGTGTTTTGCTAATATCCTGTACAGCTTTATTTTTATTCTCAAAGATTTTTATCTTCTCCTTGAATACAGACTCCTTCTCCTAGAAACAAATTGTCAGGATGATTTATGTTTTTAATTTAATTTTTTTTTTTTATGATTGACGTTTTTCACGTTTCCCATCAAATCCTTGATTGTTTAAAAAATCAGCATGAGCAGAACATTCTTCATTGTCCCCTAGGGGAGGCTTCATGGGCTTAAAGGTGTGTATTGCATAGTAGTGTTTCTCCAAATGATCAATAAATACACACACAATACATATAAACAGCTAAAAAGTTGTAGCATACCTTCCAGGCCTCAGCCTACTCTCTATTTAAAATTTGTAGTCAAAAATTTTGATGGAGTTGGGTAAAAAAGAGGATTTCAAACAACTCGGCTTGAGTTTTTTTTTTTGTTCATAGTCTTTGTAATTTGAGTTTCTTTAATTGAAGACAGCGCTCTATTTCCCCCCCTCTCCCCAGACGCCATCCTGAGTAAAGCTTTCAGCACTCCCTCCTTTCAAGGTTACAGCTTTGTATCCATTTTGTTAGTGCTCCTAGGACTTATTAAGGTAAGACACTAGGACAAAGTCAACACATCTGGTTTAGTTTTTCCCACATCTATTGCTTCACCCCTGCGTTGTCTTCTCTGTTGAATTAATCCGCCTGCCGTCGTGTCCTCTGCGCCGCTCAGAGTGAGGACAAGATCAAGCCCGTGGTGGTCGTCCCGGGTCACCTCCACGCCCTGGAGCACGTTGTTCGGCAGGACTACTTCCCCAAAGAGAACGTGGCGGTGCTCGAGGCGTTCATGTCCCGGTAAGGGCGTGGTGAATGAGCCAATCAGCATGCGGCCTCCAGGTACAAAATGCAACGACTTACTGTCCCCGTCTTCAGTGCCTCATTGTCATACGAGTGGCGATGAGTTTATGTGTTTCTTGCACCAGGGTGGGGATTAAGAGGCAGTATAATGTAAAATGGACTTGAGCTCTACATCATGTTATAATGTTATTCAGTCATCAAAAACATATCTGGAGTGTTACCTTGATTCTTTCATCCATGGTGGAGAAATCCTTTAATCACCCATGGCAACCATTCAGATGTGGAAAACGCCTGGGTGGACATAGCCCCGCCTTTAAGGACAAAGCTCCTCCTTGAAGCTGCGGTTTCCAAGGTTCTGATATTCTGCCTCACATAGCAGCAGTTCTCCACTCAGCTCCTTCAGACTAGCCAGCAGCAATTAGCAAACACCTGGTGGAACTGAGCATCAGCTGAGCTCATGATAGGAGCTACTTATAAATGCAACATTGGTAAAAATGTTACTAAAGGGTTAATAGAGGAGCCATGTTGTTATGATTTCCTGAAGGCAGAGAATCAGAAAGAATAGCCGTTTCTTAAAGAGACAGACGCCCAATTTCAAAGTGCCAAGTCAAATTTCTTTTAAGTCGTATTCGATATAAAGCACTATTCTGAATGGTAATAGTTACTTGATTGTGCTATGAAATGGAACTATGTGACTGGAAAACAGGCACATAAACAAGCAGTGCCTTGAAACAACACTGAGTCGAAGCACATGTCTGTATTAGAAAGGTCTAGTCAAAACCCAGATTTAAATTCAGTTGCTCATTTTTGAGCAAGACTCAAAAATAAAATATTTCCTTTATTTAACCAGGTAAACCCCATTGAGATCTAGATCTCATTTTCAAGGGGGACCTGGGCAGAAATCTGCAGTGAACAGCAACCTGGTTACAAAACAAAATTAATTAATTCATATGCACAAGTATAAAACAATTTAAAAACAATGACAATGTTTAAAAGAGTCTTGTTGCCTGTTTTTAAGAATCACTCGAAATAAGTCCAGTGAGATCAGTTCTGACATCTTTAGTTGTGACTGGAGCTGATTCCAGGCTGAAGGAGCCATCACACTGAACGCTTGCTTTCCTTTTCAGTTCGGCAACGTGGAACATGCAAAAGAAAAATGTTGTTGGAACGTAAGGAATGGGAATTAACAGATCTTTGTAAAAGAGAGTTTAAATATGCTGGAGCCAAACCGAATAGAGATTTATAAATCAGGATCATCAGGTGATTGTTTCTCCGTACACTTAAAGGAGGCCATTCAGCTTTTGCATACAGTTCACAATGATGTGTGAGACGTCTGCTACCGGTTACAAACCTTAAAGCACAATGATACACAGTATTTAATGATTGTAGGCATTTATTTGAAGCATTCATATATAACACATCTCCATAATCCAGAAGTGGCAGGAATGTTGCAGCTACCAATGTACTTCTAGCTTTAAGAGAAAAACAAGAACCATTTCGGTAATAAAACCCAATCTTCATTTTCAGTGTTCGTAGCAAATTTGCTATGTGATTTTTAAAAGAGAGCTCTTTATCTAAAATAAAGCCAAGATATTTATAATTACTGACAAACTCTATTTGTGTCCCTATAGCAGTGGTAAGTAATGGATGGATCTGAGATAGTTTCCTAGAGTGTGAAAAAATCATTGCTTTTGTCTTATCCACATTCAGAACCAACTTCAAAGTTTGTAAGCGGGCTTGAACTACATTAAAAGCAGACTGCAAGTGTTGAATTGCCTGTACAATTGATGAAGAGCAGCAGTAAATCACTAAATCATCTGCATAGAAATGATAAGAAGCATTTGACAGATTTTCACACAAGTTATTTATATAAATAGAGAACAAAAGTGGGCCAAGAATTGAGCCCTGTGGGACACCATTTAAAACTGTACAGTTAGAAGAAGTAAAGCCAGCCAACTGAACTCTCTGGGTTCTGTTTGACAGGTAATCAGTTACCCACATGGTGGCCTGTTATGAGAGCCCAATCCTGTGTAGAATGTCAATTAAAAGCTTGTGATTTACTGTGTCAAATGCCTTTGATAAATCAATAAACAGAGCAACGCAATGCTTTTTGTTATTAAGGGCCTGAATAAGATCATTGATAACCTTTAAAGTGGCAGTAACAGTACCATGTTTCTTCCTAAAACCAGACTGGACAGTTTGTAAAATACAATTGGAATCTAAAAAAATCTTCAATTAATCTGCAACTAATTTTTCAAAAATTTTTGCTGGGATACATAGTTTAGATATTGGTCTGTAATTGTTTACCTGTGACGGTTCTCCACTCTTGAATAGAGGCAAAACAAATGCTGATTTCCAGACACTAGGAATTTTATTGGAAATTAAACTCAAATTGAAAATATGAGCCAGTGGTTCTGCTATAAACTCTGCAGCTAGTTTTAGAAAAAAAGGATCTAGGTTATCTGGTCCTGCCGATTTTTTGGTATCTATACTTTTCAATTCTTTGAGAACCTCAGTTATACAAATAGGGTAAAAATTAAAAGTAGTAACATTACAATCATTATTAAGAAACAGCTCATCAGTGCTAACATTTGGGTCAGAAGAATTTAAATGATCAAATAGAGAGCCAACAGAAATGAAATGCTCATTAAAAGAATTTAAAATTTTTAATTTATCAGACACAATTTTACTTTTATTCCAAACAAAATTTGGAAAATCACTCAGTGGCTCCTGCTCAGTAGCTGATTTCACTGTCTTCCAAAACTTCTTTGGATCCTTTAAATTTTTTGTCATCTCTGTAAGGAAATAGTCCGACTTCGCTTTCCTAATTAATAAGGTACACTTATTTCTCAATTTCCTGTAGCAAAGCCAGCTCTCTTCAGTTTTATTTGTCCTTGCCCTAGCCCAAGCTGCATCTCTTTGTTTAAGCAGATCCCTAATATCAGGGGAAAACCATGGGGTTTTTCGCCCCTTTACCCTAATTTTACGTACAGGAGCATGTTTATTTATTAGTCTTAAAAACTCTTTGTGAAAATACTGCCAGGCAAGGTCAACATTATCAAAAGAGAGGACCCTATTCCAGTTAAAATGTAGCAAGTCATGGACAAAAGCTTGCTCATTTAGGCGTTTGAAATCTCTTTTGGTCAAGATCCGTGGCTTAGGTTTTGGTAACTTGAGATTTCTGACTGTACCTATGGCGCAATGATCACTAAGGTCGTTTGCAAAAACTCCTATCCCTGTATATTTATGCGGGGCGTTTGTCATAATTAAATCTAGGAGTGATGATTTTTGAGGGCATTTGTTGTTAAGACGAGTGGGGTAATTAATTAACTGGGTGATATTTAAAGAATCACAGACAGTTTTTAAGCTATCTGAAGATGCTGTCAACCAGTCTAGATTTAAATCCCCTAGCATAACAAATTCATTTTTATGTAGGTCGGCTAGATATTTAGACAAATTAGGGATTGCATCAGAGACAGCAGAGGGTGGTCAATAACACCCTATGACTGTGATATGCTGAGCCTTAGTGAATTCAATTTTCAAGACTAGTAACTCAAATTGTTTTGGAATGGATACAGAAGACATGAGTGTAACATGGAAGTTGTTCTTTACATAGATAGCAACACCGCCACCTTTCCTAAGACGATCACAACGAAAAACATTATAACCTTCTAATGAAATATTTTGATTTGTAATTGAATTATTTAACCATGTTTCAGTCAGAACTAAGATGTCCGTATTAGTAGATTCAATCCAGATTTTGACCAGGTCTATCTTAGGCAATAAACTACGAGTTTTAATATGTATAATACCAAGACCTGATCTGTTTTTGAATTCTTCCGGTGTGTCAATGTTGCTAATAATTGGACCTGGGTTAGGTAGCACATTACCTGATACTAAAAGCAAAAGTAGAATAAGTCTTTTCCATTGACCATTTACATTTGATACTACATCAACTTTCCTTGTCTGAGCGAGATGTAAAAGAGAAGATTCATTTAACACAAAACAGCTCCTTAAAACAGACAAGCACATTAAATGAACTAAGTTATCTATTGGCTTTTGATTAAAGTGTTGCCAGTTAATATTAACATTTGAAGTAGTCCAAGTTGTATGTTCTAGGGTTCTGGACCTCGAATAAATCCTGAATGGGTCAGACAAGTTGTTATCCAAATCCTCTGAAGACTTTGAGTCATTTTCTAAGGTGTGAACACCTAAGAACAATATCAGAAGGAATCTCATTATACTTATCTGACCAAATGTCATGCCTTCTCTGCAGTTTTCTTGAAATTCAGCAAAGTGTTGATCATGTAGTTAGCTGAGACGTTGTGTAGCAGCTGCGGTCGATAAGTGGCATCCAAGCTAACAAACAGAAGTAGCAGCTAGCATGCCGAGATGAAGGTTCGCAAGCAGAGAAGAACCCAGCCTACAGGGAGAGACAGCAGTCGTTTCCCAGGCGAAGATGTTAGTCAGCAGGCAGCAGTAGAGGCCGAGGCGGGCAGCACTCGGAAACGCAGCAATCCCCAGGCGGAGACGATGGTTTGTCAGCAGGTGAAGACGATAGTCACCTTAAGAAGCACTTCAGCACGTCAAACACAGAATCCAGATTCTGGATCCAGATGATCCAGAATATATTTATATATTCTTGGATGGAGAGAATATATGAATATATTCTCTCCATCCAAATCTGGATGATCTCAAACTTCTCTGCCCTAATTACTTCAAGAAATGCTTTTACATAATATTAACTTAGGAGAACTGTATACATATTTTTATTTTTAAATCTCACATAATTTCCTAACATTTCACAATATGCGCACTACTTTGTGGAGACATAATTGCTTGATAAAATCTGCTTCCGTCCACAGGAGCAACAAATCCTTGGAGTCGTGTGGAAACGCCAGAAACGACCTCCAGTCTACACTGCAGAGAGTTCGACCACAGAGCTGAGGCTCACAGACTGAACATTTATTCACTGATGGACCTTTAAAAACCTACACACAGGAACCCAAACGGCTGCACCTCCGTTCTGGCACAACAATCTACGTCACAGCTGCAGTTCATCTGAAACCTCATGTTGTGTTGATCTTCTCATTTTGGACTTGACTTGAATGCACTGGGCTGGAAATGAATAAAATGGAAATTTTAGCAGCTACTTCTGCAGCCTGAACATATCCTACAACAAAGTCGGTAACTTGAGCGGATCAGTTTGATCGGGAGGAGCACCGACTGAGATCAATCTGAATCTACAGCTGCTCTCTGCTTTATATTTAATAGATGAATTTAATATTCTCTCAGATAGCATTTACTGAAAAGACAAATATGGTGAAAAAATGTTAAGATATCAAAGACTAAGGGATGGTAAGTTAAACCAATCAAAGTGCATTTAAAAGCTGATATCTTTACTGTGTTTTGTAGCCCAGGGTTCTACGTTTTTAAATGTGTTTTTTGCAAAAATAAACCATTTGTTGGATGGCTTTGAGTCTTTTGTGACTAAAACATTCGTTTAAAAAAATTAATCTATCAATTGTTTATTTTTTTTGTCCCCTATAAAGAAAGATTTTCCAAACCAAGAATTCGTTCATGTGTTTTACTTGGACTGGCTTTAGATGGTCTGGTTAAAGAAAAAGAAGAGCTTCTCTCTTAACAATAAAAAAGCCTAATTTTCCTATAATGTGAATATGTGAAAGTTATGCTGTTTTAAATGCACATATCAAATTAGCTTTTCATTTTGTGCTTTGAAGTTATGCATAGGCCCGGTCATCATTGTAACAGTTATTGCTCTGCAAAGTGTTTATCAATGCACAAAACTGTTTTGAAAATACATCTTGAGTGTCTTGTATTTTCTTTAATTTTTAAGGATATAATGTCTACTACGGCCACCTGTGTTATGTAGCCTGCAGTCACTATCAGTATGACTTTCGCATCAATAACAGAAAAGAGACGTTCCTTAGTCGCTTGAAGTCTCTATGTCAACACAGAACCAGGAAGGATGTGGTTTCTACCAGTGTTGCCAATAAAAATTGGGATTTTTCAATTACATTAAAAGTCACTGGTGTGCTTTTTGCTGTATTTCAAGAAATGTGTATCGTCAGATGCGCATGCATAAACATGTAGATTGGAAGGGTTTTTTGTATTAAATGGGAATTAAAAATGATGGATATGAAGAAGCTTTAACTACAAACTTTATTTGGTATAATTTCGTTTGGTCTTTTCTTGTCTTAAGAGCTGATATTTCAAAGAAATCTCACGTAGGCACGCCAGTTATTTTTAGGGCATGCGTCAAACTAGAGGCCCAGGGTCCAAATCTGGCCCGCTATAGGTTTTTGTGTGGCCCTCAAGACTCCAGACACTAAATTACATCAGTCCACCTGGTTTCCTGCAATTGATTCTGTGATTGTTGAAATTCACGTAAAAATCAGATTCTTGTACTTTTTCACGCTAATGCATAACTGCAAATTTATTGGAAATTTTCCTCAAAAACTATTTAACTCCCATATAAGGGTGGCAGTGTTTTGTACTTTTACGACACCGCTGCCGCAGCCTTATTTGATGATGCTAACCCCTAGCATAAATGTATGGAAATACAATGTTAAAAATAAATTAAACACCTCATATTGTTAAACTAATTTTATTTATTCAAGTTTTAAATACTACATTTGAGTTTGCCGGTCAGACCTGGCAGGCCCCAAACGTGTAGTGAGGGTCTGCTGGGAACGTCTGGCGGAGTCCCCTGTGAGACGGAGCTTCAACTCCCACCTCTGGCAGAACTTCGAACACGTTCCGGGGGAGGTGGGGAACATGGAGTCTGAGTGGACCATGTTCCGTGCCTCCATGGCCGAGGCGGCTTATCGGAGCTGTGGCCGCAAGGTCGTTGGTGCCTGTCGCGGCGGCAACCCCCGAACCCGTTGGTGGACACCTTCGGTGAGGGATGCTGTCAAGCTGAAGAAGGAGTCCTATCGGGCCTTTTTGGCCTGTGGGACTCCAGAAGCAGCTGATGGGTACCGGTGGGCGAAGCGGCATGCGGCTCGGGTGGTCGCTGAGGCCAAAACTCGGGCGTGGGAGGAGTTTGGAGAGGCCATGGAGAAAGACTTCAGTACGGCTTCGAGGCGATTCTGGTCCACCATCCGGCGTCTCAGGAGGGGGAAGCGGTGCAGCACCAACACTGTTTATAGTGGGGATGGTGTGCTGCTGACCTCGACTCGGGATGTTGTGGGTCGGTGGGCGGAATACTTCGAAGACCTCCTCAATCCCACCAACATGCCTTCTGTTGAAGAAGCTGAGCCTGTGGACTCTGGGTTGGGCTCTCCAATCTCTGGGGACGAAGTCGCCGAGGTGGTCAAAAAACTACTTGGTGGCAGGGCCCCGGGGGTGGATGAGATCCGCCCGGAGTTCCTTAAGGCTCTGGATGTTGTAGGGTTGTGTTGGCTCACGCGACTCTGCAATATCGCATGGACATCGGGGGCAGTTCCTCTGGATTGGCAGACCGGGGTGGTGGTCCCCCTATTTAAAAAGGGGGACCGGAGGGTGTGCTCCAATTACAGAGGGGTCACACTCTTAAGCCTCCTGGAAAGGTCTATTCGGGGGTCCTGGAGAGGAGGGTCCGTCGGATAGTCGAACCTCGGATTCAGGAAGAGCAGTGTGGTTTTTGTCCTGATCGTGGACACTGGACCAGCTCTACACCCTCAGCAGGGTCCTGGAGGGTGCATGGGAGTTCACCCAACCAGTCTACATGTGTTTTGTGGACTTGGAGAAGGCGTTCGACCGTGTCCCTCAGGGGGTCTTGTGGGGGGGTTCTCCGGGAGTATGGGGTACCGGGCCCTTTGATACGGGCTGTCAGGTCCCTGTATGACCGATGTCAGAGTCTGGTCCGCATTGCCGGCAGTAAGTCGGGCTCGTTTCCGGTGAGAGTTGGACTCCGCCAAGGCTGCCCTTTGTCACCGATTCTGTTCATTACTTTCATGGACAGAATTTCTAGGCGCAGCCGAGGTGTTGAGGGGATCCGTTTTGGTGGCCTTAGGATCGCATCTCTGCTTTTTGCGGATGATGTGGTCCTGATGGCTTCATCAGATCGTGATCTGCGGCTCTCGCTGAAACAGTTCGCGGCCGAGTGTGAAGCGGGTGGGATGAGGCTCAGTGCCTCCAAATCCGAGGCCATGGTCTTGAGCCGGAAAAGGGTAGAGTGCCTTCTCCAGGTCAGGGGGGTCGTCCTGCCTCAAGTGGAGGAGTTTAAGTATCTGGGGATCTTGTTCACGAATGAGGGAAGAAGGGAGCGGGAGATCGACAGGCGGATTGGGGCGGCGTCTGCCGTGAAGCGGGCGCTGTACCGGTCCGTCGTGGTGAAGAGAGAGCTGAGTTAAAAAGCGAAGCTCTCGATTTACCGGTCGATCTACGTTCCGACCCTCATCTATGGTCATGAGCTTTGGGTCATGACCGAAAGAACAAGATCACGGATACAAGCGGCCGAAATGGGTTTCCTCCGCAGGGTGGCCGGGCTCTCCCTTAGAGATAGGGTGAGAAGCTCGGTCATCCGGGAGGGACTCAAAGTAGAGCCGCTGCTCCTCCACGTCGAGAGGAGCCAGTTGAGGCTCGGGCATCTGGTCAGGATGCCTCCTGGACGCCTCCCTGGTGAGGAGTTCATGTCCCACCGGGAGGAGGCCCCGAGGAAGACCCAGGACACGCTGGAGGGACTATGTCTCTCGGCTGGCCTGGGAACGCCTTGGGGTTCCTGGAGGAGCTGGAAGAAGTGGCTGGGGAGAGGGAAGTCTGGGCCTCCCTTCTGAAGCTGCTGTCCCCGCGACCCGATCCCGGATAAGCGGAAGAAAATGGATGGATGGATGGATGGATGGATGAATTTGAGTTTGCATGGATGTAAAATTACAATACTTAAATCAGTGTTTAAAAGTAAGCAACAGGCAAGTAGACACACCTTGATCACCTTAAAAATAGTCAAACCTGATGATTATTTTTAATCAGCAGGTTTGAGTTGATCTGCTGATCCAACCCTGTTTTCTAGTTTTAGTGAGAATGAAATTACCCCGCAGATGCGCTTCGCCTCACGTTACATCTTGAGACCAAAACCGAGGAAAAGTCCTATTTACATTCAATCGAGGTTTTCACATCCTTTTATTCTATTTTCTTTATTTTGTGTGCATGTTAGCTTATTGTCTAAGCAAACAAATAATAAAAACAAGTTTTGATGTTAACTCTCATTCATAAAACTTTTATTACACAACCAACATGTATTTCACATAAAATAATTAGGTGATGTTTGCCTGTCCTTGAACGCAAAGCTGATCCCTCTTCTCCCGACACCAACTCACACACATCTTCATTCACAGGTCATGTTCTGTATTTAAACACAACACAAGCAAAATCAATAAATTATATCCATATTCTAGAATACTCAGTTTTGGTTTTACATTCATTTTTTTTTACCTTCCTATTATGTTGTGGGTCAAATTGACCCGTTTTGAAGTTAAATTTTTTTTAAAATAGTCGGAAGTATTTTTTTTTTTTGCATGAAACTTTTTCTATTTTTCTTAACAGGTGAACTCTACATGTAAATTGAAAATGTATTCATTTTACACATATGTAACCCCCCTGGCATCTACTTGTTACATCGATACTGTTCGGGTCAATTTGATCAGGCAGTTAAGTTAAAGTGCAAAAAGAAGATTAAAAATGACCAATTCTATATGTTTCCTTGCAGGTATGAACCATATTTCACCACACACACACACAAACACAACAAACCACACACACACACATGCACGCGCAGACACACACAAGCCCACTTCCTCCCTACTCTCTTAACTTCACTATGAACTGCCTGGTATGAAACCAGGTGTTCATACAACTTTTGAGGGGAACCTTTTCCATTCCAGTGTTCAAACTCCACCCACACTGAGTGGACACTCAGTAGAAGTGGAGGAAAACAAATACTCTCTGCATGACTCATTTATCTTGATTTTAATCGGTGGGTCAATTTAGCCCGGAACAATCTGTGTGTCTCAGGTTCAATTATAAAGATCACCCATTGAAAAAAAAAAAAAAAAAAAAAAAAAAAAAAAAATATATATATATATATATATATATATATATATATATATTTATGTATATTATATATATATATATATATATATTATATATATATATATATATATATATAATATATATATATATATATATTATATATATATATATAATATATATTTATATATATTATATTATATAAAATATAATATATATTATATTTTATATAATATATAATTTATATTATATAAAAAATTATATATAATTTTTTACATAATATAAAAAAATTACCAAAGATCAATTTCAAGGAAATTATTGTCTATGTTTTTTTCAGTGGACATAAAAAAAAATGTAATTCCATTTTTTTTATGTCCAAAGGAGTAATTGAGTAAGTTGTCATCATTAATCCTTAATTTCTGAGAAATAAAAAAACATAATTGCACAAATATTGTTTGAGATGGTTAGTATTGGAGTTAATAATCAGATACAAAAATGTTTTGGAGGAATTTTTTGGTTTCTGACACTATCTCATGATCAAACACTCCCTGGGTCAAATTGACCCTCAAACATTATTGCTGTACCTCAGAAACGCACATAACAGGAGGGTTAAGTACAATTTGTCTGTACTCTGGACTTTTTTGTAGTTGTGTACAAAACCTGAACGCTTACTTGTTTGTTTTGTTTGAAGTATTTTATTCAGCTACAGCTTAAATTATGTTCCTTAAAGAGTAAAAATAAGTCATATGAGAAGACTGGTGATTCTTCAACATCATGACCATGTAAACATTCTGGCTAATATTTTAAGATTACACCAAATATTCATGAAATCATATGCTAACATGGTTCAATTTGAGCTGAATTTGTATTTATAAAGTTCATAATTTAATCAAAATCCGTTTCAGACTCATATGTTCTAGTTTTCATTTCTGAAATCTATCTGGAACCTTCTTCTTATTGATAAAAAAAAAGTAAATTTTTCTTAAAATGAAATTGTATTGGGGAATTTTTGGGGACTTGTATTTAAGTAATCTGTACTCGCTCCACCTATTTTTCACTTTGGATGCTGAGTCTGGTTCACTTTCAACACTGATCCCCTTTTTTTCCCCAAAGATGAGGACCTAATGTTTACTAATATTTACTAATATTTACTAATGCTGAGTGCTTACTCTGTCTTGGGCCTATTGTAACGTCTTCTATCAAACATACACTAAGGAGAATAAAACGTTTTTTCCACTGCATATGATTTAAGGACATATTGTGTTTTTGTGGAGCCCTGAAATGAAAGCCTACAAGTTTTTTATTGTCATTCTACAATAGTTATTAGGTAGGAAAAAAGCACTGGAAGGTCTGTAAAATGAAACGCATTAAGAAATGTCAGCTCATTCTTTGTATCATAATATGAGTAGTTCCTGCTGCTGAGTATCGTGTGGGGTTCCATGGTGTAATGGTTAGCACTCTGGACTCTGAATCCAGCGATCCGAGTTCAAATCTCGGTGGAACCTAACTTTTATTTTCACCCAAATCTTTCTAGGATTCTTTTTTGCAGGTTATTAATATGAAATTATTTTTCGCAATGAGTCTCAGTCACTTAACTCAAATTATGGCGAAATATTTAGAAAGAATACTTAAGTTCGAAACAAGCTAACGGAAACTGTTTTAGTTTCCGATTGGGTGACTAAACTAAACTTCCCGGATTATCCAAGATGGCAGCAGCGATGGATGTTGACACACCAAGCGGTACTAACAGTGGAGCTAGCAAGAAGCGCTTCGAAGTCAAAAAGGTATCTTTGTCTAAAGCAGCCGTGGTCAAATCAAACAAATGTTTCGTTATTAGCTGTGGCTGAATGCCGTGAGCTACAGCTCAGTTCTACGAGCAGCCTGAGCTCTCTTAAATACAGCTAGCATTAGCTACAAAACTGCTAGCCTAGCACATAGCACAATTTAAATGCGTCATACTCATACATAAATAAAACTTTGAACGTATGATATATTAAAATCGACCACTAATCTTTAGTATTTCCACGTTAATAACTATATTTATCTAAAGCAGAAAAACCGCCATTGACTAAAGTTAAATTCGTGCTACCCTGCATGCTAAATTAGCTTAGTCAGCTAGCTTCAACTGTCAAGATTTCACAAACTCTAAAAGAATTAAATTAGTTGTGCTCTTTTTTTCTTGATGTTTGTATGTATGTTATGTCGTAACGTTTATGTAACATTATCAATGTCATTTTCATGGCTTATTTTCGAATGAATCTGTCGGTTTATTTAATTGTTGAATGGGTTAGCATGTCTGTAGGTTTTTTTTTTAGCCGTCATCGCTCTAAACAAGAGAAGTCAGATTCAAATCTCCACTTTTATTCTTAAGACCCAATACAATCAAACAGATTTGCGTTGTGACTGAAGTAAGAGGTGGTGCATTATAAGCTTTTAATGATACCGTCTTGCATTGGAAGACCTTTAAGGTTATTATTTACAGAAATTCTTAATTAATTGTGGGATGCTTATAGTGTGGTATCAGCAGATTGAAAGGCTACATACCACGTCAACTTTGAGGACTAAATTTTTTCCAGCTACCTGATACATCCCACTCACCAACAGATGCTATTGAAAAAATTAACTTCTGATACTGGTCATGATGTTTTGTGCCTTAGGCCATGTGGATAATTTTCCCTTCTTTTGTTCATCTCCAGTGGAACGCAGTTGCGCTGTGGGCCTGGGACATAGTGGTGGATAACTGTGCCATCTGTAGGAACCACATCATGGATCTCTGTGAGTTCATTTGATTCTGACATTGAACATTTTTGTCAGGTTGTACTACAGTCTGACATCACTTCCTGTCTTCCTTCAGGTATAGAGTGTCAGGCCAACCAGGCGTCTGCGACGTCAGAAGAGTGCACTGTAGCCTGGGGGGTCTGCAATGTGAGTCTATATGAAACAATATTTTAAGAAAGCACTATGTTCATTCGAAATGGAGGAGAGTCTTCTAAAGTTAACTGTTGTCATCAAGTTACTTTCGTTCTGACTTTTAACTCTTTTTGTTTTTTCCCCAGCATGCCTTTCATTTTCACTGTATTTCCCGCTGGCTGAAAACCAGACAGGTGTGTCCTCTGGACAACAGAGAGTGGGAGTTCCAGAAGTGAGTACGATCGGTTTGGTGACTCTCTGTTGAATGCGAACCGCTGTACTGATGTCTCTTCGCCTGCCTCTGTCGTGTTTCCGCAGATACGGACACTAGCCGTCGTTCTGGTGACCCGGTTCCACAAGCGTCGGCCTCTTCCTTTGTATTCCTCCCTGCTTATCAGACTAGATGTTGTTTTCCACAGATTTGTTTTTGGATTGTTGCCAGCTCCTAAATAAAGAGCAATGTTATCACAGACCTTGAGTGACTTTTTAATGGTTGAATTATTATGAGCTGAAATAAGATTGTATGTTTATTAGTTGGTTTATGCATTGCGGTGTCCACAGGACTCACTGTATTTCAGGGCAGTCAGTAATCCTGTGGCGGAAGGCCAGGATCTTAAGTGACCTCCTAACCCAGTCTTTGATTAAACCGGCTTCATAGAACATCTGCTTCTGGTTGGAAAAAACACACACCTGACTGGTGTAGGTGGAATCAGGGCATTAATAAATTAGATTTAAAATTATTTTGTTCAAAATTTCTCCTTGAATTAAAAAAAAAAAGTTCCCTGGGTTCATGTTAAAGATTTATCAACTTGTCTATTTTAACAAACGATGGGAAAAATATTAACTGTATCGGTAAAATTTAAAAACTAAGGTCTGATATGCCTCACTGGTTATAATGTAAGAGATTTTTAAATTATTACAGTGACTATTAGTTCTGGGAATATTTTTAAAAGTATTTCCACTATAAACATTTTTTTTTTGGTAGACTGAGTTTTCTTTTTTTTGGTATATTTTTTCCAAGAATGTGGTTGAAGTTTTATGCACAAACACTAGAGCTGATGTTTAAGTCAAATACAACCAATACAATCCAGAGAGCCATTTTTACCCTCATCCTGGCTAAATAAAATTCATTTAGAGCAGCTAATTTATATAAACATTTGGAGAAACAGAGCTTATTAGCTTATTTTGAGCATCTTTTTATTTCTATTTGTGAGTTTTAGGTAACAGAACTTGCAGAAAGGTTCATTTTCCCCATGGGATCTTTAATTGTGAAAAATTTAAAATACATAAAATATATTACCGATATTCTAATGTGATTTTGTGGTGGAAAAACAATGAATATTCCATGGAAATCTGCTAAAACCTTCATTTGTTGTTCGGTAATGTCTATATTTAAGAGCAATTCTGCTTCTCCACCATTTTCACAGCTAAGAGTCGACTGGAAGAACCAACATGGGCTGCAGAGTTTGAAGTAAAGGCACTATTTTATCCACAGAAATTATGTAAAAAATACTCCAAAGGTTTAACTTTTTACATAAAATACTTAATAAAATGTAATTCTTAAAGATGTTTCAAATTAAAGGATCCATTCAGCTTAGGTGTGAAGTTTCAGATTGTTTAAATTTGTGACATTTCATCCACATAAAGCAGAAAATACTGTAAAATCTAATTCTAAATAGCTTTCTTTTTTTCACAAATTTGAAACAAAATCCCCTAAAATTATGTGAAAAGAAAATCCCAGTGGACTGAAGAACAGGCTATATAAAAAAAAAACAAAAAGCAGATTTTGCATCAAGAGTTTTTATTGTGAATTTCTTTTTTTCCCCTACAGTCAAACATGAACATTATTACGTTCTTTAGTATTATTAACAGTTCTGATAACAAAAAAAAGACAGCAACACACCAAAGCCTGTGTGAGAGTTTTGGGCTGTGTTCAGAAAGAAAATCAGAGGGAAAAGCTTTATAACGTATTCAATGTAGAAACGCTAAAGAGTCGCAACGCAGAGGCTTTCAGTGCAGCTGTTCCAGATAGAGGTTAAGAAAAGGTCAACCTGCGGGTTAAACAAAGTCCAGGCTGAGACGCGGCTGAGGTTACTGAAGCGTCAGACTCTGGTGGGTCGTCGGCTAGTTCAGATGTTGTTAGGCGCCAACAGGCTGATTGAGAACGCTGTAAAAAGTTGCTCAATGTTTTATTCTTTTTTTTTTGGAACATTGCACCAGTTTACACATAATCAGCTCCCCACTTTGAACTAAACACAGTGAATAATTGTTGACAAGCGGCGCTCTCTGGATCGATTCACCTTTTGGTCTCGTTCCCTCCTGTCCCCCCTCTACGGTTGTGGGGAGGCTCCGAACTTGGCACTCAGCTTGGTGACCAGGGCCATGATTTTGGGGTTGTTTTGATACTTGGAGATGTTGGCCGGGTTCTGCGCAACATCCTGGAATGCGGCCATGACCTCTGGGTCCTGGATTTAAACGACAGGCACGTTTAAAAAGGCACAAAAAACTAAAAAAATTTTTAAAAAAAGTCACAGATTTTTGTACACAAAGCTTATTGCATATCTTTACCATGCATCTTAAGAAATTTACATTCCATAAAAAAATTCCTGTTTAATGAATGAAAGCACATTAAACAGGAATTTTAATGAGCTTTCGCCTTTAGTTTTAATTAAAGGCGTGTGATACCAAATATTTTGGCATTGATCCGATATTGAGTATCGCCAGGACCAGTATCTCTGATACTGATACTTTTAAATAAAATGTATCAACATTTTTGTTTTTTTCTGAATTATTTTTGTTCAAACCTTGGTGTCTACAAAATGCTTGCAATGACATATTAACAAGACAAACAGCAAAAAAATATACTGAAAGCAAATCAAAACTTCTCTAAAGTAGAGAAACTAGAATTTAAAAAAAATTCCAAGAGGCAATCTGAAACTAAGTATCAAGATTGCCACGATAGTACTACCATCAGATACCAATATCAACCTGGTATCGACGTTGCAGATATTTGATCGATCAACCCAAATCTAATTTTAATGCAGAAATGTCACAACCTTCACAAACCTGGGAAGACTGCTAGCTTGACAGATGTCCAAAAGTTGAAATATAAAAATGTTTGGAGGGCAAAGTGTTCACAAGCAAGAGGAAAAACGTCTAGAAATTCACAAGATAAAGCATTTGAGTTCCCTAAGAACCTTTATAGCTGTGATTGTCTTTTTTTACTAAATTCTCATAATCAAAAGGATAAACTCCATGTTTAGAAGTTAAGCAACTTTAAATGTGTGAACCAGGTGGTTTAAGACGAGGGATTGGTGCTGATTTGACTCACCTTCATGGCGTTGAGCAGCTCAGGATCCTTGAAGAGCTCACCCAGACCAGGCATACCACCAGGGGGCATACCGCCCGGGAAGCCAGCAGCTCCTGTACAGGAACAAACCCGCAAACAATCAGGATCAGAACTTCAGGTTTTCCAACAGGAAACAGCTGATCAATAACACTAAACAATGTGTAGAAGGAAAACATGCAGCCATTGTGCTTCCACTCTCACCTGGGAAGTATCCTCCTCCAAACTGCCGCGCTTCCTCTTCCTGCAGCGGCAAAACGCAGAAGGTGAGCCATCTTGACCAGATTGTATTCAACAGCTCAAATCTCCCTCAGACTCACCCTCTGAGCGCGCGCATGCTCCTCTCGGGCTTTCTTTATGCGCTCCTGTTTCTCTTTGATCTCCTTCTCTTCCCTCTTCCTCTCATATTTGCGTCTGTGCTCCATGATTTTATTAGCCTGACAAACAAAGTTTAAAAAGTAAAAAAAAATAATAATTATATATATATATATATATATATATATATATATATATATACACACACACAGGGTTTCTGCAGGCCTCACCAACTCAAATACAAGACATTTTAAGACCATTTTTAAGACCATGACGGATGAAATTTAAGACCTGTCTTGTGACAGAATTGTGAGCAGAATGAATGTAGCATCGTACAAGTTGGCAACAGAAATGAGTCAGTGACAAAGATCAAACTGGCAACAAATTTACACTTATTCAGGGCATGTTAGCAGCTAGTTAGCGGTAACCTCCACAGCTTAGTCACAGAAATCAATGAAGATGTCTGTGTGTGACTAAAACATTTGCCAGACAAAAAAGTCCCACGAGAAAAATAAGCTACATAGAACATATGAGTCAACAGTCCTGCCAAAATTTAAGACCTGTGATTGACATATTCAAGTCCAACTCACAGTTTTGTAAATGTAATTTAAGACTTTTTAAGGATGCACAGACATCCCGTTATTATTATTATTCCCTGCTTCGGTACCTTTGGCTGCACTTCCTTTAGCAGTGCGCTGGCGTCCTCGTCGTAGTCCAGCTTACAGGCTGTGGCCAGGTCTTTGGCTGCCTCCTCCCAGTGACCAAGGAGCCTACACACACACACACGCGCTGCGCCAGCACACACACACACACACACACACACACACACACACACACACACACACACACACACACACACACACACACACACACACACACACACACACACACACAACACACACACACACACACAACACACACACACACACACACACACACACACACACACACACCACACACACACACACACCACGGTACCAAATGCGAAACCCTTGTCACAAACTGGCATTCAGACTAGAACAGATTTTTCTGTGTCTGATTTCTTAGAAATCAGGGAGGATGATGGGGAAAAAAAAGTGGGATTTGCTAACTGTGGTTGTGGCCGACTGTTCTGTGTTAATAATCTAGTTAAAACATAGAGGGAAGATGATCAGAAATATTTTAGAGCATTTTCTGGCCATCGCTACTGCATTTAGATATGGATACTAAACTTTGCCCAGTCAGAATTTCAACTTCATCTGACATTTTTGTTGATTTTCAAAGTGGGAATTTATACATTTTGACAAAGTAAAACGAATATGTTGCAGAAAGCAATATATATATATATATATATATATATATATATATATATATATACTGTATATATACACACATGTATATAATTGTTCTTCTTCTTTACTATTATGTTGATACTTTACGTAAAGTCCCATTAAATACACTGAAGTTTGTTTATATAACAAAATTGCAGGATTTCTGCACATTTTGCATTTCAATAATTTCTAGATTTTCTTCTAGATTTAAAAAAAATGTTTACTACTTTTTAACAAACTATCCCTTAACAAGCTGTCATGTCTCGGCTGCAGGTTCCACATATCATAAAATAAGAAAATGGTGTCCGATGATGAGGTCATTTCACTGCTTATTTGCCATCCACACAAAATTTTATCTTAGTTATTTTAATTACTTTAACTTGTGTAATGTCAAAAGAGAACTGCAGTTCCTCACACTAAAAGCAGATCCTTTAAAGAAAAATGTACGGCCTTCAATACTCCCCGTAAAAAATATATATACAAGAAAGGTAAGACCACAGGATGGCTAACTAAGTCTGCACAGGTTAAATATTAAAATCAAGTAGGACGTCATTTGAAATTCAGCAATATATATATATATATATAAAAACACTTCATTTTAAAAGTATTATTTTAAAATTATTAACAAAACAGTAGAAAAATAAATTTTCCTACAATGTGTCAAGGGTTTTCTTGCCAAGTTTCACAAATCAAAATCTAGAAACTGATCAAAGAAAATCCTAAGCTTCTAGAGACTTTATAGGAATCATAGCAGATAAAAACATGTTGCGTTTCACATTCAGCCTCAATGTTACGAAATATAATCAAACAGAAATGTTTGAAGAACCAGTTGAGTCGGGCTGCATGCGTTTACACTGAGGGTTTGGTGATGTCACTAGTAAACACTGAATGATGCCTCCTAACCAAACAGACAGCGGCGGCGGCTCTCTGGTACCTGTGAGCTTTGCCCCTCCACTTGTAGGGCTGTGCAGAGTCTGGGTTGATGCTGATGGCTCTGTTGCAGTCCCCGATGGCTGCGTTGGGTTTCTGCATTTTGATGAACACGCTGACGCACAGATGGAAACATTTAGAACGGGTTCGGAACGTTTTACAGAAGAGCTGTGGATTAACATGCGCCCCCACCGATTGGCTCACCTCGCCCGCTTGGCGTAAAGGATGGCTAATCGAGGGTTCAGCTTGATGGCTTCTGTGAATAGATCCAACGCTTTCTGAAGGTCGCCTGGAATCAAAGACAGGAGGAGGTTATTGATCGAAGATCCCTTTTAGTGCTGCGGATCATTTTCATTCTGGTCACTAGCGGATCTGAGTGGAGCCGACCTTCTCCGAGGGCGTTGATCGCTTCGATCTTCTTCTCGTTGGCTTGGTCCATCATCTCCTCTGTGACCTGCAGACGAGTCCAAATTATTTATCTCTACCCAACTCATTGGCAGAATCGAGTTTCAGTTTAAAACGTTTTCATTCGGTATAAGAAATTCGTCACCTCGATGTTGTCAAACTCCCCCATCTCGTCCAGATCGGCTGTGTCCGGCTCTATCACTCCTTCATTGTCGATTTCTAAAATTAAGGAGAATTATGTATTTTTGTTTCCCCTGAAGTAGAGAGTCCAGGCACGCTGATGTCTGCCAGTTTCCTCTCCTCTTATCTTTACACATTTGAGTTTTGGCCTTGCTAAACAAAAGGAAATTCCTGGTTTCCTAGGCTGTGCAGTCTTAGTAAAACACTGCTAATTGAATTGTACCTGAATGAGCTGAAGTAAACTGTAAAAATTATTTGGTGTAGATCAGATTTAAATTTTGTTTGTGATTCTTTAAAATTGGAATTATTGGCTAATGTAATTTGGCAGTAAACAGAGAAAAAAACGATTGGATTAGATTAATATAACAACATTTTTCGCTTCCTATGTTACATTCTGGTGACTTGATTTGCTATTTTTGCACTGAAGAATCTCCTCACCGCAGACCAAACGGTGAAGCTGTGATCAAAGCAGCACTTGGGTTTATAAATAAAACCGATCTGAATCTCTTCTGTACCTATTTCACTCTCCTCGCTCTCAGAATCCACTGGACGCTCAGACTCAGGAGGCACCGCCGCCGAGGGGGACGGCCCACACGGACAGCCACCCTAAACGTCACACAACGCCAGTTAATAGTTCTCTTCTGTCTTTCCACAAACGTTTTAATGAACAAAAAAAAAAAAAACAACATTTGGCAAGACAAAATAATCCGCATATCACCTGGCATGAATCCTGTTTTTTAGCCGGAGGAGGGATACTAGCGCCCATACTGTGGAATGAAATTATGAAGAGTTAGTAAAGCATCAATGCAAACACCGATTTTATTTTTCAATCATTAAATAGTCATTTCTTAAAGAGTTCCATCCGTATCTGTTTACAACAAACTTTATTGCATTTTATTGGGTTGAAATTAGGTGATTTGAATCAGGTGTGGATCTGAAACTTGCCTTGGTTTAGATCAAACCACATGATTAAAATCAAAATTATTCATACCTCTTTACTTTTCTTTTGTTTTTTTTTTCTCACAGGAAATGACACAGGCATCTCTTAGAAGACTTGTACATCTTATAACATCTTATTGTTGTAAATATGTAAATCCATCTCAATAATCAATCGAAAATGCTGTTTACCCTTATAACCTTACAGGGCGCTCCACACTTTTAAGATTTAAGCCCGTTAATGCTAAACTACCTTTGTTTAAGCACAGCTCTGTGTTGCTCTATCACCTGGATCTAAATTGACTAAATAGTTTTGAATGAAAGGGGTATGACAACTTTAACAAGGCACTTTAATGTTACAGATTCCCACCCGCAAATAAAAATATGTAACTTTTGTTCACGTTATTAAAGTGTACATGAAAATGCTTTAGCACCACCCCCAATCCGAATGCTTTGAATGTGTTAATCTCCCACCAACCCGTAGAATGGTTAATATTCAATTTTGGACACCAATTGGATACTAATCTTAATGGTTGTTGAGATTTGGGACTTCATTTTGCAAAAGAATGTTGAACATTAGGCCTCTGTGTTTTGGAGTATTGTTATTTATTTCCACATGTATTTCTTTAAAGTTTTCTTCCTTGAGTTTTGAATTTACAGTCATATTTTCTCACTCCTTTCCTAATTTATTCATTGTCAATTTTGGCAGGGTCAGTCCTCCATACCTACCATCACAACACGGAGACACAAATGGCTACTGGTTTATACTGGATGGTGGGCGGGTCAGAGCACGTGGTCAGCCCGCAGAACGTTAAAGACTTTAAAATATCGCCGAGGATTAAAACAAAAATAATTGCGTCCGATCTATTGATCTCATAAGCAGTAAATTCCTGGTAGGTTCGATCTGCGTTTATGCTTCAGAGATCCTGACCTCTGCAGCCAGGTGCGGAAGAATCCCATCTCCGGAAGGTGCAGGATCCCCGGGTTGGACTCGCACATCTGCACGAAGCCCTTCAGCTCTGTCACTTTTCGTGGGTCCATCCTGGCGCGTCAAGGTCCAGCAGACGGAGCGCTGCGCGCGGCCTGGAGGCAGAATGAGAGACAGCCAACAACTCAGCCAAGTGGGGCTTTGTTTATGTGCTGAGCTGTTAATACCCTCTGCGATAAGCTAGGCAGTGCTAGCATGCTGGCACGTAATGAACGTCAGCTACGAGCTCCGGCTAGTTTATTCAACACACAATTCAGTCAAACCAAAAGAACAGGCACAACGGAGGTTAAAAAACAAATACATTTAGAACAACTTAAATAAATATTACAACAGCTGAACGCGAGAACTTTCTGGAAATGTGGATCAGTGCGTGACGCTGACCCTTTGACGCATGAACACAACGCTGCGATATGCAGCGTTGGTGAATGGAAGTCTGTATTTGCGTGCTTTCGAGAAAATAAAAGTAAACATACCTGTGTGAAAATGCTTAGAGAAGAGAAGAAGCGCTGCAGAAGAAGGTTGCAGTCGTTTTTTTTTTATTATTTTTTTTTATCGCCACCAACAGTCTGCTTCGCTGGAGGTGGCGTCGCTCCGGTGTTTCATTCAGGCGAGAAGTCGGGCAGACCGAAACCAATGGGTCAAATTTTCCCCTCTTCAAAGTTTGTCAGGCAGATTTCATAGACTGGCATTGGCAACGTTTTTGATAGAAATGAATTACGTCACGAACAACGAGAAATGTTGTTATATATATATAATTTTATTTTTTAAAACTCCTAAACAAGTATTGCTGTTTACTTTAGAGCTTAAGCTATAAAGTATAAAGAATAACACACCAGACATTTGATTTTTTTCTGTATGTGACATTTGATTTTGATTAAACTTTGAAACAAGACCGTGGCCTTCTGAAGGAATCAGAATGGAGGGATGTTGATTCATTTAGTTATGAAAAATATCAACATAAAATTAGAATTTTGGCTTTGTGTGACCTTCCCCTTTAAAAAAAGAGAGTAGTAAGTAAAAAGTAAGAAGCAAGTCTTTCACTTCTCCAAAATCAGATCACAAGGGTGACATCCCTCTTCCCAGCAACATTTACAGTGTATTCTGGGGGATCTCAGATCAGAGCACGTATCTTAAAAAGCTTGACAATAGATTATATAAGTCAGTCAGTATTCATGATTTAACAATAAGGAAAACACTGGGGGGGGAATGACATCTGAGAGTTGGAGAGAAAAAGACACAAATGCCTGTGTCACCGAATGTGATGGTCCTTAAATCTTTTGGGGAAAAAGGAAGTTGATGTTAAAATATTATTTCAAAATATGATTCAACAGCAGCTTCGCAAATGGCTTTTGGAATAAGTGTTCTCCGAGCCTGACAAACCGAACGCAGGGCAGCAATTCCACAAAGAGAATGAATGTGGCTAATAAAGCAGCGAGCTATCTAAGGCTACTGCCATTCACTGCATAACTGTTGCTTTAAAGGAGTTTTGACGGTAAGTTAGATAAATCCCACATGCTGCCGTTGTGTGTTTAGATATAACTTCTTGTTTCTTGTCTGTTTTTGACTCCCTTCTGTCCTCGGCAGGACGTCATGCTGTGAGTGGTCCTCGGTGTCCTCCAGCACCTCCAGCAGCAGCAGCAGCAGCTTTAGTAATGTTGTCCCCTGCCTGCAGCTTCACGCGGTCTGCGGTCAGGCTGCTGCCGCGGCGGACCCGAGCTGGAGGTGGGTCGTCATATCACTTATTGTTATTGTTCATTTCGCTAATCTGACAGCAAGAGCAACTAAACTCTAAGTCAGGAATATAAGTTTTGTATATATAGGGGGAAAATGCAAATAAGTGAAAGTTAGGGATAACTTCAGCGTAAATGTGCCTCTTTCTGGCAGGGGGTATTTAGTCTGATCTCCATTTTCAGGTTCCTACTCTGCTTTCAAAGCTGTGAACATTTACATAAAGGTGACTTCTTGACTTTTTACTGTGAATAAATCTGAAAAACACTCAAAATATCCACCTTATCGTAAGCGGATATTTGTGTAGGCTTTTGAGGAAAGATTAATTTACTCACTTTAAGTTATTTTAGGTCGGGGGTGAAATAATATTTAGCGTTTAGGTTCTTGTGGGTTCTTTAGCCTCGCATGAGCCTTGTTAATCATTGCCTTACGATTTTTTAAGAGACTACCTCAGGGATGAACGATTAATCGGATTACTTGTGAGTGACTGATTATTGAAATAATTGTCAACAAATTTAGCATCGATTAATCGTTAGCTGGCATATGCAGACTCAAAAAAAGGACATTTGCCGAAAAAACAACACACTCTGTCATAATTGAGCCAAAACATTATAAAAAAATAAATAAAATAAAAATAAATAAAACTGCCATCTGAGGCAGCTGCCTCAGATGGCAGTTTTAGCTTTGCCTGGCTCAAATTATGTAGAAGGAAACTCCTATGAAGCACTTTTTGTTATGCAGTTATTAATGGGTTTATCAAAATATTGAAAGTAGTTTTTAGCTGCAGATGCATCCTTTGCTACAAATGATCATGCGTATGTTAAAGGAATGCTATGTCATTGCATTTTAGGCAAGAAAATGTTCACTTCATTATTTGAAAAGTAAATTGAATTATTTGGTTTTAATCCAGAAATTGTATAAATTCTTGTGGTTAATTGAAAAACCTTCAGAATGGAATGTTTCTTTTTATCTGATTAATTGATTAATCTTCAGAATAATCGATTAATCATAAGAATAGAATTATCCATTTCTAAAATAAACGTTGGTTACTAGAAGATGCAAACTGGAAAATGTTTTGCCGCTATACGTTGTGGATTTGCGTTGTGTTTTCTGCAGGTTGTGCATGGTGCAGCCATATTTCTGTGAAACCTGGAGATCTGAAACCAAAGACTGTCCCACCGCGGTACCTCGGCCAGCCCAGTCCATTCACTCACCCTCACCTCGTCAAACATGGTGAGTGCCTTTTATCCTTGAATGTAGCCGCTCTCAACCCTCGGATAGTTAGTTGTGTCAACCAAAGATGCTTGAGCCAGTTGGGATTTCTGCTCTCTCTGCTCCTCAGGTGAAGTGACCCCAGGCTTAACCCAGACAGAGTTCGAGCTCCGCAGGCAGAAGCTGGCCCTGCTCATCGAGGCCCACGCGGACAAGCTGGGACCTCCGGCCTCCTCTGGGAACCACGTGGCCGTCGTTTTATCCCACCCGATACGCTACATGACCAATGACATCCCTTACCCCTTCCACCAGAACCAGGTTTGTCATTCCTTCGTTTCTGATGACGCCATTGTTTCCGTACGTCTCGTCTGCTCCACGGCTGTCTTCCTCGTGTTTCTCAGGATTTCCTCTACCTCACCGGCTTCTTGGAACCCAACAGTGCCTTGGTTCTTTACGGGAGGACTCGACCGGACCAGGCCATTTTGTTTGTCCCCCCGCAGAGATCCGGGGAGGGAACTGTGGGACGGCCCGCGGGCGGGAAGGGACGGGGCAGCCGCTTTGACCGGCATAGAGAGAGTTCACAGTACGGAGGAGCTGGGTCTAGTTTTAAAGAGCCTTAAAGGTGAGTGAATATAAGAGCAGAGTGGCACTAAAAGACTCCACACCTTTCGTAAAGCTAAAGTAACCTTATAATTGAAAATTCTAGCTCTCTTTAGCCTGCCACACTCAGGCACGCTGTATTTGTAATTTCTTATCCTTTTGAAGTAAAAGATATATGAAATTGAGTTTTTTGAGCTTTACATCATATTATAATGTTATTCCCTTATCAAAAACATACCTGGAGTGCTGCTTTGATTCTTTCACCCATGTTTGAGAAATCCTTGAATCTCCATGGCAACCAGTCAGGGCAAAAAGCCTGGGTGTACCCTAGCCCCGCCTTCGAGGACAAAGCTCCTCCCTTGAGCTGCAGTTTCCAAGCTTCCGCCTCACAGAGCAGCCCTCTGCCCCAGTTAGTTCCTTCAGACTAGCCAGCAACAGTCAGCAGACACCTGGTGGAGCTGTGCATTTGTTATACGAGCTCCTTCTCAGCTTGTAAAAATGCTGTTGAAGAGACAGAGGCACAATTTCAAGACATTAAATAATGAAGTCAAATTTCTTTTAAGTCATATTTGTCATAGATAACATTTTATTAACAACTTAAGTTAACATAGTTAGTTGGTTGTGCTATAAAATAGCCTTATGTAGCTGGGAAACCTTTGAACCTTCATTTTTTAATTTTGTTTGGTCCTCTTACCTCCTTCAGGCACCCAGCTCTGGTATGACTCCTCTCAGCCTGCCCACTCTCGGCTCCACCAGACTCACGTTCTCCCCACGCTGGAGGCTGGTCCCGCCGCGCGTTCGCTCAGGCCCCTCATCCACTCTCTCCGGGCCATCAAGAGCCCTGCAGAGGTGTCACTTATGCGAGAGGCGGGTCGGATCACAGCGCAGGTGTGTCAGTGATTTCATCTTCAAGGTGTTACAGTGTTGTTGTTTGTTTTGTTTTCTCAGATTCGGAGCATTTTCTCTGGCTTAAACGCCAAATAACGTTGTTTTCCTTCAGGCATTTAGGAGGACCATGGCGTTGTCACAAGGAGACGTCGATGAGTCGGTCCTGTTCGCTAAGGTAGGTTTTAGATTTGATGACCTCTGTTGTTTCCGTAGTGCTTCTACTCAAACCTGTCATGATAGCAAATTATGCTGGACGATTAATTGTCCCAGATATTATTGCAATTAAAGGTAATATACGATACAATATCATTTATGTAAAAAGCAAAAAACAGAAGTGCAAGGGTTTGGACACATTTTCACCTCAGTGTAAACCTAACATATATCTTCTTCTTCATCTATTATTTCTTTTTCCAGTTTGATTTCGAGAACCGGATCCATGGTGCCAACTTCCTGGCCTACCCGCCCGTGGTCGCCGGAGGAAATCGAGCAAACACTCTGCACTACATCAACAACAACCAGATCGTCAAGGTAACCACTATTTTGAGCTGCAGCAAAGACCTTAGGAAATTATGCGCTGGTTCTAATTAGTAGAGTTGTGGCTAAAAGAGGACTAGTATAGCAAATATAAATAATGTGGGTAATGCTAACAGACCCAAAACAGAAAAATTTATGAGAAAAAAGGACTCTATGATTTTTTTTTCCCCTTGTAATATCTATAAATATCTGGTTTAATTGTCAAATGTAGTTTCAATTAGGACAGAAAATATATATAAAAAAATATCCCCTTTTTCTTTTACACTAAGCATCTGTAAATTTAGACTCTGTACGTTTCTCCTCCCTGTGTCTTTCATCAGGACGGTGAATTGGTTCTTCTCGATGGAGGTTGCGAGTATTTTGGTTACGTCAGCGACATCACCCGGACGTGGCCGGTGAACGGGCAGTAAGTTTGACCGATTAGCTCAAAGAAGAACCAAAGATTTGAAATAGTTTGGCAAGATCTCTCTAAAATGGGAGATGCAGAGATAAAATCCACTAAATGTTGAAAAATATCAACTGTACCGTTGGCGTCTCCAGTTTGGTACTTTGAACTGAGCGAGTGTTTTGAAGTTTTATTCCCAGAGGAGTGACAGACTCACTGCAGCGTTGCGTTCGTCCCACTGTCCTGCTGCCAGGTTCAGCGCCGCCCAGGCTGAGCTGTACGAGGCCGTTCTGGAGGTGCAGCGCTCCTGCTTGTCCCTCTGTTCCCCCGGTGTCAGTCTGGACCACATCTACAGCTCCATGCTGGCTCTGCTGGGACGCCAGCTGAGGCACCTCAGCATCCTGAGGGCCGACACCAGTGACGCTGATGCTCTGAAGGTAAAATATCAGAATATCAGAGAATATCAGATCCGATCGGTCAGGTAGTGTATTTACAACAGTTTCAGGTCTAATTAATACTAAACAAACTTGATTTTGAACATTAAGCATTTGACCATGTTAGTGCTTTAATCCGTGGGAATTGAACCTCACAGATCAATAAGCTGCGCTTGCTAGATGTGGTTAGTGAGAAACCTATTCCTTCATAAAACCGTTAATCCATTAAACTGTTAGGTACTGCAAAAACATGCTGGGGTGAATGGATGACATGGCTTTTATATTCTATCGACTATACTGACGATTAATTGATTAAACGGATTAAAATAGTCAAATTCTGGAGATTTTTTGTATTATTTGAAATACATTAAATGATATAAATAAACAAGTAATTCAATTCATTGTTTAAATAAAAAATATATATATTTTCTTGCCTAAAATGGAATAACGCAGCATTCTTTTAATGATTTGTAGCAAAGCATGCATTTTCAACTAAAAAATAACTGGATACCAAAAGGCAATAAAGAGGATAATCTGAGTATTTTTAAAAAAAATCTTAAACACAAATGTGTTTATTTTTTGTACGGTTTTGGTTTATAGCAGCACTGAATATGTTGTTCTTTCATAAAATGGCAATTTTTACTCCTAGTAACGATTAATACATCACCAAATTAGTTGACAATTATTTCAATGTTTGATTAATCGCGATTAATCGGATTAATGTGGCGATATTATTTTATTTATTTATTTTTACATGAGTAGAAATCTTGATTTTGTCTTGAACCCAGGCTGCAAGGAGGTTCTGCCCCCACCATGTCGGCCATTATCTGGGCATGGACGTCCACGACACCCCCGACTTGTCCCGCTCACAGCCTCTCCAGCCTGGAATGGTCATCACCATAGAACCAGGTACATCTGAACCTGAACTGCACATTGCTAAACAACTCGAAACCGTTTTAACACGACTTGAAGCTTCTGGTTTCTTTTTGCAACATTACGACCACAAACTTAATTGAATTCTTGAACCGGATCTTATTCTGGCGGACCAATAAAAACTGGGCTCAGTGGAATTTTTTTTTTTTTTAGATTCCGATGAAAAGACGAACAAACATTTGACATGAAATTAAACATGGATGCATTTAATTTTGTGACGGGGTCAGAATATCCAAAAATATTTACCCCTCTGTGTGTGTGACATAAAATAAAAGACCTTTCCTAATCGTTTTCCTCACCACAGGGCTGTACATCTGTGAGGACAACGACCAGGCGCCGGAGCATTTCCGCGGCCTCGGAGTCAGGATTGAGGACGATGTGGTGATCCGGGAAACAGGAGGTCCTCTGATTCTGTCCAGTGGCGCTCCAAAGACTGTGGCTGACGTAGAGAAGGCCTGTGGGATGGGATAGGCCAGGGACGGCGGAGAAACGGAAACCGAACCAAACATTTGCAGATCGCGGACGGCTCATGCAGCGTTCAGGCGCCTCAAGAAGCTCAGGACCTCGGAGCTTGACAGCTAAACCTTTGATGGTGTTAACTTTGGTGTAATCAGGGTTACAGATGTTTAGAAATATGGTGTTAGAGGCGAGAAACATACCTTAAAAACGCAATCAAGCACATTTGTGTCTTCAGTGATGGTTAAGGAGGCTTGAAGAGCTGAAAGTGGAAGATTGCGTAGTGTTAAAGTCCATATTGTTGACATTTCAGTACTTGGGCGATGCAGTAAGAACAATCCTGATCATGCTCTGAGCTTGCATAAAGTTTTCACATAAATCATAGTAGTTCACTTAGAAACGCAATTTATTTTCAACTATTTTTTTCTTGTCTTTTGTTTATTCAGGCCAAAAACAAGGACAGGACAGGTGTTTATTTCTGCAAAATTATCAGTCGTTCTCATGCTGAACGACAAAGACTAACACCACCAAATGGAAATACAAGCAGATGGATTGTTTTTTTTTTTAACTATCATATTTAATCGTTTCTGGGGGAAGAGTGATGTGTTCAACAATGAGACTGAACTGGATTGATAAACTTCACTTTTCTTGAAAAAGTCGTACTGAAAGTTCGACCGAGTTGTTACGAATGCGTGTTTGTCTTTTGCTTTAAAAAAAAAAGTGTTCTTTTAGAATAAAGAACTTTGTTTTTGAGTTTCATAGAATATAAATATACAACTCTGAACAAAAATGGAGACCATTTAAAATGATCAGTTTCTCTGATTTTACTCATTATAGGCATATGAGTAAAATGAACGTTGTTCCTTTATTCTACAAACCACTGACAACATGTCTCTGAAATTCCAAGCAGAAATCGAGTATTTATTAGTAGAAAATGAGAACTTGTCAAAATAATGAAAATGGTGCGACACTTTCAGACCTCAGATAATGCAAAGAAAACAAGTTTATACTCATATTCATCAAAACTGGCCTAGCCCCACATTAAAATATTTTAAAGTATTAAAACAAAATGCCAATGATTAAAAATGTAGGCTATCTCTAACAGCAGTACATCATCTGAAGATAAAAAGCAGCAGAGAAAGTCACTGTTGTCACTCTGGAGAAGGAAACAATGTGACAGCTGGAGATTTGTGGAGACCCAAGAACCACATAGAAGTTTTTATCCACAAAGATAAAAACATGGAACAGTGATTAACCTGAGTGTCTGGTCTGCTGAAATTACTGCAAAAGTGCCACAGAAAGTCAACCAGGAATTTCTTTGGCAAGCTGAAGCTCTGCAGGCATCTCTGATGACTTTCCATAACGGACTCGTTCATTTTGTTCTCGCTGGAGAAGAAAATCCAGAAATAAAATGTCCGACTGTCAATTTGTGATCTTGCGCTCAAGCACAATTGAATTAGACACTTGGACAATGATTCACAGCATGCTGGCAAGTCCACATCCAAGAATCTCAAAAGCCATAAAATGAAGGTTTGGGAGTGGTCTAGTCAAAGTCTGGAATCCTTCAGAGTTACAGAATAAGCTGTTTCTCAGATGAATGCCAGTATTTGGTGGACAAATGTGTTTTAGTGAATAGAGAAGGATATTTTAGAGAATGATGGACAACCCTGAGCTCCCTCTCCATGAGACTACCATAGAAAACCAGGGTGTCTTCAGTCAGAGGCTTCTTCCAAGTTTCCTGTAGTACAGACTGCTAGAGGAGATCTTTCCTGCCCACAGCCATCACTATCTACAGTAACTCTTTGAAGAATCTTGAATAAATACGGATTATAGCAGCGTTTAATTTCCCTTTGGCATCAATACAATATTTTTGAATTGAATTAAACTGAATTAAATTTCCAAGACGTGTCGGCTGTGTTCCTGTGTCTCTGTCATGCTAACTTTGTTTATTTGACCATCATTAAAGCTGACAGATGTAACTTTTACATAATTTTTTTTTCCAGATATTTGTTGAAACTGTCACAAGGCTCCTCTTCCTTCTCCCAGTGCTAAGTAGAAACAACCAATCAGAGCCTTTAGTCTTCTTGTATGCTACTCACACCCTTCAGAACAAGCTATGCAGCTAGCAGAGAATGTTGTGAATGTTTAGTTAGCATGGCCACTGATTACAGCAAATAAAAGGTTTTCCTGGAATAGTAAGTCGTTTCTCCGCCATTAGCCCATTTAGCAGCCAGTATATGAGGTGATTGACAGCGCTAAGTCCCTCCTCTTGGTTCTGATTGGTTGACTTTGGTCAGGAGCGGCTCTTTAGATGCCAATAGCAGTTCAGGTAGGAGATGAAGGATATTGATCTTTTCATAGACAGTATGTCAAATGACAAACTCACATTTGGTGACAGTTTTAACAGAAAAGTAAAAAAAAAAAGTAAAAAATAATATCCTGTATAAAAATTACAAACTGCAGCTTTAACTGTGTAATAAACCATTAGACTTAATTACTAACTAATTTTTGAATACATATTTATTCAGCTAAAACAGTTTAAATAACAGAGGCGGTTCGGCTCCATGCGCTGAAAGGTAAAAAGTGGGACACCACTGTCCCCTGCAGACTGAAACGCGACGGCCGCCGCCGACACGCTGGGACAGGTTTCCGGACACTCCCGAGCCCTCACGAAGACAACCTCTCCTCTTGTTCCTTTCCTCCGTTCCTCCTCCTCCTCCTCCTCCTCTTCACGCCTAATGTTGCTGTACCTCTAACCCTCCCCCCGTATCAGAGGAGTAGAAACAACAAGCCGCCATTTTGTTTGGCGGACAGACCGTCAGAAACAGGAGATCACCGATAGAAAAAGGAGCGACCCCGGCCGCCGACGGCAGCCGCTCCGGGAACCGCAAGGGGGGAAGAGACACAGTAACCAAATCCTGTCCGAGCCGTCCGGTGGAAGGGGAAGCGGCAAGGAAGGAGGCTAGACTTCAGTGGAGGGAAAGCCGCCTAGGTGTCATGTAGCTATATATATTTATATATATAAATATATTGATGCATGCATGAGAAGGAAATACTCCGAAAATCTCAAGGAAAGGGGGTGTTTTGCGGAGCGGCGACGGGGAGGAGAGGAGAGGCGGAAGAGGGCAGCACATAACGAGGCAAAAACCTGCGATAAGAGGGAAATACCACCATGAAAAATCATTATGTGTCCGCGGCGGAGGAAGGAACGAGTCCGCATAGACAATTATATAAATAAATTGCTGCCGGGCAGAAGGGAGAGGTGGAAAGAAAGACGGGTTTAAAGAGAAGAGAAGGGGGTGAAATTGCCAGGACCAACACGGAGGGGGGGCTTCCACCATCACAAAGAGTCAATGAGAGGATTTTTTTTTTCTTTAGGAGGATTTCTTCCAATTATTGTGCCGATCTGAAGCATTCCGCTTCCGAAATAGCCATATTATTTTTCTTCTTATAAGTCACATTTCGCCTCAGCTGCTCTACTGCTACCGCTTCTTCTTTTTGTTTTTTCTTTTTCTTTTTTTTCTTTTTTTTTTACTCCCCAGTCCATGCATTGCAAAAAGAAAAAGAAAAAAAGAAATCTTTTTAAAAGCACTGAAAAAAAAGTGTCAATATCGATAGCATTTTTCCTTCATCTGAGATCCCAGTCGTGTTTGAAACAAGCAGGAACTAAAGGAGGAACCTCTGCAGGGACCACAAGATAAGTAACCCGTTTGATCCTCGTCTGCAAAAAAAAAAAAAAAAGAGCGAGAGAGAGAGAAAATCAAACTTAATTAGATCAATCCAACTGTCCTGCTGATTGGCAATTAGCGCTGTTGTTGCATTCGAGACGTAGATTAAAAAACAAAACAAAAAAAGCTGCATTGAAAGTGGCAGAAATCCGTATTTTAAAGGTCTGTTTTGCAACAGATAACTGACGAATGGGGTTGCATCAACCAAATTTGCAATCTCTCTCTGTTCTCCAGTGCCTTTTGTATGGTTCAACACTAAGTGCACATACAAGTCAGGATGCACATGCAAAGAAAGAGAAAAAAGTCACGCATGGGGATATAGGTTTACATGCTTTTTGGACTTTTAACGTTTTTTTTTTTTCATCTGAGTGGATGGATCTGTCTTCAAACCGTGTTAAATCACTGACGAGCCGACTGAGCATCGCCAACACTCGCATTCAAACTACTGCTTGTTGCCTTTTTGCCGTGGAAAATTAAAAGAACTCGGTGATACAGACAGCAATAAGAGGGGAGGAAAAGTAAAAAAAAAAAAATCCCTACAGGTTCTCTAAGGTGTTGCATGAAACAGCAGCAATCTGAAGTTTTTTTTTTTCTTCTCTCTCTTTGGAAACTTGTGATTTTTGTGCCATCACGCATCATCTCCCCCCCTGCAGCCTTTTTTAGACCTGAAAAAGACAGAGAGAAGGTTTTTGATCGGTATACTATGGCAGACCAAGTTCAATGGAGCTCGGAGGACGGATCTTGGGACAGTTTTTATGTCATGAGGTTGTCAGTCGTCCGTCGACTCCACCTTCCCACCGCCTCTTGTTGAAGTCTGCGAAGAAACAAGAATCTCCGACAAGGGGAGGGGGACTGATATCTACCAGAGAGGTACTACAAACTCAGGAGGACTGAGAAAGAGTTGAAACATCGCCGTCCTCTTCCCCTACCGTCCCCCCAAGCGGTGGGGGAACGATCAGAAACATTTCTTAACGGGAGTAAGAAGGCGGAAATAAAGGGAATACATAAACCCTGAGTGGATATACAGCCTCTTTTTTTTTTTTTAATTCGTCAAAAAAAATATGGCCGATAATGTCCTGGAGTCTGGCCCGCCTTCAGCCAAGAGGCCCAAGCTGGCTTCTCCAGCTCTGTCTGTGTCTACCAGTGATGGAAACGGTAACTATATTTGATGCTTTACTCCGGCATGAACTAGCTTAGAGATTGGTGCTTTTCAACTTGCTTGCTCCGAGTCTGGAGTTGCTATAGAGTTGCACACTCGTTTCTGCTCGCTAAGTGACGTTTCTGGGCATAAATATTGTAAAACGTTAGGTGGGAAACGTGTAAATCTGAGTGCTATGGTTGCTTTGGTTTAAGCTTTTCTAGTCCTGAAGCAGGAGCAACTTTCCAGCACTTGTGTTTTGATGCGTTAGCCTCAACAGGCTAACTAGCCGCAACTAAAAAGATCCTCCTCCAAACAATGGACGAGTCGAGACACCCCACTTCGCCTAAACTTGCTTTGCTACTTTAAAAGTTGTTAAAGTGAACACGTACGGTGGAATATGCGACAAATGTCAAGTTTCAGATATGTTAATTTTTCATAACGGCAAATAAACGTTTGGAAACTAGCTTTTAGAGCTAGTAACTGAAACCGAGTTAGCTAGCTAACTAGCTAAAAAGACACCCCCACCGGAGCAACTCAGCTGAGCTCCGTGATGGGGAAATAGCTCATTAGTTTAAACATTTTTATCATTAATTTTGTAATTAAATTAGACACCGAACATATGATGGATGTAAAAAAAATATTTTTTATTTCGAAAACCGTGTATAAATGACGAGAAGGCTAATGTTTTTAACACAACTATTGTCAAGCTAGCTATTGTTCAAGACTTGATTAAGTTGGGCGAAGCGGTGTTGACCAGCTGAAGTTGTAGCGCTGCCCATGTAAACACTTTGACTCAGTTTAACAGAGAATCCAAATCATATGTATTCCGTCAAGCGTTTTCTTTGAAATATCTCAGATTTTATCCACAGGCTTTTAATGAATTCATCCAAATATGCTGTAGGGGAGCTAATTATTCATCCTCCATTGTCTGCGTGGTAGTACTGCTTCACTTTTGTAACAATAAATCGTACCCAACTGTACTAACTGAACGTATTTCACCTTGAAAAAACAGTTAAAGCAAGTGAATTTATTACTAAAAGCGCCATAACATAATTCCTCATTGTTACACCTTTTCCAACCCAGAATTTCAAACTTGATTCTTAATTTCTTGCATCCACTTTTATCCTATTATTTATTTTCTGTTAATGTCTTCCTTCTCCAATCATACAACTTTGCCTGCGTTTCCATGCTCTCGAACCCTAGAACTGCTCGACAATTTCACAGAACCACCTGGGTACTGTAGTGTTTACCTTTTGCGGCTTCTCACCTTGTCCCGACTGCGTTTGCTCTCCATGTATGGCAACCCACCAAACCACAAGCTGATGCCTGGAAGAAAAAATTGGGACTGGAGAGGCTCATGATGTCTGCATACAGTGCATCGCAAATGTTTTAATCTCCATTGAACTTCTACTTCATTTGACGAGGATAAACTCCAATGTATTTATTGGGACCTGAGCAGGTTGCCAGATAACGTTAATGAAGAGTTGTACATTTAGGAGAAGAGTACAGTTAGTTTACAAGAGAAACTTAAAGACTTTGGCACAACTGCCAATCTACCAAGACATTGACCATTACAGGACAGTGTTCAAGAAATCTGTAGTGACTCTGAACGAGACACAGACTTCCACAGGCAAAATGTCTGCATTATGTAAACCTGGCTATTTTGGATGAGTGGTAGGAAGACCGCAATTGTTTAAAGGAAACCATAATTCCCGATTAGACCAAACATCTTTGTCCACCAACTAAATATTACACGGAGACGTACATGACCAATTTGGAAGTAAAAATGTCAGAGGTCTCAAAGGAGTCAGGACCGAAACGGGTTGACCTTTCAGAAGGACAGTGAGCCTAAATATACAGCCTGGGTTATTGTGAAATTGCATTGATTAAATTATTTTTAATGTGTCAGAATTGATTAGTCTAAGATGAGATTTTTAATAATATTCACAGCTGTTCTTTGTCCATCCAGTCTGATGGAATTTGAGGTGTTTTGCAAAGAAGAGTAGTCGAATTTTTCTGTCACCTGCTGGCTTACAGCTTTAACTGTTGCCATGTGATTCTACAAAATATGGTCTCAGGAGTCCTGAATACAAATTCACTTGAATTAGTTTCCTTTTATGTCGGCGATGAGCTCAAAAATATATTTTTCCAACGTAATCCGATTTACAATTTCAATGGTGTTTTTTTTTATATATACAGAAAGTATTATATAATAATCCATCTTCTGTACACCCTTGTCCCTTAGTGGGGTCGGGAGGTGCTGGTGCCTATCGCCAGCTAACGCTCCGGGTGAGAGGCGGGTCACCCTGGACAGGTTGCCAGTCTGTCGCAGGGCAACACAGAGACACACAGGACAAACAACCACACACACACACCTAGGGGCAATTTGGAGAGGCCAATTAACCTGACAGACATGTTTTTGGACTGTGGGAGGAAGCTGGAGTACCCGGAGAAAACCCACCATGCACAGGGAGAACATGCAAACTCCATGCAGAAAGACCGGAGCCGGGAATCGAACACAGAACCTTCTTGCTGCAAAGCATTAGTTCTACCAACTGCGCCACTGTGCAGCCTCAACTATAAAAATATATATATTTTAAAAAGGCTTTTATCTGAATCATTCCGTCTTTAAGATGACCAAAATTCAGTGGGGAAAAATAAAAATTAGCTGTAAAATGTGCTATGAAACACGTCAAACAAGACTGAATGATCATTCTGAACTATGAAAACCTATGGTATGTTTTAGTAAAAAAGAAAAAATCCTAAAATCTTTTCAAAAATTAAATCTTCAAAAACAGAAAATTCAGTTAATTGGAAAAAACATATTTGATTGTAAAATCCTGATTAAAACACTTTGCAATTTGTGATCGTAACATGACAATGCCTAAAAAGTAGAAGGAGGTTGAATATCTTTGCAAGGCACTAACTTTTTAAGTTATGTGGGGCCACACAAGGTTTGAGTGTTTTAAAAAACAATGGGCCATTTTCTTGATTTTTTTATTTTTATTTTTTATTTTTCAACCTAGATTTTGGTTCATTCTTTGACCTGGAGCATGACCTGCCAGACGAGCTCATCAGTTCCTCGGACCCGGGGCTGACGAACGGAGGAGACTCCGGCCAGTTCCACACCAGCCTTGGGGGGCTCGGCGGAGGGGTTCAGGATGCGGCCTCCAAACACAAACAGCTGTCCGAACTGCTGCGCGCTGGGGCGCCGACGCAGCCGGGGCCCCCCACGTCCAACAGTGCTCCCTCTGCTGCTTCCATGGCGATGATGGGGGGAATCGGTGGACCTCAAGGCATGCACCATCAGGGCCAACAACAGCAGCAGCCGCAACCCGGACTAATGCAGCAGGTTGGCATGGTGCCGAACAGGGCGACGGCCATGATGGGTGTCCAGAAGGGCACCGCTGGACAGCAGCAGCACCAACACCAACACCAAGGGCTTATAGGGGGGCAGGTTGTGAATGGCTCGCCCAGAATGGGTTACCCTGGCAACACGGGAATGGGTAGCAATAGTAATATTTTGGCAGAGACCTTACAGCAGCAGCAGCAGCAGCAGGGCGGTCCATCCCTGGGACCTGGGGGTCAAGCGGGGATGAGACCACATCAGCCTGGTGCACTGAAACAGGTAAGTACCAAACATTAGGAATTTAGGTGGAAGTTATTTTATATGCATATTTAGTTCAGCGTTTGACTAGATCGCAGTGGCGCCCCTAAAAATTAACATCTTTTTTTTTTTAAATATAAAACTTTCTTAAAATAAATTCTGTATGTACAATGTATAAATATTTAAATACATTTTTTTATGTATTGATTTAAGAAAATGACTGTATGACCTGTACATGATTCAGGAAGAGGGGGGGTTTATCATCTTTTGATCAGGACCACGGCCCCCCGTTGGGCTCCCCTTACAGGCCCCACCGCTTTTTTCGCCTTAATATGACAACTAAACATGATCTAAATGTTACAGATATCATAAAAATCTCATAAAATGTTTGTGACTTGTGTTGAGGTTTGAAGCGATTGACTCTTCAGCCATAGTTCGTGTACGTTTGCAGTTAAAAAAGGCAGTGATGTTTTTGTTAACAGAGTTAAATGGGTAAATAAGAAGCTGTAGTTTGCGCTCAAACTCTCAGGATGAGTTTTTCTACAGCAGGTGCAGGGAAGAGTGCGGTCATGTGTCGGGACTCGCAGCTGCTGCACAGTTAGCTCTGTGGTATCAATGGTTAACCTCCCTGCTAGTCAGAACACCACATTACAGTTGTGATTTTTCTCCCAAACAAGTACAGAAGCATCTCTGTTAACCGTAAGTGGCTGGATGGAGCCGTTTTCCTGCATCTAGTTGTAAATGAGTCTGAAATATTTTTGTTCTTCTCAGCTCCCCCTCCCCCGCCCCCCAAGACGTATTTGGGATTTTCAAAAAGCAAAGCGTACGGAGAAACCGTCACTCGTCCTCTTTTCCCTCATGCTGAGTTCTGTGTTTTTCCTCCATCCTTCTCCAGATGAATTTGATGGCCAACGCGGGGTCTTACGGTGGCCCATACAGCCATTCTGCTGGCCAGGGGCTACCTGGAGAGGGGCTGGGCCCACAACTCCAGAATAAAGCAGGCCTACCCAGTGCTATGGCCGCCCAGTTCAACATGGACAAGAAGACACCTCCTGGTCAAGGCATTCCAGGGATGGTAGGATTTGTTTTACTTGTGTTCGCTCACAGATATTGCTTTCTAATTACTAGCTGATTAGAGCTTTGAGCCTTATGTTAGTGATGTGATAACGGACGCAACAGTCGGCATACTGTTGGCTGCTAAAAAGGCGCAGAGAGACCAGAAACTACAAAACTGTATACATTTGTGTCAGTGAGTGATTGAAATCGGTAGCGCTGTAATCAACGATTATTTTAGTTATCTATATTTAGTAATCTATTGATTATTCTGATGATTAATTGTATTTTTCAGAAATTAGAAATGCATAAAAAGATGGAAATAATTTGGTTCCTTTTGTAAGCAATAAAGTGAAAAAAAATTATTTTGTTAAAAATGCAGGAAACGTTTTTTTTTCTTTGCAAGTTTGTTTTTTACTGTTCTATGTTCTTTCAGCCAAGTGGCCTTTTTTGAGTCTGTAAACTCCAGTTACTGATTAATTATTAAATTAAGTAATGATTATTCAATTTATCTTTATTAAATCCAATTAATAATTACAGCCCTAGAAATCAGCAACTTTCACTTTTATCAGCTCTCACCGATGTTTGTCGGGTCACAATATAATTTTTTTTGTGAAATGAGTCAAAACTAATAAAACCGCTGCGGAAAGCGTTTTCTTGAGCTGATTAACTTTATGCTCACAAACAACAGCTATAATTTTCTGCCTTGTTTAAGGAGTCGAAGCGTAAATTTTGTTGTCCTCTCTTTTTGGGTTTGTTTTGTTCTGAGACAAAAAGGCGTGTCCAACCGTGACCGATGCAGATACTCTACTTTAGATTCGATTAACTTGTTAGCAGGGTTTACCGTTGCTGCATCTCTTAAGAATCCACCTCCTGTTTGGAGTAAACATAGAGGAGAATGGCAGCATATGCAACTATAACCATTAGCACTTTAGGCAGACTGTTCACAGGAGCACACAAAGTTAAAACAAGATAATCTATTTATTGGTTTGCTTCCCTTGCTTTGGCGATGCATTCATTGACAAATATTAACAGCTCATTACTAGCTTTTTCATTCATTTACCTAAATTTTTAAAGTTCTGGCAAAAAAAAGTACATATGAATTGGTGGGCTCTCCACTTGTGAGTTATATTAAATTTAGCGCAAATCTTAAGATTTACGAGATCAGAAAAAGAGACAGAGTTTCCCTTTTTTGTTTCTACTAGTTACTCAAAACCAGCCAAAATGACAGGATTGTGATTTTGTGTTATTAGACTCAGACTTACAAATGGTTGTTTTGGCATAAACACTACAAGATTTCTGAAGTATGTTTAAATGAACTCAATTGAGTTGTCCCACCAATTACTACCTCTATTTCAATAATCTTGGTGCCAAAATAAAGCTAACACTTCAGCAGCTGCTATTGCTTGAGAAAATGAGGATTTGGCATTACATAATTAGGATTCTTTTTGTGCGTTATACAGTATATGAACCATTTAGATAGAACCATCATAAATAAGGTTAAACTGGGGATTTCCTGTTTTTAATTATTTTTACATGCATAAAATTGCTCGTTTTTCATTTATTTTTTGAAATGCCCGCATTAAATGTTATCCAATTATAAGAAGAAATTGTTTTATTTGGCTCGAAGAATACCAGCAAAATATCATTTTTTTTTTGGGCACTACCGGAGCTCCATACAATGTCTTTTGGATGAAGGCTCCTGGTCAATGACGTCTGTCCTGCCGCAGCCCTTGTGCATGAACAAAAATGCTTTCTGTTCAACTCAAATGTTTATTTTTTCTATCAGCTTTCAGCCAAGTGTCTGATGTTTCTATGGATACCAAATAAGTCTATGTTTGGTAATGAGGAAAGGGGGGAAAAAAAGCTGAAACCTGCCCTTGGTATCTGTGGCGTGAGGCTCAACAAGGAACAAACCTCCCTGTTTAAGACTCCTATATCTCTATCGTAGACTGCTCAGCAGCAGCAGCAGCAGCCCGGGGCAGTTGGCAGCGTGTCGGCATCGGTCGGTGGGGCACAGGTTGGACTGAACGCCGTCGGGGTGGGACCGGGTTCCACGCCCCCCACCGCCGACCCCGAGAAGCGGAAGCTCATCCAGCAGCAGCTCGTCCTGTTGCTCCACGCGCACAAGTGCCAGCGGCGGGAGCAGGCCAACGGGGAGGTGCGGCAATGCAACCTGCCCCACTGCCGCACCATGAAGAACGTGCTCAACCACATGACTCATTGCCAGGCTGGCAAGTCCTGCCAGGGTGAGTCGGATAAATGATATCCTATATGTTGTGTTTTTTTTCTTTTGTTTTAGTGGACACCACAACATAAGCACCAGGTCTGCTTTCACTGTTTTCTCTCACTTCCTGGATTGTTCCTGGTTTTTCCCCCTCGTATCTAGGTTGAGTTATTCGCTCCTCGGCTGGCGGTTCCTCCATCATTTGTCTTTTTCTCCCGCTCTCTCTGAGCCTCCATCTGGACGTAGTTTTATAGCATCGAATGACTCACACAAGATCTTTCTTAGCCTTCTGCCTTCTGTCTTCGTTTTGACTCATTTTTTCCCTTTTTGCCTCGTTTTCTTGTCAAGTCACTGCTTTCGGTCTCACTCTGTCACAGTTTTACACATCTCCTCTGCTCTCTCTTCTTTATTTTTCACGCTTCGGCTCGTTTTGCCTAAACATCTGTTTTGTTCTTGTCCCTCAGTTGCACACTGTGCCTCGTCCAGACAGATCATCTCGCATTGGAAGAACTGCACGAGACACGACTGCCCCGTGTGTCTGCCGCTGAAAAACGCCGGAGACAAGAGGAACCAGCAGTGTGAGTGTTTCTCTTATCACTCTGCTGGCTGCCGTCGAGTAACGATTAACCAAGTTTATAATCACCGATATTCATTTTTCCCCCTCCTCTCTCGTGTCGTTGCAGCTCTGCTCAACAGTGTAAGCTTAGCGAACTCTTTAGGCGGCGCTGGGCCAGGCGGGCAGTCAAGCGCTCCGAGCCTGAACCCTACCAACCAGATCGACCCGAGCTCCATAGAGAGAGCCTACGCTGCATTAGGCCTGACGTACCAGGGAAACCAGATGCCGCAGCAGCAGCAGCAGCAGCCACAGACCGCCATGCCGAACCAAGTCCTTCACGGACAGCCGGGAATGAGGACTCTGAATCCACTGGGTCGGTTCCGTTTCTAATTCTCACAGGGTTTAGATCAGGGGTGTCCAAAACTCTTCTTGCCCCATTTAGACTACTGGTGGGGCCACAAAATTAATTAAATTCAAAAATACAAACATTAGATGAGAAATAAAGTTGAAATAATGGGACAATAAAGTCATAATATTTTGAGATTAACCATGAAATGAAGAAAAAAGCCATCATATTACAAGAATAAAGTTGAAATAATGTGAGTAAATTCATACTATGAAGTCTAAATAGTGCAAAATTAATCAAAATGGGGATAGTCTTAATATTTTGAGAATAACAATAAAATTGCAAAAATAAAGTCACGATGTTACGAATTTTGAGTTTAAAGTCAAAATAATATGAGAAAGTTATAATCTGACTTTTTTCTACTCATTTTATTTTATTTTCTAACTTTTCCAAATATTTATCATTCTTGACTCGTGGTACAGAGTGAACAGAATCATTTCTAGGGCCATAAAATGGTAGACAGCTGGCCTTTTTTTACACCCATCTTGAAAAAGTGAGTTTTTTTTTTTTGCCAATTTATCTTTTTTTGTTTTGTATATCTCTGTCAGAGTACAGGTCTTAGATTTCATCCAGAGTGGTCTTAAAAAGTCTTAAGTTTGAGTCGGTGAAACGTGCCGAAACCCCGGATGTAGTAGAGACGTCTCGGTTAGACTAGCTGCTCCAGCTACAGCAAAAGACTTGTTCTGTAAAAGCATTGACTCGGCGGTGGCTGGAGTCGAACGCATCCATCTCACCCCGGTTATTATTCGTGAACTATGTTGCATAAGAGTCCAATAAAACTGACCTATTAATCTGTTTTCTTGTCTTTTACGACCAGGCGGTAACTCCATAGGCGTGAACGGTGCCGTCGGGGTGCAGCCTCCGAACCAGCAGTCTGCGCTGCTGCCGGACGCCATGCTGCACAGCATGAATGCGCAAAGGCAAGAGCGGCTGCGGCTTTCCGTCTTCGCACCGACGCGGTTTACCGTTGTTGACAAATTCTTAAAGTCAGCGGCGGTTGAAATGTTGAGCTGTCTGGTTCTCTCCCAACCGCAGCTTGATGAGCGACGGCGTCGGGAGCCTGGGCTCCATGCCCACGGCCACGCCCCCTTCCGCCGCAGGGATGAGGAAGTCTTGGCATGAAGACATCACGCAAGACCTCCGCAACCACCTCGTCCACAAGCTGTGAGTCGGCTCTGTCCTTCAGCTTAGCACCTGGAACCGGATCACGTCATCCGCTTAGAGAAACTCCACATTCTCAAACATGTTTCCGTGCGAACAGAGTGCAAGCCATCTTCCCCACTCCCGACCCCGCGGCGCTGAAGGACAGGCGGATGGAGAACTTGGTGGCCTACGCCCGGAAAGTAGAGGGGGACATGTACGAGTCGGCGAACAGCAGGGTAGGCATCCCTCGAGCGGAGGGCGAAGAAAATGCGCCGTGAGCGCGGGGTGTTTGCTGTCGGTGTTGCGTAATTCCCTCCCACCCTCCTGCTGTGCTGCGTCCAGGCGGAGTACTACCACCTTCTGGCGGAGAAGATCTACAAGATCCAGAAGGAGCTGGAGGAGAAGAGGAGGACGCGGCTCCAAAAGCAGGGCATGATGCCCGGCCAGCCCTGCCTTCCCACGTCTGGCCTCCCACAGGGTCCGCCTGGCATGGGCCAGTCCCCGGGGCCCCCGGGGCCGCCCGGACAGCCTCCCAGTAAGTAAACGATTTATTGGACAGACTTGTTGGGAAAAATGAGTAAAAACCTTGAAATAATTTCACAAGAAAAAAAAAATCTACTTTTTATGTGAGAAATTTTATTTAATGTGGGGGAAAATGTTGAGGTTCAAGGTGGGCGATTTGGACTTAAAGTTTTGATGTATTGTGGTTGTATTGTGATGATAAACACACTCACAACTATTTTTTTAGACTGTGTGTCGCAGCATTTATAGCCCCATTAGCACAAATACTGCTCTTGAAAAAACATTCCTCTTTGCTTCCTTAGGACACCAGTCACATAAAAAGTGATTTATATCAACTGCATTTTATCATATCTTCAAATTTATTGATATTTGAACAAACGGGAGAAAATGGTAAAGCTAACAATCTTGACAATTCACAATTTGTGAGTGTTTTTAAACAAAATCAACCAGAATTTAAGATAATGAGAAATCAAAATTATCATAAGACATTTTATCACAATAAGTGATAAACAGTACAATTAATGCCCATTTTGTCATTTTGCAAAGTGAACATTTAATTGTTTTAAACTGGTGGCATAATTATTGTTTCTCCTATTAAAAACAAAAGCACCCAAAGTTTTAAATTAAATTTTGTTTCGTGATTCATTTAATTAGACTTTCTCTTCTGAGCAGCAATCTAGGAATTTATATTCTGTAGTATCACAAGTATAATTTTTTTTCTTTCCATGCAGAAAACGTTCCAACTAAATATGTAGATTTAAAAAAAAATAAATTGAAAGTGGTTTTTCTACTGCAGTAAAACAAGATTTATTATGTTTTTTAAAACCATCCCTGCCAGAGATGCTTACATGTTTTCTGTTCTGAAGTTAAAAAGATTTTTGTGATCGATTTGAACTCCTTTCAGATGGTCCTCATCCCGACACGTCCATGATCAGACCTGCTGGTCCAAATCAGATGGTCAACAGGATGCAGAACCCACCAGGTGTGTCTGTTTACCCCAAAAACGTGAATCAGAACTCGTAGTAACGTACATTGACTTGGTGTCATTAAAAGTAAATGGTTTCTACTCATTTTAGGTGAAGATTCTGATCATGTACAATCATAACATGATGGCATTTTAATAATAATTCTGATTCCCTCTTGATGCTTTTAGGAATGACTCAGTTTGCTCAGATGGGGATGCAGAATATGGGTCAGAGGTCAACGCCTCCTCTTCCTCACAACCCTCAAATGAACCAGGTCAGCCTCAGTGTCTCATGATGTCACGTGTCATTTTTGAGGATTGAAACCAAAGTGCTTTGTGTTGCATGAAGGATTTGTTGCATTGATGTTGTTGTTTTTGTTTCCAGATGGGAATGGGAGCAACACGGATGGGTCAGCCCGGCGCCCCACAGCTTCAGACCCAGTACCTTCCTCCAGGCCAGTTTCCTGGCTCCAGTCCTGGCCTCGGTTCTGGTCCTGTTGGGATGAACCAGCCAGGAGCGCAGGCTGCGGTGCCTTCTGTAAGAGTCACACCTTGGAGTTCATCTCCTAAACTTTGAAAGAGATCTGCTGTTTTCCTGTTTCACTGACTTCTATTTGGGAAAGTTTTAAAGCAGCAGCATCGTGTAAAATTGAGCTTTACATCATGTTATAATGTTATTCCCTTATCAAAAACATACCTGGAGTGTTGAATTGATTCTTCCATGCATGTCTGAGAAATTCTCTAATCTCCATGGCAACCATTCAGCTGTGCAAAATGGCTGGGTGGATCTAGCAACAGGCAGATCCCTCTTGGAGCTGCAGTTTCCAAGCCTCAGCCTCACAGAGAGACTAGCCAGCAGCAATTAGCAAACACCTGGTGGAGCTGAGCATCAGCTGAGCTCATTATACAAGCTGCTTCTCAGTGAAAAAACACTGTTGACGGGTAGTGCTGTTATAAACTTCCTGAAGGTGGAGTTTCAGAAAAAGCAGGAGTTTTTAAAGAGGCAGAGGACCAATTTCAATGTGTTAAATATCAATATAAAATTTCTTAGAAGTCAAATTTGATATATTGAGCTTTTCTATAGCAGCTGGAGGTAATATAGTTACTTGATTGGGCTAGAAAATGTCACTATATGCCTGGAAAACACACAACACTTCCCCTTTGATGCAGAAATATCCATTTTGTGCCTGATCCACTTCAGCAGAACCAGATGTCGACGCCTCCATCCATCCCCGCCAGCAGCCCCGCGGCGCAGTCCGCCTCCTCGGTCCCGTGCTCCGGGGGATCTTTCGGTCCCTCCAACGGCAACGGTCCAGGGCCGCTTCCTAACCTCCACCCGCCCTCCACTCAGCCCTCCCCCTTCCCTCACGGCCCTCCCGTCCGCACAAACTCCCCGTCGCCGGCGCGCAGCTTGACGCCCCAGCCGCATCAGACGCCACCTACGCTGCCCCGCTCTCAGACGCCTCAGCCACAGACCCCGAACACACCGCAAGTGGCCACCCCGCAACACCCCCATCATCAGCAGCAGCAGCAGCAACAACAAATGCTGCATCCCGCTCCATCTGCTCCAACGGCGAACTCAGAAAAACCCAACCAGTTTCCACAGCAAACGATTGGGGGCGTTGCATCTCCAGAGCCCCCGGCAGCTCAGATTCCCTCGGTCCCGAGCCTGAATGATCACGCGCCGCCACTGCCGCACACCCCAGTGAGTTCATTCCCGACTTTTCCTGGATAATGTTGAATAGAAAAAGCTGCACTTGTGATCCTTAAACTGTTCCCTTCTTCTCAGCCCTCTCCTAAGACTTCCCTGACAGCCGAAGGACAAGTTTCGTCCCCGGCGTCAATTACAAGCAGCTCCGACCACAACTCCCAGCTCGCTCCCGCAGAGGGCCTCACTCAGAGCCAGGAGAACATCAAGGTAAAGGTGGAAAAGGAAGAAGAGGAGGAGGAGGAGGATGATGATGATGATGATGCAGGGGGCGACACTGAAGGAAACAGCAAGGGGAAGATGTGCAAGACTCACTCTGAGGTGAAGAAAGAAGAGAAACCAGCGGTAAGATTGTCCAAACTCATCTCTATGCATGATAAATGTTTATCAATGAGGGAAAAGCATTCCCACACTAATACACCCACAATGTCCTTGCAGATTGAGGACCAGAAGCCGCCAGGAGACGCGTGTAAAGCTGAGCCCATGGACACGTCGACGTCTTCTGGGGCGGCGGTGGCATCGAGCGAAGACAAGAAGCCGCAGGTGAAGAAGGAGCCCAAAGAGGAAGAGCAGGCGTCAGGGTCACCAGCCACCAACAGCTCCTCAGCCAGCAGTCAGAGCAAGAAGAAAAGTAAGAGCAATGTTGTCAAAGCGATGAGCGTTTAGAAAACACTAACTAGACTTTTTGAAGTTTTCCTCATCCAGTTCCAAGTCTCAGCTAAAGTTAAAGTCCAAACTTTAAAGGTTCACATCTTCTACTGATGCTAACTAGCTGCTAATGAATCCTTGCTAGCTAGCTTTTTGTTTCGCCTCTGTCTTGGGTTAGTTGGGTGACATTCGTCTTCCCCACTGGCTCACTTCTGTTGCTATGTGCATTGTGGGTGCATTTAATTAAATTTTTGTTACTCATATTTACATTGCAGCCCTGGTTCAGTATTTTCTATTCTGTTCGTATTGAGGGTGTAAATAAAAGACTCAGTTTGTATTTTCCCCACCAGTCGACCCTGGAGCTCTTTGACCAGCAGAGATCTCGGTTCAGGCGGTTCTGTTATCCATCTTGTTTTTCCCCACACCTTCCCCTCCAGTCTTTAAACCGGAGGAGCTGCGCCAGGCCTTGATGCCGACCCTGGAGGCATTATACCGCCAGGACCCTGAGTCTCTTCCCTTCCGACAGCCGGTGGACCCCCCGTTACTGGGAATACCCGTACGTATTCGAACTAGTAACAAAACTAACCTGGTAAGGGACTGCACTGGCTGCCATTTTGCTTCAACTCCATCCAAGCATACCTTTTTTTTTTTTTTTTTTTTTGGGTACATTTTTTCCCTCTCCCACAGTTACTATAGTTTTTACAATCATTGTTTTTTTTAGTCTCTTTGCTGCTGCTTTTTGTTTTGCTTTTTTATTGCATGCTGAAAGCGTAGAAAATGATATTTAGGCTTGTGTGTGTGTTTGTTGTGTCAAGCTTGTAAATCAAAGCAATGGCTCTTATGAACAATTATTACATTACAAAAACATTACAGTTTTGCTTTCCATTGATTCTAAATAGCCTTTATATTAGTGGATTGCTGCACACCTTATTTTAATAAACATGAAGTGGAATTAATTACAAAAAATGTGCTGTTCATGAGCCAGATGCTTTTATTTATCAACTTCATTTTGTACGCCTTTTGTTTTTTAAAATAATTTATTTCATCCTCATAAACCATTGCTAGCTTTCTAACGCATTTCCTCACCAGCAGCGGTTTAACAGTGTTTAGGTTGGAGGTGCTTGGCACACAGGCTCTTCTGCTTTCACTGCATCTCAATTGAAGGCAACAGTATTTCACTAAGACTGGAGAGATCTAAAATAGACCAAAGTAGCTGATCAGCAAGACGACGTCTTCCACGTCCTCCAAAGTCAAGTGATGCAACTTTTACTGCGCCTTGCAATAGTATTCATTTCCTTTGACATTTTTCACATTTTGTAACGTTACAACCGCAAACATCAATGGATTTTGTTGGTAGGGCTTAAATGTGGGAAGAAAACATACATGGTTTTCAGTTAAATTTGTATTAATACCCTTACACGACCAGAATTGAATCTCAGTGTAATTCAGACCAAGGTGCACAGCTGCGGAGTTTTAGCTTAAGATGTAAAGCAACATTTTAAGCTTTGCTAACCCATCAAACTAACAACTAATCATTGACAATCTTCACAAACGGTACAAGATGACTGCAAGCTTACCCCCAAGTCACAACCATTGACCTACACGGTGAGGTCAGCCAAGGATATTATAGAACATGTAAATAATAATGTCAAAATTAAATTGGTTGTAGTCTTTAAATTACATATATATTTTGAGAGGAAGTTGTTTTTTTTAGCATTAGCTCCTTATTAATACCATGTTGCTGTAGAGCTTTCGCATTAGCTTCCACTAAATACCATGTTGGTAGGTATTTTACCATGCAAGCATTTACTGGAAGCGAATGCTAAATTGCATTAACTTCCACTAAATCCCATGTTGGTACAGCGTTTTACCATTAGCTTCCATTAAATGTCATATTGGTATAGCAGTTTAGCATTAGTTTCCTGGTATAGCCTTCTACTAAATACAGTACCATGTTGGTGTTGCGTTTTATCTTTAGCATCCGCTAAATACCATGCTTGTATGGTGGTTAGCATTAGCTTTTGCTAAATACCATGTTGGTATAGAGCTTTAACTTTTCTAAATCTAACTTTATCTATCTAAATCAAAATTTAACTTCCTCTAAATCTAAATATTGTGTTGGTGTAGCGCTTTAGCGTTAGCAGAACTAATGTTTATGGTCACAACTAACTTTAGCTAGCTGTGCTCACCACTCTGCAATATAGTCACTTGGGAGTCTAATGCAAAAAAACGCATCGTTACGGTTCATGCTTAATTGTGGTCCACTCACCAGTTCTGCACCACCATGTGTTAGTCCAGAGGTTCCTAAACCTTTTCTCCTGGATCCCCCCCCCCCCCTGTGGTTTCCAAACACTCTCTGCCCCTCCTGTAGATTACCAAAAAAGAGAGGCTACCTGGTTGAGTTGTGTGTGAGTGGTGAACATAGACAACATTGTCAGTAGCCTAGAGGCTACTTGCTGTGCTGTGTTGATATTAGCTAGTCATCATTTAGCTAACATTACCTGCATCCCAGTGACGTGTGGTCAGGTGAGGCACCTGTGATTGTGGAAAAATAATATATAATGATAAAATAATTTATATTGCTATTTTCACTCTGTGGTTTGTACTAAAAAGTGCCTATTTTTCATTTAACTTAACCAATTCTGATAAATTTTTCTTCAAAATTGCTAAATGTTTGCAGTTTCCCATTCAATGCTCGGAAGCGAAACCGGTGATGCAGCAGTGAGCTGTAGCAAACAGAACAGATTTGAGGTGAGGCAGACAGTTCTTTTGCCTCAAGGCAGGGGGCGCTCATGATCCCAGACATTATGACTCCACAATTGCAGAGTAAGAGAAAGTAAGAGCGAGCTAGCAGCTAGCCATGCAGTAAAGTCAAGTGCAGCGATATATTTATAGTTTTCTCCTCTTACCACAGCAATCACTAATTAATAATCCCAAAGTAATCATTAAGCCTAAAACCATGCTACTGCAACAGACTGAATGTTTTGCTCTTTGTGTGGGAAATATCCGAGTGTTTATTTTTTGTGGCGGCGTTGTCAGTTGCTATGGCAACGAGTCTGCTTGTAGCTGCGCTGATACAGAGAGCAAGAGAGACGTAGTTTTGAGTTGTTCTATAACGATTTTTCCCTTTGCTGCGGAGCAGCACAAAATTAATAATATTAATAATATCTATGAAGATGATCAAGTTTGATTGCGTTAACGGAATTATTCTACGGTGGCAGTGCAGCTATGGATGGCATTTAAAGGAATAGCCTTTTTCCCCTCCAGCATTGTCCGCATGTGCAAAATTTTCTTATGTAAACAATAACTTTCATGGGGTCTAGATTTCTAAATTTGATTATGATTAAGTCAGTGCCTCACCAGCTATGATTCTCACTGCTGTATCCAACAGCTTTACTCAACTCAGTCAGTTAGTTTGAAAGAAAAACTGTAAAAATTCTTTACGTTTTTGCTGGTTTGCTGCCATGATACAAACACACGCCTGAGAGCAGCAGCAGGTCTCCGTCGCTGCCACACAGGTGCAAACCCAGCGTGAGCGTCGTAGCGCTCTTGTTGTTTAAAGGCAGCTCGGAAAAACAGGTTACAATGTGTTAACGACGACTTATACAGTTTTAACTGCTGAAAACAGTGACAGAGGACACAGATAAGTGCAGAAGCCCCTATTGTATCAAATTGACATAGGAATAACAGAAAGTTGGTCATTCTAAGGTAAAACCCCAGCGCATACAGCGTTTGTTGTTTTTTTCATTCATCTATACCTCTTCCCATGCCCCCCCCCCTCCTGCAATGGCATGGCGCCCCACAGTTTGGGAACCTCTGTGTTAGTCCGTCATATAATATCCCAATAAAATTCACTGAAGTTTGTGGTTGTACGAATATTGCCGCACAAAATGTTTGGTTTTGAAAATATCTAGAAATATCTTGATTCATTTCGTTTATTTTTCTGCCCAAACAACTGGAGTGTGGCTCTGCAGGCTGTCTTGCTAATATTCATCATTTGTTTGTTGGTGTGAGTTGCTCCATTCAGATACGAGGGTCTTTTCATATCTCTTGTTGCCATAGTGACACCAAGATGGACCCTGCTCTTTGAAACTCACACCTATTAGTCTTTTTTTTTTTTTTTTCCTCTGTTGTTGGAGTGCCTAAAAAGCCTATTCTTCTGCTCGCACTCCTCTTCGCTTCTCTGTCGAACGGCGCTGCGTTTTCAGGAGAAGCGAACTGGAAGACGGCTCGGCGAACCCTCCAGCCGCCGACGCGCTTTCTTCACCTCAACACTGTTGTCCTCAGCGTTGTCACCTTATCACCACTCATGCTGCTGGCATTGTAGCTTAAAAGCGTAGATCCGTCCTGCCTGTTGCTCTTTCTTTTCATGGCTTTGCACCCTGGTCAGTTGCTTATCATGGAGGTTTTGTTCAGCCGTGTTTCTAAGTCAGTAGCTCTGCACCAGTTGGTGGCGATTTGACCGATGACATGCTTGTAAAATCCACCTGCATCTTTGGGTAGATTTTACCTGGAGCTGATTGGTCTTCTGGCTGATGGGGCAGGGGCGGGTAGTTAGATTGGAAGTGTTGGGTGCAAAGCAGAGAGCTGGAGGGCAGAAGTTGTCATGTCTCTCTGTTTGCACATGAACCTTCTTCTTTGCAGCGCTCAACAACATTGTCCCCCTGCACCCTCTTCTCTCCCTACTCTGGTCCTGTCGGCCGCCTGCAATGCCTCTCCCTGATGTCGATGATGACGCTGCTCGTCCTCCTCCGTCTCCCACCTTACGAATCAACCGCCTGGCTCCTCTTTCCCCATCTTTTTCCTTCCCCCCCATTCTTCCTTTTGTCCCCCCTCCTCAACTCTTCAACCTGACCTCTTAACGTGGGCGACCATCCCAATCCAGGACTACTTTGACATCGTCAAGAACCCCATGGACCTCTCGACCATTAAACGCAAGTTGGACACGGGGCAGTACGAGGAGCCATGGCAGTACATTGAGGACATCTGGCTGATGTTCAACAACGCCTGGCTATACAACCGAAAGACGTCGCGGGTCTACAAGTACTGCTCCAAGCTGGCTGAGGTGTTTGAGTCGGAGATCGACCCGTTATGCAGGGGCTGGGCTACTGCTGTGGGAGGAAGGTAAATCAGATTTGCATTATGTGGTGTGTGGGTTCAGGAAAACAAGGGAATCTCTTACCTGGTAGAGTGGAAAGTATGGTGTTCTAAACATGCTGTGGCCTACGCTAAATCTACTGATGACGTTCTTGATAATGACAGATATTCTATCCCTTCAGCCTTAATGCTCTTATCATATCACCACCTTCAAAAAATAATGGCCCAAGTCATTTTTGTTCCAAAAGTAATTTTGGCAACAACAAAAAAAATCACCATATTTTTCTTTCCAAAAAATGTTTAAGGCCAAAAAAAATCAATTTTAGTCAGGCCATTAATTTATAGAAATATGTTAAGGTTTTTGCGCTCAGCAGTCAGTTATCCTGCGGCCTGCCGTGTCTGAGTTTAAAATGTTTAAAGTTGACAGGAAATTTGAAAATATCACTTGATAATTATGATTTATTGGAATATTAATGTCTTAACACCAACTATGAAGTCTTAAAAGTGCAAACATTTAAGGAAAATTTAAATAAAAACAAAAGCAATACTAAGCCTGGTGGGGGCACAAGTAAAGCCTGGTGGCCCACCAGGCTTATAATGCACTGGGGACAGTCCCTGTATGTAACCAGTTGCTCACGTTAGCTTAGCATTTAATCAATAAAAACATCATCAGCAGGAACTGAAAGTGGCTTTATTTGCCACATACATTTTTACAAGCTACTAATGTGGCAGTTCTTGTGATATTATCATAACATTATTTTAGCTTTCTTAACTTTGTTGACTTCTAAAATGATTTAACTTGTATAGAAACATTTTCTGTCACTGACCAGAATAACAGAAGGGAGAACTTGAGTGATCCAAGCATCATTTGTGAGTTAGTTGATAGAATACTGGGGAGATTTAATGTCATTTTATGACTCATTGAAGCCACTATGTTCTCAAGCCTGTTTATGAAATATATTTCAGTAACTTTGAACATTGGAAATTTCTGAACCTGAAGCTGATGAGATGGACAGGTGTGAATTGTAGTGGTTTCTTTTTTTTTTTGAGGAAAGAATGACTGTCTGTGTTCATTTTCTAACATTTCTCTTTTTGTTTTCTTTGTCTCTTTTCTTTTACAGTACGAGTTTTCTCCCCAAACTCTTTGCTGCTACGGAAAACAATTATGCACCATCCAACGCGATGCTTCTTATTTTAGTTACCAGAACAGGTAAGACCCTTATCAGGATGAACCTGCTTTCAGAACACTTATTATATTTTATTTTATTTTATTTTATGTATTTACTTTTGAGAGAAAAAAAATGAAGCTGCTGGGATCATCTAGTCTGTTGCATTTTGTTTTCCCACGTTAAATAAATTTCCTGCAGCGAAGCATCAGTCAGTGCAATCACAGAAGAGATTGATTTGTGACTTCAAATATTTACCGTGGCACCATCACCATCTTCATAGTTCACTGTTTTTGTTTTTTTAATTTTCATGATGTCATTCATAAAGTGGGCTCCCTTCTCCTCCGCCGGTGGATTATTAGCGGCGCCGTTGCTGCCGCTGGCTAAAACCGTAACACCCGAGGGCTCGCGTGTTTTCTGCCTGGGAGCCGGGTGCGTTTGTTTTCTCCACCAGAAGGAAGGGCGCCCGCTTTATGAATGAGCAGAAAGGATGATGGCTCGCTGTTGCTTTATCTGTTTCCTCATTCACCTATTCATATTTTGGAGCCTCGTATCCTCGCTGCTCTGCTGCCCTGCGGCTCCCAGTGCTCTCTCATGTTGCTGTAATGTTTTTGTTGTTGTTGTTGTTGTTTACCACTGAATGTCTGATGCTAATCTTTGCTTTGCCTTGGCTCTCTGTCCTCTGTTGGTTGTTTTTTTTTCCACCTCCCGTTCGCCCCCTTCCCCTCTGTCTCTCCATCTTTGTCTTTGTGTCCAACCTGTAACAACTTATTTTCCGTCTTTTTTTTTTCTTTATAATTCATTTTGACCTTTCCCCCATCTCCATCCTCTCCCCCCTCCTTCCTGTTTTTTTTCTTTCTTTTACGCTTGTGATGTCTGCATTGGCCTGCTTTTGGTGTGACCAATCATCCACTCCAAAATTAATGCGCAATCTCAAAACCCGCCCGCCCACACAAAAACCGCGCATCATGATTGGCCGCTACCTACCTGGCGACGACCCACCTTGCCCTCCTTGCCTCAACCTGTGTGTGCGCGCTCCCCCGGCCTGCCCTGCCCCGCCCTGCCCTGCCCTGATTGGTGGCTGCTTCTTCGCTCCTTCTCTGTGATTGGCTGTGCTGATGACGAACGGTGTAGTTCACCAAAATATGGGCTTCTTGCTGACAGGTACCACTTCTGTGAGAAGTGTTTCAACGAAATCCAAGGCGACAGCGTTTCCCTGGGGGACGACCCCTCTCAGCCTCAGACGTGAGTACCGTCACACTCTTAAACACACAAAACGTAGCGGCTGGCCCAACTGAAACCGACTGACTGCCTCGGCAGATTTGATTACATACTAGTGATAATGGGTCAGAAGTACAGAGCTGTCTGTAGGTTTTTACTGTATGAGCAGATTTTTCAAAGTCCTACTTAACTCTACTAAAGGAGTCGCACTCCGTCGTCTTTAATAAATAGAAATGTAGGGAAGCAGCTAACGATCATTGTAGCAATCATTTATTCTGATGATTAATCGGATATTTTCACAGCCTGCAGATTTTTTATTTAGCCACCCAAGCATTTTTACACAATATTAGAACTATATTAAAATATGCAAATAATGCGTGTTTTTACATAAAAAAAATATTGTAATGTTTAAAATGCAATGACATAGCATTCTGATCATTTGTCACAAAATCTTCAGCTAAAAAAAATACTGTTCTAATCTGTTCATTATATTTTTAAATAGTAATTTGATGGGGAAAGTTGCTCAATAGGAGATTTTTGCTTTCTTTTTAAAAAAAAAATTTAATAAGAAGGTTTCAACTTGAATGCAACATGTAAATTTGTTTTGTACATTTTTGGCTTAAATCCTCCTCTGACTGTTCTTTCAACAAATGACACTTTTTAAGAGTCTTTACACTCCAGTTAATGATTAACCAATGAATAAAATAGTGGACGATTATTTCAATAATCGATTAATCGAGATTCATTCGATTAATCATGACTTGTTTGATTAATGACAATTAATTTGATTAATCGCTACTAATCCTTTCATTCCTATAGTATTTTTGGATTAAAACAAGGATTTTAGGGTTTATGAAAAATAGTGATTCTAAATCTGCCACGACATAAAAATAAGACAAATATTGCTGCAAAAATAATGCTTACAATTTATCAAAGTGGCTACTTCACTACAGCAGGAATGTTCTGGTAGGTTCTGTGAAGTCCGCCGACGTTTCAAAATGCTACGGTTTCAAAAATGGCGGCAGAGAAACGTCTCAAAGAATTTTCTTTAGCTGTTCGAAGCATAGCTCGGTGTTGCCACTCCCCAGCTGAACAGACGTGTTTGTCTTTTTGGAAATACTTTGCAAAAACAGAAAACTAAAGTAGCATTAACTAACTTGATTTAAAATAAGGCATCCATGTTTTTAAAATAATGTTTGGCTCATCTGTTAAGCAGCAGAATGCAGGCTAGCACCGGAGCAGATATCCGAATGGATTGTGTAAATACTTGAACCTGTGGTGTCTATATTCAAGTTGATCATATTTTGAGGATCTCATAGACTCTTTACCACCGTTTTCAACCACAGAAGGTTTTAAACAAACTCAACACGTTCCAAGACCCACAAGTCTAAATGCTAAAAGGATAATCTTGAACAGTTCAGCTTCTCTTTTCACTTCATTTGTCTCCTAAAAAATGTGGATTTAATACAGTTTCTGCTTCTCAAAATTATTTTTTGTGAAATATACTGGACTAAAGTTTATTAGTTTTGTTTTCTGTAATAATCAGGACGTCTGACTTGAAAAGTAAATGTAACTTTTACAAATAATTTTACTCATTCTTCAGAGAATCAAATATATTCCCCTTCTTTTCCCCCCACAGGTCCATCAACAAAGATCAGTTCCAGAAAAAGAAGAACGACACGCTCGACCCTGAGCTGTAAGTGCTCCTCCTCCTCCTCTTCTTCCTCCTCTAGTGTCGTTATTTGACTCTGCACGGTGTGAACGTCCAGCGGGCCTCCGCTCAGGAGCGTCTCAATACACATTTCCTGACTCTGGTTTTGTCTCTGCTCAGCCTCGTGGAATGTATCGACTGCGGTCGTAAAATGCACCAGATCTGCGTTCTGCATAATGAAACCATATGGCCGTCAGGGTAAGGAGGCCGTTGTGAACAACACACACACTCTGTTGCTCAAAGCATGTCTTGGTTCTTCAGAAGTCCTTTAAAAATAGTCGGGGGGGAGAGAAAAGGCTTTGAAATATTAAAGAGCAGTGATTCCTTAAAGTTAAACCCCACTTCCTGTGGTCTGTTTGTCACATAAGCATGGGAGCAGTTTTCCAGTGTCAAGAACGGCTTTATTTATTTCTTCTCCGTTCGCAGCTTCGTATGCGACAACTGCCTGAAAAAGGCCAACAAGACGCGAAAGGAGAACAAATACGCAGCCAAAAGTAAGTGAAGTTGTACAACCGAACATTCTGCTTTTGTATCGTTGGTGACATACGTCGCCGACACTCTGGACCCTTAATGAGGGGAGTTTTTTTTTTTCCATCTCATTCGTTTGTTTCGTTGCAGGACTTCCTCAGACAAAGCTGGGGAACTACCTGGAGACGCGAGTGAACGACTACCTCAAGCGGCAGAGCCACCCCGAGTCCGGAGAGGTCACCGTCCGGGTGGTCCATGTCTCGGACAAGGTGGTCGAGGTCAAGCCGGGCATGAAGTCCAGGTGAGCGCTTGGCAGGTTTCTTTCTGCGTAAGCTTGGATTTTGTGTGAGTTTTTGACAAATAAGCAAGCGAAATGGGGTTTTTTATGTTGTTTTTTTCAAAATTGTTGTATCTGTCCATGAAGGTTTATTTTTTGTGTTAGTGTGACTCTTAACTTTCCAAAGGTGTGCTTTTCATTTGGATTTTATATTGAAATTACATTTATTTCTTCCCATCAGTTTGCTTCATCAGAAATTATCCTGTTGCGTGACATGAAAGCTGTTTTGTTTTAAATTAAAATGTTTTACATTTTAATTTAAAACATTTTATTATAACTCCCTTTATTCACATCTGTTTTTGTAAAAGTGTGGTACAATTTGATGTTTTCTAATTAATCATACAAAAAGAACAACACTGCTTCTTAATCACACAAGATATTTCATATTAATGATGTCAATAAGACCCTCGCTGCTGATAATTTCCTTGTGTTCTCTTGAAATTTACCTCATTTTCTACTAGCAAAGGTGTTTATTTGTCAAAATTATGAATGTCGCACCAAATGATGTATCTCGCGCTATATAACAAACGGCAGCTATATATATATATATATATATATATATATATATATATATATATATATATATATATATTTCAAGTTATTTTGATCTTTTCTTGACTTTCCTGGCCGTTTTCTTCCAGGTTCGTGGACAACGGCGAGATGGCCGAGTCGTTCCCGTACAGGATGAAGGCCCTGTTCGCCTTCGAGGACATCGACGGAGCCGATGTGTGTTTCTTCGGCATGCACGTCCAAGAGTACGGCTCCGACTGCCCTCCGCCCAACCAGAGACGGGTGTACATCTCGTACCTGGACAGCGTGCACTTTTTTAAACCGCGACACCTGAGGACCGCCGTCTACCACGAGATCTTGCTGGGCTACCTGGAGTATGTCAAGAGACTGGGGTAAGACGGCAAAGGGTGCTTGTGGAAAAACATAAAAGCTGGGTTTTAATACGCGGAGATTAAACTCGAAGCTGTTTTGCAATCTTAGGTATACAACGGGACACATTTGGGCGTGTCCTCCCAGCGAGGGAGACGACTACATCTTCCACTGCCACCCGCCGGACCAGAAGATCCCAAAGCCCAAACGGCTGCAGGAGTGGTACAAGAAGATGCTGGACAAGGCTGTCGCTGAGCGAATCGTCCATGACTACAAGGTGATGCCTTTGTTTGGGAATACGGCTCCACTTTGTTTTCAGGGTAGTTTTTAAAGAAACCAAACTTTGTAAAAGTTTGTCATTTTTGCCTTTTTGTCACGTCACAACATCAAAAGTCACATTTTATTGTAAATTTATGACCAAAGTTTCACAGGAGTGTGAATTAGAGGAAGTGTTGTTTTTGAAAAACCGGAAAAATAACATCCTGAATGTACCGTTTACGATAAACACATCAGTGGTGGCTGCATCATGCTAAGAAGCAGGTCAGAATTTTATGTGAAGATGAACTAAAGGATGAAAGCATGTGGGAAGACGTGGAGTCCCAATAAAATTCATTTAAGTTTATATTTGTAAAATATGAATAAAATTCACCTGTTTACAGCAGCACAGCAACAAAAATAAAAAAGTCTTAAAATAAGGCAGACAACTCTATATTAATGAAGGACCTACGGATGAAACTTCTAAGATAAATAAATGCAAAATATTTTTTAATTTGATTCAAATGAAAAACAACAGTTCTTCATTTATCCAAAAGGGGAATTACATATAACTCATCTTCCAAGTATCTTCACATAGTTGTTGTGTGCAGGAAGGATCTCGGGTAGCAGTCAGTGTTGCGATGAATCTGAATAAGCCTCTGACTGAATATTATTGCTGTGTGTCTCGTGGCTGTCATAACATGCTAACAGTTCAGTGGAGATGACTACTCCACTGAACTGGGAGGATCCACCTTGTTTGCTTTGGCTGCTCCTTTTCATTAAATCTTTTTTTTTGGGGGGGGGGGACTTTTAGGACATTTTTAAGCAGGCGACAGAAGACCGCCTGACGAGTGCCAAGGAGCTGCCGTACTTCGAGGGCGACTTCTGGCCCAACGTGCTGGAAGAGAGCATCAAGGAGCTGGAGCAGGAGGAGGAGGAGAGGAAGAGGGAGGAGAGCAGCACCTCCAACGAGAGCACCGACGTGAGTCAGAACAAGAATCCGCGGCGGTCTCGTCTCGCTGCCGCCTCTGGACGGCTATTGACTCCGTTTTCGTTTAAACCTCCACAGGCCACAAAAGGAGACAGCAAGAATGCCAAAAAGAAGAACAATAAAAAGGCGAACAAGAACAAGAGCAGCCTGAGCCGAGCCAACAAGAAGAAGCCGGGGATGCCCAGCGTTTCCAACGACCTTTCCCAGAAACTCTACGCCACCATGGAGAAACACAAAGAGGTATGTCTTTTTATTTCTTTTATTACCCCCATAAACTTTAGTGTGGTCTTTTGAAATCAATTTGAACACAATAAAATAAAAGTTTGAAACGTTGAAAAAAGCAAGGCCGTTTTCAGGAAACGTTCCCTCAAGCGTTCTCCGTTTCGTTTTGGCAGGTTTTCTTCGTCATCCGCCTGATCGCCGGCCCCACCGCCAACTCACTGCCCCCCATCACCGACCCCGACCCCCTCATGGCCTGCGACCTGATGGACGGCCGCGACGCCTTCTTGACCCTGGCCCGTGACAAGCATTTGGAGTTCAGTTCCCTGAGGAGGTCCATGTGGAGCTCCATGTGCATGCTGGTGGAGCTCCACAACCAGAGCCAGGACCGCTTCGTCTACACCTGCAACGAGTGCAAACATCACGTGGAGACCCGCTTCCACTGCACCGTTTGTGAGGTAAGAATGTCCAAGTTTCCACTAGGAAACTGCAAAATATACACAGGATGTGTCTAAAATTAAGGCCTTAAAATGTCTTAAATTTGTTTAAAAGATTTAAGTTGGCCTTAAATTCGTTAGTCACAGGTTTTAAGTTGTGTGTATTATTTAATCTTGAATATTTTATGTAGTCCATTTTTCTAGTTTCACTTTTCTGTCAGGCAAATGCTTGAGTCACTTTTTCATTGCTTTCTGTGACTAGTACTGGTAAATAGCTGCTAATACACCATTGCTAGCTGGCAAAAAGTGTATTAAATACATAACTAATAGTAAATAGTAAACTACCGTATTTTCCGCACTATAAGGCGCACCTAAAAACCTTAAATTTCCTCTAATATATAGACCAATATTGAGCCACAATAGGTCTAGCAACTACGGTAAGCAGCTGCCTACTTCATTTTCCCCATAGAAGAAGCGCGCAGTGCATGCTGGGATAGTTATCAAAAAACTGGTTTGTTAATAAAGTTTGACTGACCTATCTACCCATAGACATGTCTATATGAAAAAATTTTAAAATAGGCCATTCATTGAAGGTGCACCTTATGATCCGGTGCATCTTATAGTGCGGAAAATACGGTAATAGTAAAGTAGCAGGAACCATTGGTTTATTTCCTTCAGTAGAAAGGAAACAAACTTTTCTAGCTAGCTAGCTTGTTTTTTTGTGTAAGAGCAATTTTATTGCCAGTTGGCTGGAAGACATTTGTCTTCGCCACGGGATTATTTTTATTTCTGATTCATACAATGCTGCATTCATTCTGAAGAAAAGAGCCTGTCACTGCAGGAGTTAAGGCTGTTTCTTTTGCACATTTCTGTTTTGAAGCTGGTCTTAAATTTAAATTATAATTATCTTAAAAGTCTTTAGTTTGAGTTGGTGAAACCTGCACAAACCGTCTAAATTCATTGAACTAAATTAAGGCCTTAAAATGTGTTGGTCTTGGATGTGTCACAGGTCTTAAATTTGATCATGAAAAAACTATTTAACCTTGTTTTTCTCACAAGACTTTTCAAACAGGCAAAAATTGAGTCACACACGGGCATTTTCATTACGTTCTGAGTCTTTTGAGACAAACTGCTAACTAGCTGCTAATATGTCCTTCCTAGCTAATTTTTTTGTGTCTCACTCTACAATTTGCCTTTGTATTTTGAGCTTGTTTGTGCAAGCTCAAAATTTCACATACACGAAATTCACTGGTCGCTCAGCAGAATTTCATTCAAGGTGGCTTTAGAAGGATCTGAAAAGGTCTTGAATGCGATTTGGTGACGCTTGTAAACATTATGTAATGATATCTACATTCATTTTTTTTTTTCCCCATCAGGATTATGACTTGTGCATCACCTGCTACAACACTAAAGGCCACGAGCACAAGATGGACAAACTGGGGCTCGGCCTGGACGACGACAGCAACAACCAGGCGGCGGCGGCCACTCAGAGTCCAGGCGACTCCCGCCGCCTCAGCATCCAGCGCTGCATCCAGTCGCTGGTCCACGCGTGCCAGTGCCGCAACGCCAACTGCTCCCTCCCGTCCTGTCAGAAGATGAAGCGCGTCGTACAGCACACCAAGGGCTGCAAGCGCAAGACCAACGGCGGCTGCCCCATCTGCAAGCAGCTGATCGCGCTGTGCTGTTACCACGCCAAGCACTGCCAGGAGAACAAATGCCCCGTCCCGTTCTGCCTGAACATCAAGCAGAAGCTCCGGCAGCAGCAGCTGCAGCACCGGCTGCAGCAGGCGCAGATGTTGAGGAGGAGGATGGCCACCATGCAGAGGGTGGGCCAGCCTGCGGGGGCGCCGCCCGGGGGACCCATGGTGGGCCTGCCGTCGCCGGGAGCCAACAGCGCCACGGCGCCCAGTACGCCCACGTCAGTCGGCACCCAGCCGCCGAATCCCCACACCCCGACTCAGAACATGCCCCCGGTCCCGGCGCAGGGCATGGGTCCTGGAAACGGGATGCAGCAAGGAGCGATGGCGGCCCAACATCCGCTGAGCCAGTTCCAGCAGATGAGCGGCGGAGCGGCTGCAGCAGGAGGGATGATGAACTCCCCCAGCAACACCAGCAGCAGCAGCAGATGCTTGCTCAGATGCCGCAGCAAAGCGTCCCAGGGGGCAACCCCCACCCGCCGTACGCCGCCAGACCGCCAGGCTCCTCCCCCATACACCAGTCCCAGGGGAAACCATTGATGGGCTCGTCGACGCCGCCTCAGCAACCCGGTGGGGCTGTGATGCCCGGCAACGCGGCAGGGCAGCAGCAGCCTCCTGGCCAGCCGCCCCCGTCCGGCCCCCCACCTGCAGCCGTGGAGATAGCCCTGAAGATCCAGCAGGTGGCCGACGCCCAAAGGAGGCTGGGCCTGCAGAGGCAAGCCGGCGGCGGCGGCAGCAGCGACAGGCATGATGCCGTCTCACCCGCACCACCAGCCGGGTCAGCCGCAGCAGATGCCCATGGGGCATGGCGGTCCCGTGGGGATGGTCGGACCACAGGGGATCCAGCCGCAGAACCAAACGGCTGTAAGAGCCCATATGGATCAGCAGCAGGGTCCGATGCAGGGGATGATGGCCGCTGGCGGACACATGCAGCAGCAACCCCCGCCGCAGGGTAACCTGCCACCACAGAGGATGGGCGCGCCGCTGCAGAACCCGCAGCAGCAGCAGCAGCAGCAGTGGACCGGACCGGGGATTCCACCACAGCAACGGCAGGCGATGATTAACCAGATGACCCATCAAGCCATAATAGCAGCGCAGCAGCAACAACAACAACAACAACAGCAGCAGCAACAACAACAGCAGCAGCAGCAGCCGTCGCATCAAACAGCTCAGGGGCATGCTGCCATGATGAACATAGCGCAGCAGCAGCAAGGGTCCGCTGGCGGGAACATCCCCCAAGCGGCTCTACAGGAGCTCCTCCGCACCCTCCGCTCCCCCAGCTCGCCGCTGCAGCAGCAGCAGGTCCTCAACATCCTGCGCTCCAACCCGCAGCTCATGGCTGCTTTCATCAAGCAACGAGCCTCAAAATACAAGGGCGGCCCCGGCGGAGCGGATGGCGTCCCAGGAGGGGGTCCGGGCCCCGCTGGGGGGCCGGGTGGACACGCCATGCCTGGAGTCAACCCACAGGTGAACATGAACGCTGCAAGCGGCAGCCAGCCGGGGATGCACATGGGCGGTCAGGGAGGAGCCAACGTCAGCATGGTGTCCATGTCTCAGCTGCAGCAGGTACAGCAGCAGCTGCAGCAGCAGCAACAGCATCAGCAGCAACAGCTGCAGCACCAGCAGCAGCAGAGGCCGATGCTGAGCAGTTTGCAGCAGCAGCAGCAAGCGGTGGGCCGAGGTATGCAAGGTCAGGGGTCGCAGATGGGCAACATCAACAATCTCCAGGTGCGAGAGTTGCTTATGAGGCGGGCAGCAGCTGCAGCAGCAGATGCAACAGCAACAGCAGCAGCAGCAGCAGCAGATGGGGATGAATCACAGTCAGTTCCAGCAGCCGCAGCCCCCTCAGGGGCAGGGATTCATGGGGCAGGGGCCCCCCGGAGGCCCCCAGGGGCAGCAGGCGCAGGGATACCCGGGGTCCGCCCAGCAGCAGGTCACGGTTGCCCTGCAGCAGAGGCTGCAGCTCCAGCTGCAGCAGCAGCAGCAGCAGCAGAACAGCATGGCTGCCCTCCAAAGTGGCGACGCGGGTCCAGGAGGCGGAGGCGTTGCTCAGCAACCGCCTCAAGGCCCGCAGCCTCCCCAGGGTGGGCCCACCCCTCCGTCTTCCCAGACGCTTTTCCAACAAACTCTGCCACAGAGGCTGCTGCAGCAGCAGCAGCAGCACCTCGGCTCCGGCAGCTCGCCCGCCCAACACAGCAACCCCATGAGCCCCCAGCAGCCGCCGCAGCAGATGGCACCGTCGCCGCACCCCCACCTGCAGGGCCAGGCGCTGACCACGTCGCTCGCCAACCAGGTGCGCTCGCCGCAGCCCTCGCCACGGCCGCAGTCCCAGCCGCCTCACTCCAGCCCGTCTCCGCGCATGCAGCCTCAGCCGTCGCCGCATCACATCTCGCCGCAGGTGCAGACGGGCTCGCCGCACCCGGGCCACCTGAACCAGCACCACCCCGGAATGGTGGTTCCCCCGCAGCAGCAGACAAGCCAGCAGGCGAACGCCATGGAGCAGTTTGGCTCCGACCAGAGCACCATGCTCTCCCAGCTGAGTGGCATGGCCGGTCTGCACGGGCCGGCCGGCGCCGGCGGTCCCGACCCGATGGGCCAGAACATGAACCACAACTCCCTAGACCACATGTAGAGAGGCTCAGCGAATCTCTGCTCAAACTGCACTCACCAAGGACAGTATTATTATTCCTTAGCCTTTTTTTTTTTTTTTTTTTTTTTTACTACTATTAAAAAGTTATTTAAAATGTTTTCAATAAAGATGCATTGAACTGAACTTCCTATGGGAGATGAACAATAAATGGAGCAGTTGTTAAATGAGTTAGAATGAATTGTAACTTATTGCTGTTAATATATATTTTTGCCAACTTGAGGACAAAGGTGGGAGTATGGGGTGATTTCCTTGTAAACAAAAGTACTTGCCTTTTTTTTTAAATATGTTTTTACAATTTTAAAAGGAGGGTCAAGGACTAAAGAAATTATTTTAATGCAAGTATTTTGTTTAGTTTTGCATCATTCAGTTTTTTTTTTTTTCTGCATAGTGATGCTACATATCTGTAAATTCAAACACAAAGCATTTTTTCTTTTTGTATCGTTTGGGCTTGTTTTATTTATTCAGTTTCATCAGAGGTGGGCTGCGGACGTCCTGAGACCGCTTCACTCTATTTCAGTTTTTCGTCTCTCATTTTCCTTAAGCTGTCCAGGTGGGAACGACGTCAACGTCCGAGCCCGAGATGTCACGCTGGAAGAGACATTTTTCTTTTAATATTTTTTTATTTTCCTCGCAGACGTGCAAAGCCCTCTCCCTCGAATGTGTGCCCACTCCTTCCTTTTAAAGACTTCAGATGGAGCTGCGGAGGCTTGGGGAGGGGGGATGCATACCTTTGTGCCTGTAATGTTTTACATATGTGGGCTGGGATGTATACAAATGGGAATGGGTGGCTTCTTCTTCTTTTCTTTTTTAGGATTCTACTGTTAAATAAACAGAGGATGACGATGATCCAAATGAACTGTGTTGCACAGAAACGAGGCGAAAGCCGGCAGTCGGTTAGTCTCTTTCTTCCTCTTCCCCTTTGCTGCTTCCTTTGGACTTTTTAAATCCTCCTCTGGTGGAGGACAGGCTCCCTCCTTATAAACCGTATCCTCTTTATCTTTCTGCTCAGAACTTTGGGAGTTAATTTAATATTTTTTACTGTACAAAGGAAACAAACTGTGGACTCAAATACTGTTTTTTTTATAATAAAATGAAAATTAGCAATACTTATGTGTCCTGCATGTTTATTATTGGCCCCAGGTATCTAAATCTGATCAGGCGTTAACATATGCTCATATTCACGACTAAGTTTTTTGCTAATTTGGCGTTTTTAGCAGTGAAATATTTCAATATATAATGGAATGTGATTTTTATATAATATATATATTTTAAATCAAAATGTTTATGTCTGGGGAGTCCAAAGTGTGGCCCATGGTCCACTTGTCCTCAATATGATTTTGTTCGGCCCATTAAACCATGTCACGAATTGTAAAAATTTGGTCAACAAAATAGAAAAAACAAGAAATTTTGAAATATCTTTTTCTTTCAATAAGTCAAGAGTCCGAAGTTCTTTTTATTATTTGGATCTTTAATAAGTCAGAAACGGAGTGACGAAGGTCCAGAAAAATTTGCAGTACCGTAATTCCGCCACACTTTGCGCAATGTGAAAACTTTCACCAGTTTCTGAAAGCGGAGACGTTGCGCTTTCTTGATGATATTGGGTTATTACGGTAATTTCACCGCAATAACCCGTAGCAGGAAGTGAAATTAATCTGAGGAGCGCTCTTTTAATAGACGGTAAATTGAGAAAATAACTTACTAGATATTGAAAATTCTAGTTCTTATGGATAAAAGGGCAAATATATATTTACTCACAGGACATTTAAAAAATTACGTACAATTAAAAGACGCAAAAATATCAAGGCGGAGATTTTAAATTTAGGAGATAAAGGATTAATGATATATTTAAGTTTATTAAGCACCATGGCTATTTTTTATGGCCTACCACTAGTTTAAATTTAACAGTTTTGTCCACCAGGGCAAAAGGCTTTGACACCCCTGTCTTTAGTTTTAAATCCCGCAAGCTTCAGAGTGCATTTTTGAGGTCAAACACTGATGATAGCAGGAAAGTCTAGGTTCTCCAATTCATCCTGAAGGTCTTATGTTGGGTTGGAGTCAGGACTTCAGTAATCCATGTCTGTTTGGTTCTTACTTTCTGCAGTCATGTTGGTAAAGGGAACTTCCCTAAAATATTCCCACAAAGTTGGGAGCTTGAAATCACCTAAAACATCTTGATATCCTATAGCATTCAAAGATCTTGTTTCACTGGAGCCAAGGAACTGAGCCCCAAAATCCTGAAAAACAGCCATGTAATGTCATTTCCTCAGCACCAAATGCTCCACTTGTCAGGCAAGTGCCAATTCCCTGGGAACTGCCAAACCCAAGCTTGTTTATTGGATTGCCTGGTCGTCACGATTGTTTCATGACTGCAGAGAACATATTTCCACTGCTGCATCCAACCATTTGGATCACTCTTGGTTGCTCTGTTTCCATTACAAATGCTTCAATATTTTTGCTAATGTTGATTTTGCTATTGCTGTTTCCCTTAAATAAGAAATTAACACGCTAATCTTGTTCATGATAAGTCATTCAAAAATCTTGGATTTTAAACGTAAACTCTTGCATGAAATATATTCATAATTCAGCCATCAGAGGAGAGGTCAGCCTCAACAAGCAACAAGCCCCTTATACTAGGGAGCGGAGTTTGGGGGACATTTTAGTTGTCGATGTTATAGAAGAGTAATCAGTTGAACATGTTCGAATGACACACATTGTCCGAAACAACACAACAACAAAAAAACCCCAATCATCCTCCCACTACTTCCTGTCGTCTTCTTGGATGTCTTGACTAGAAGAAACGTTGGGTTGTTGATCACGTGACTCTTGTGACGCAAAATATGAATTTCCGTTGACTTTTTCCGAAATAAATCTATTTCAATACGGGCGACAAACCACCTTATTGTTGCGGAAAGTGCCTCGAATATATGTGATAAAGTACTGTGTACATGTAGTGTGAGGGCGAGAACGATGCGAGGTTAGCGGTCCTCCGGTCAGAAGGGGGCGCTGTGCGCTGTAACCCACCTGCTTTGGAGCGACTGAGAGACGGTAGTTAGGAAAAGTCTGTTACCGCGCGTTTTATGGTCTTCGCCCCTCTTACGGGCAGGTGAGGGAGTTAAACCCGAAGACGAGCCCTACTTCGGCCCTGGAGGAAATACCTCCCCTGTGTTTTCAGACTACGGTCTGAAGACTGAAGCAAGAACAGTTAGCATTATCCTTGCGCAAAAACGCATTTTCCTATTTTTCGAAAAACGCAAACTGTCTTCTTTCTTTTTAATGTTTTTAATGGCGTGTTTATTATTAAGCTAATTTATTTTCGTAATTTTAATTTGCGCAATTTCAGGGTTAATGGAAACGCAGTGGGTCGCCATTGAGACCACGAAGCTCTTTACTTGCTGTTGAGTAGAGGTTCTTCTGCACCATGTGAGATTTAAGGCCAATATGCCCTTTTTTACTCATTTTAAAAATATTTCACAATATTTTTAAATATTGTGAAATATTTAGACTTAAAATAAATATCATTCTGCTATTATTGTGTCATCAACAGTCTAAAAGGGATACACCCTTTCACAAGTAGGGAGAAGAAGTCTGAATGCCTAGTTTGTTGGAAAGCCTGAATTCCATTATTTGGAGAGGTGAACTCAACTTCAACAATGCAGAGTGTATACAGTCCTGCAAGTTTTTAAATAAATGTTCTTTCGTACGTTGCAGATGAAACCACATGCCTTCCGTTCAGGCCAGGAAGAGCTAAGGTCAGCTTTTTCCATTCCAACATCAGTTTTGATGTGTTTGTGTCCAATTTTAGCTAACTTCCCCCCACACATGAGAGAAAATTACAATTAACATCCCAGAAAATTAGGCAATTTAACAATGACAAAAACTATGCTTGAAGAAAGCTCAGTTTTACCCCAGAGTGGGTGACAGTAAAGCTTTAATTGACCACAGAGCCATAAACTCTGCGAAATGTCAACAGAGTCACTGCTACCTCTGGTTTCTGTTTTGCATTGGCTGAACACAAAGTTCTCAGCTAACAAGTGAGTTAGCTTCAGATGTGAGAGATTATATTGTAGAAATAAAAAATATATATAAAGTCATAGTAAATATGACTTAAAATAAATTTGACGTAGTAATTTAAAGCCTTACAATTGGGCCTTTGTCTCTAAAAACCTTGTGCTTTTTCTGAAACTCCGCCTTCAGGAAGCCATCACAACATGGGTCCTCTATTAACCTTTTAGCAATGTTTTTAGCAGCGTTGCACTGAGAAGTAACGTGTATAATGAGCTCAGCTGATGTGCTCACTATAGCTGTGCTAATTGCTGCTGGCTAGGCTGAAGGAGCTCAGTGTGGGGGGGAGGGCTGCTCTGTGAGGCAGAAGCTCAGAAACTGGAGCTCTTTGATGGCGGCGCTCGGTTTCAGTCAGGCGTTTCCCATCTGAATGGTTGCTAGGGGTGATTAAATTATTTCTTAAACATACATGAAAGAATCATGGCAAGACACCAAGCATGTTTTTGATGAGGGAATAACATAACATGTTTAGGACTAAAAAAAAGTCAGTTTTACATATTACTGCATTAAATTTTTAATGAAACAATGCAAAAATGAGGACAGTTTCTATTAAAAAAATAGCGTGATTGTTTTATGGTAGAAGTCAGCTTTGTTCTTAGTCTAATTATGATTAGAGATTAGAGAATGGCAAAAAGGTATAATGTTCTGCTCAATAAACTACTCCAGTAACAATCAAATTAACTAGAAGGATGCAATAGGGATATAAAGAAGGAATGGGCAGGCACAAGAAGAACATAATGACACAAGGAAAAGAAAAGAGACCACAGAAGGAATAAAGGGTAAAAGAACAAAACAAAAAACGAGGGAATGGAGAAAGAAAACAAGAAAAAAAATAATGAGGGGGAAAACAAGGAATCAACGAAGAAACAACACAACTTTTAGCCAGTGGAAGAAAGTAAAGGCTTGGGAAACAGTTAAATAATCTCTTAGTTTATTTTTCTCATCCACTTCCGAATTGCACCCAGATTCTTCACACTTCTGTTGATATTATTACGTCTCTGATCTGTTCGCATCGTGGATCCTCTGCCCCTGCAGCAGCAGCAGCAGCAGCAGCAGCAGCAGCAGCAACATACTCCTCCGCCATGCCGAGGTATTAATCACTTCTAAGGATCTGAAGCCAAGCAGCCTCTCTGCATGAGAGCACTCTGCCCTCTGGTGGCGACTCTTAGCAATAGCAATTCCTAAAACATTCTGTCGACAACAAACTCTTCTCGTTTGCTGACAGGTCATTGGGATTTTTAGAGCTGCTGTTTGAACAGAACTTGACAAACCCACTGGGTTTCCACCGGAAAAATAAAATACAGAGCTTCTTAGTTTAGAGAAAACTGGCTTTTCCTTCTAAGTTTAGCTTTTCACTAATCACTGTTCTAGTGGTTTCAAGGCTCTATTCTGTCAAAGTGAGAGCTTTGAAGTTGTACTCTGATTTTTTTATTTATTTCCCAAACTCATCCGTGATAAACATCCACCAAGACACATTATTTTCATACACATTTATTGAAAATGCAGTCAAATAGAAACCTTTTTGTGATATAGAGAAGACATGTTTGATAATCCATCTTTGTTAGAGAGAGACAGATTCAGACACATCAAGAGACATAAATTAGTGCAGTTTGTACAAGTGACATGCAATAAATAATAGTTCACTACAGTTTGACCCAGAAGTACATTTGCTTCCATTTGTACATTACCTACAGAGCTCAGAAGCAACATCTTGAATCGACACCTCCTCTTTTGATGAGCACAAAAGCCGGTGAAAGGAGCTGACTATCAATTGGTAATACAAAAATAGACCCAGGCAGCATTTCATACTTGGAAAGTTAAAGGACAATGAGACAGCAAACACGACCGCGCGTTTCCTTTTTGTCCGTCCACCCTTCCTTTAGATGCACGGCTCCGTCTGAGGCGTTAATCCGCCGTCTTTGTTTGGATCTCTCCTTTGTTACAGAAATAAACCCCTCTGACAAAAGCGTGGCAGACAGCCGCGTGCGTGTGTGGCACAGACCGATGGGGGCATGCGCGCAACTCTGTGCGAGAGATAGTGAGCGGCATTTACAAAAAAAACATCGTTTTACTTTCTTCTTTTTTTAAAAAAAAGTCGACTGGAAGCAGGTTCTGGTGAAAACCCGCATCCTGCTGGAAAGCACTGAGGACAACTGGAACGGTAGCTGCATCAGAGTTGTTGTGTAAACTGTTGTTTTCGGCCGCCCTTCCCTGCAGTAGGGTGAACCAAGCTGCTGTAAGAATGAACTCTGCCACCGAGATCGGCTTAATCTGCTGGCCTGCAGTGCATTGTTTCCTGTCACACCTAATAAATGAGCCACTATAATAATAAAATCACCACTCACTTTTATTCCAAGGCAATGATGTCTTACTGAACTCATAAAATCATGTGGAATGACCTTACAGACACTATTTGCTTGCGGTATTTACTTCACCATGAGCGGCAGGTCTAACTATGGTTATGCTGATCCCTGTCTCCATGTTCCCCTCTCTTGGTTCAGCAGCCGTTGAAGAAGCCCTCGCTGCAGCTCGCCTCTTTGAATGTCACCGTCAGGCAGTTTACAGTCACGTTCGTCACGATCACTCTCCCGGGACGTGGCGCTTCGTAGGGAACTTTTGGGCGGTCCGACGCCGTCACAATCACGCTCTGATTGTCGCTTCTCGCTTCGTCTTTCTTCGGCTCGGAGTCAGAGCAGACAGACACGGTGTCGCCCGTCGTCTTGCCACATCCCTGGACCCTCACTATCACTGAGGTTGCGTTCTTTTTCTCCATGGTTGGACTCTCTGAGAAGGGTTCCACGCCTTCCTCCTCCACCCAGACTGACCTGCCGCTTGGGGAAACCACGACTTCTGGTTTGGCCTCAGACACCAAGGTGTTGTCCTCCGATTCGTCGTGTGAATTTGTGTCTCTCTGACTGGTTTCAAAGATCCCTCCGTCCGCTTCGTCTGTCCACATGTCCGGGCTGGCAGCCTTTTCCTCCACCTCCATGTCCATGTCCTGTTCCTCTAAGAACGGAGGAGAGCTGCACTCTGAGTGACCTGTGGGAAAAAGCAGGAAAAACATTGGTTACGCATAAAGACTCACATCAGATAAATGTTAGATCAGATTAGATAAACTTCATTGTCTCCAAGGGGCAATTCACTTTGCAGCCAGCAAAGAACAATTACATATTAAAGAATTACAACTGTAACAAACCACAACATACTTATTACCACATCAATCAATCAACTCATTGGACAACTGACCATACAGGCTGTCTTCACATCTCTCCTCAGTGGTGCTCTCACATCCAGGCTTGTCCTCCTCACTGGTGCCGCCCCAGACCTTCTCCACCGGCTCCACTTTCATCTTCTGCTCATGGATTGGCTTGTTGGAAGAGTGTTTTGGGAAGGCTTTGGTCACTCTCTGTCTGTTCCTCCTCCTGGCCTGGCGCCGGCACGCCTGCTCCACGTCCGTACTCATGGACCTAGTGAGGGACAGGCGCAGGCGAGGCGGGGGCTTCTCGCCATCCTTGTGGGCGCTTCGCAGGTCCATGCCGAAAATGTTCTGAGGAAGACAGCGAACGGTCAGCAGGGGGAACAATAATCGCTGGAGTACATATTTTTCATCAAAATATTTTTGCTGATTTGTCATAATTTTATTCTAGCACACATTTGTTTTCTACGGATGGAACAGGAATGTAGCTTGTTGTAAAACAACCATAAATGAGTTTAGAGAGCTTTGAGAGGCGATGAAGGAACTCTAGACTAGATCAGTAAGTTGAGGGAGTTAATAATCAGTTTTTCCTTTTCCGTATCCCTGCTCAGTTTACATAAAATGCTGCATGAGCCTACATTTCAGAAAGCCTTCCTGGAATCTCCTCCATTAATTTGCAATACAGCAGCGAAAGTGATAGTGTGGGAACAGTGTTGCCTTATCTGTTCCAATAAATCGACTCTTTAACATTATGAGGAACTAACATCAATGTTTAAAACTTCTGAAGGACTTAAAACTAAGGATGCAGACAATTAATCCAACAATTACGATTAATTGTCGGTGATTGGTTTATTAGACTTCAGCTGTTCTTTTATTCTGATTATTGTTTTATAAATATTTAAGCAAATACTGAAATAATAAAGTATACTTCTATTAAAATATATTTGGCTCTACGGCCTTTTTAAAATTTAAGAAATCATTTTCTCAACTTCCTGAAAGAGTTGTTTTATCTGTGAAGGATAAAACACCCTCATAGAGCAGCATGTTGCGCAAATTCCTAAAAAACAAATTCCACTATTAAAACACTTGTTTAAAGTTTGAACTTGCTTTAAATATCTGGCTACATCTTGTGTTAATGAAAGAAGACACAACAAAAGTTTTAGACTTAAGAAAGATGAGTGTCGTTACCCGCAGCACCAGCTTCCTGGGTCTGAGGCCTTTCTTTCGGAAGCTCAGAGATCTAAGCTTCTCCTGACTGCAAGAAAAGAAGATGCAGGGGGAGGTCAGAGGAAAGGAGGCGAGAAAGAAAACTAAAGCTGAGAGAGAACAATAAAAGAGAAACCTAAAATGCCTCCAGTATTACTCACTTCTCTTCGTAAGCCAGGACCAAGAGAGGGTCCAGAATGTTGTCCTCCGGCTCCCAAGTGCTGTACCTGGAAATAGGGAGACAGTTAACGACCGTCTGTTTATCAATGATCTGAGCATATTCTGAAAAAGCTCTTAAGTATATCTGGAAGTGATGAGGTCTGTGGATGACTCAAGGCTTACTCACTCTGGGGGCCATCCCTGCCATTTCAGTAGATACTCCACATTACCCTGAAGAGAGACACAAAGTGTGGGGAGGGACAGCAGTCAGTGAACTCACCATTTAATGAGTCCCTGTGTTAAACGGACACCAGAGCACAAGAAATAAGGCAGCTGTCCCTTTAAACTGTGGATTGAGGGAAGGAGGAGCTGACATAGAAAACTATTAAAAAACTGTTAAAATATGTTCATTATAATTAGAATCCATAAAAAAATTAATGTGTAATTACATATTAATATGTAAAATTCTTGTGAAAAAAATGTTGAAGCCAAATCATGTTTTTTTATAACTTATTGTGGGCTGAAGTTGGCCACAAAATAATCACAATCAGTGAGTGCAGCTCGTTAAAAACACCCTGAAACCTGATTGGTTAAGAAGCACACAGGTCAACTTGATACCGTTATACAGAATGAAGCACTACAACAAAAACAACCATCAAGTCATGATTTGTTGCAGCAGGAGACCATGTGAAACAATTACATTTGCTTTTTGTAAAATTAATATTTCTATTTATTTCCTAACTTAAATTTGCATATAATCATGTATAATCAGATACATTTAAATTATCATAAGCATGTTTTTTTTTCTGATTTATTAAAAGCATTTGTTTTCAATGTCATTTTAATTATAATAAATAAATATGACTACTTTTTGCAATGGATACTGAAAAAATACTAATAACTAAAGCAACACTTTTTTTTTTTAAAAAAAACTACACCTGTTATTTTTAATTAATTACTTTCATGAGTTCTATATTTGAATTATCAAATGGTCTCCATTTTTGTACTTGAACTATGGAGCTACACAGAGGGAGGGAAGGTTCGTGAAGTTTCTCTCGTTCTCCACGTTTTCTGCAGGCTGACGTCATCGACAGCGGAGCTGCGTGGCCTCCAAACAGCAGCTCTGCGCTCGCATTGCGATGACGTGCTCGCTCCACGAGCGCCCGTGTTCACAGCGCTGGGCACTTTCTAGAACGTTACACCGGTGGCTTGGATAGGTGGGGCCACGCGGGAACATGTAAACAAGCAATGTTGCGCAACGCTCCCGTCCGAAACTGTTATCGGAAGGCGACCCTGGTTTGAAATGAATAAAACAGGTAAAATAAATAAGCTGAAATAAATCGTAAACAAATCCAGCGCGCGTGAGGGAAAGCGATAGTGTATCGTATTACACTATTGTAAACTTTAAAAGACTCGCTTTATGTTACTTTTTTTTTCTTCTTTTTTTTGCGCGTTTTTTTACGTCATGAGCGTTAAGACGACGAGCACCTGTAGCGTCGCGGGGTTAATATAAGTCAGTTTGAATTCACAACAGCGCTCCGTCGTAACTAAATACGACCAGCGTCACGCGGCACTCTGTGATGTTACGCAGCATTTTCAGTCCGCGCGCTGGCGTAAATAATATAAACTGCGCAGCAGCCTGCTCGCTGTCCGCTTTTTAAAAGATAAACACACACACACACACACACACACACCCACACACACACACACACACACACCCTCTCTTTTCCCGTTTTACTACAACTGCGTAGGCTCCTCCAAAACACCGTCATGCCGCAGCAGCTCAGCCGCTGCACTGGACGCCACTCGAGAAACTTCGGCGCAGTTGCATTAAAATAACGACTTAGTTTGACTGTTTTCTTTACGTAAACCACAGCCTTGTGTTGTTGTTGACGGCGCGAGGACAGCGGTTAGTACATTGAGATGCATTTGCATAAAACAGCAGGATAATTGTATTATTTCAGGGGCGGTTTGTTTATAAGCAGGAATATTAATTACCTTTCTGATTCTCTTCTTTGTAATTGACTCAACAGCGAACACTTGCTCTCCAATAGATGACAGCTCCATCGCGACGGTCCAAACAGGACGCAACTGGATCCCTGCTTGTTTACTTCCCGACGTGCGGAAATAAAGTAGTTACGGGGGGAGAAGGAGGACGGACGAATAATAATAATAAAAAACAGAGCGCTAAGTGTTTATTCCACGGCTCCCTCCGACAGTCCTAGTTTTTTTTTTCCGCTAAGCTTCTGCGCCTCCCCTCGCTCAGAAACTCCAGCCGCTCTCCTGCCTGACTTTTTAAAATCTGCGACACATCAACGCTGGACAGCGCGCTGCTTTAATGCGGGCGCGCCCCCTTTCTGTTGCGTAGAGGGCCAAGCCCCCAATGAGCGTGCCCGCGGAGGAGGCGGGAGCGCGCGCAAAATTAGAGCAGAGTGCAGAGGAGGGACAGAGGAAGATGAGCGAGGAGGAGGGTCATACAGACAAGGTTACCGAGGGATTTTTTTTTAAAAAAGATAGGATATTCTAAAAACAAAACGTTTTCATTTTACTTTCAAGGCTTAAATGTAAATGTAGTTTCACTCAAACGTAATAAAAACCTCAACAAAAACGTTTATGCATCCCTTTCCTCCCAGATAAAAAATAAAATATTTTCACTGTAAGAACGTCTGAAATATCTCCAGATAATTTTATATTTTGCTGAGGCAATTTAACCAGACACCTAAAAGTTATAATTAAGTTATTCATTCATTTAAAAAAACAACAGTTTTTATTCATGCTAAATTATTATTACCCCAAACAAAAACTTTGAAATAAAAGTAACGCAAGGATTTCTTAATTTATTCTTTACTTTTTGTTTTAAGATTAAGCATATGACCGTCTAATTAGAAGTGACTTTGCGGAGTATAAATTTGATGATGATGACAACAAAGAGGGGTCATGAGGGGTAACAGTTCACCCCTATAAATATGCTGACCTGTTTTGGACATGATGCCAGGAAAAAATCTTTCCTACCACCAGGGATTTGGAGTTTCCCTAAAACTACTGGGATTATAAACCCATCTAATAAATAAAAGAATATATGAAAAAGCACCTGACATCCAGTGATAAGTACAGAGGAGAATGTGTAATGCTGTGGGCCTGATTCTCTTCTAGCAGCTCTGGGAACCTTGAGAATAGAAAATGGGATATTGCTGGGTATTTAAACAGGATAACCAATATTTGCTTTACAGTTTTACCAGAGGTGCAAATAAATCTGTCCAACACGTTATATCCACATGTTAACCTGTCATATGGCAAACATGAAGGTAAAGAGAAAGAATGTCTTTATATGCTGCATAGCATCCATACTGAGGCTTATTTTAGGCTTTGCATGTAGAAGAATCAATTTCACTTTGAGCTCTACATCAGAAATCCAGCAGGATTATTTATGCGTACTAATCCTTCAAAAATACAGAAGAAGCAGATCGTATCCGTCCCGCCGCGGCTTCAAAGGCCGATCAGTGAGCGACGTGAAGCGGCGCAGTGAAAGCGGCGTACTCGCTGAACTCGTCAGCCAAACAGTGAGAGCTCATGTATTTTTATGTAACACTAGTGAAACCGGCAAAGATCAGAATCTGCAATGGAAATGACAGCACTGCCTCACTTCTTCTTCTTCAGTGGAAATGCCCGGCTCATGCAAGTGTGTTTGATCCAAATATGGAACAAAAACAGGTAAAGAAACACAAAAAAAAAACTGACCAAAAGTCTCAAATATATCCCACCCAGAAATATGAAAGCTGGAATTCAGGGTGGCTCCAACAAGGACTGCTTTTCACAAACACCTTTTCAACTTAATACCTGATCTGTAACTCATCCGGTTTCCTCTGTAGGATCGTGTAATGAGGTTGTAAGATAAGAGCCGGAGTGAGGCTCCCTGTTATCGTCCCTTTGGGGGTTTTTGTGGCTGGCTTCACGCAAACCTCCCTGTGACTCGGCACATGTACGCGGTTCGCACTCGCTGCTGATGGTTCACGGTCTCCTCTGCACCTGGAAAACTCGCATCACTTACGGGCACCGGATGTCATGGTAACTGTTGTTATGGAGACTGCAGAAAGACGAGGGTGACGCAGCAGGAAGAGCCGTCAAACAGCTGAGGGATGAAAACGGATTTATTGACCTCTGACCCCCTCCCCCTAAATTTGAGCCAGATTTGCAGTGGCTCAGTCGAGACGTTTCCGTCTGAACAGCTGAGGCCTTCAGGGAAACAAACAAAAAAAATGTCTTAAAACCAGCAGTTTTTGTGCTTCTGGTTGCCTTTATCATGGAAAAAAAAAAGCTCTTGCACCACAGTTTGCAATCTAAAGACAAGAGGCATAAACAAAGTGAAGCCTGGTGACCTCACCATGACATCATCAGTCATTCTGGAAACAAACCACAGGGATTAAGAGGAACTTAACTCATGTCTTTGCAGACAAAGTTGGCAATTAGAAACTCAGAGTCCAAATATATACATGCGCCTTGAGGCAACTGTATTCATTTCCTTTACAAAATTTTTTTTTCAACATCTTGTGGTCAGCAGCGTGGCATGCTGTGTTACATATGAAACATTGCTAGATGTTACTTTAGGTTTATTTCAAATGTAATTATACACTGAGATGAGAAAAGGGAGAAAAGAAAGGAATTAACGGTGCTTTTCCCGAGTAGAGAAAAAAAAAGCACAGATAACAGACGTCTGCCTCTAGACCTGCAGAAAGAGAGAAAACAAAAACCAAGAAACAACAGTTAACTTATGCATATATGATGACAACAGTAACATCACTGGGCGGTACACTCCTGTATGTGGTAGCACAAGATGCATTTAGTGGCAACTGCGGCAAAACTGAGAGCGTATCTGGCAAACACCTGAATCTGTGTGTTTTAATTTCCTTTAGCAAGTTTCAGACAATCTAAGCATTTTTTTTGTTGCTAAATCCCAGGAAAAACTTGTGGCATCATTTTGGCTGGTTATTTTACCTCCCTGCTGGTCAGAAAGGTAAAACTCATGAAAATTGGTTGCTAAATAGATATACTTCATGTTGTGGCCATTCCAGAAGCTTAATATTAGCTTGCATTATTAATTTCAAAACCAATTTCGGTTTGGGATCGCAGTCTCATTTGAATGCCAAACTGGCAATTTCAATAATCTTACTCAAATGACCTTTCAGACAAAATAATATCAGGTAGAACGGTCAGGAAGAGTCCAGGAACCAAAAGATGCAATGAGATGCTTTATATTAGAATACACTGTTTTACAACTGATAGCCATAAAAAGGATTTAAGCGTTTTGGAGAACCAGGTGAGGCCCGAACACCATCACGCTGAGGGTTATTTGAATGAGAAAGGCTGAGTACAACCAGCAAATTCATTTAAACATGAACGTTCCCAAACATTCATCAGTGCTGGTTTTGGATTCTATACAGCATCTGGAAAGGTCTGGGCCCAAGATTTATTTAAAAAAAATATGTGAAAGAAAGTCTGGAAATTCAAATAAAATCCACCAGTTAAGATATGAAGAGTTCTCAGATTTCCACCAGAAAAAAAAACTAACAAAAAAAAACAAACAACGCAATTTGCAGGAACATTTATCCGAACACAGGTTGCATGAGTAGTTTTGATTCTAAATTCACTAAATAGTAACAACATCCACGCATCTAGAAACTTCTACGTATTCAGCGTCTCAAACGATGAAAGCTGGTTCGGTGATGCCGGGCAAGTAACTCTGCACAACGTCAACCAACAAACAAAAGATAAATGATTCCAGTAATTCCTATCGGGACAGGCGGGAATCTTGCTGTTAATTTCCCCTCATGTCTTCTCCGTAGTCGCCCTGCAGGGACGCGGCGCCTTTTGCTTCCCGTAAGTGAAGCTTCTTGCCTGCGATTCAGAGAAACAACACGACCCATCACATGACTCCTTATCTGCCTGGATACTCCTGTGATCGCGGAGTTGTAGGAGCCGGTGCGGCGAGGGGAAAAGGAAAGGGAAAAACAACACGGACTCCCACCCACGTTATGACTCACGTATGAGTCATCAAACGTACCAGTAAAGTCGATCGCTGCATATTCTCTGGAAAACCAACGCAACAACAGGGAGCTGTAAAACATTACAGCCTCCCGCTGCCGGGAATCTTTTTTTTTTTTTTACTTCCCTTTCTTTTTTCGTTTTTTTCCTTTTGCTTTGTTTTGGTTTTGTCCCCGCTCTGATTCCCGCGGTGCTTCCACTTAAAGTGGATCTCCGAGGAAGTGAGGAGGGAATCATTTCTGGGAAAGCTGTCAAATCCAGACCCTGACACGAAATTTAAAGCTCCACGGAAATCAGCCTAGACTTTTAAGATGCGGCGCAGTTGCAGAAGAGTTTGAAGCCCTACTTTTAATCTTCCCTGCTTTAAAAAACAAAACAAAAAAAAAAAAAAAATAAAACGTGTGTGTTTAGTTGTACATTTTATGTGACGGTATTCAACCACTGCAGTTATCGCTGCTTCCAAAACCGTCAATACGATCGAAAAAAAACAACAAAAAATCAGTCTTTTTAGAATCAGCTTTCAAGCTTTGTCACTGCTTCTCAGTTGGGTTTATGTCTGGACTTTGACTGGGCCACTCTGACACATAAATGTGTTTTATTCAAAGGCGTTTCACTGGAGTTCTGTTGTATGTTTAGGGTGGTTATCTTTCAGAATGAAGCTAAGCCCAAAATTATTCAAACATGCTGGAAGATTTATGATTATCATCACTCAACCATACAATCGATGTCTGACAGGATAAGATACAGGCATCCCTCAAGGATAAGAAATAATACAGTATATATGTATTTTTTACATGTCTAATTAAAAATGGCATGTGAAATATTTTGCATTTTTAAATAAACGAGAGAGAAAAATATATACATAGTTTTGTATGTTAAGTATCTGGTTTCTATGAGACTAATGACTCAACATTTTTAGCAGGGAAGTCCTAAACATGAACTCGGGTACCGAGTCAGGGTCAAGAAGTTTGCCCAATGCTGACCTAATAAGTGACACAATGAGAGCTGACAGAAGACCTCGGGCTTTTTTCCAAGTTTCACAGACCAAACACCAGAAACCAAAAGCAAAAGCAAAAAGAAAAGGAAAAGCACCACAGACTCAAAACAGCTTCTCCAAAAAGCAAAGCCCCGCCCGTCTGCAAAGACAGAAACGTGTATTATCGTCTAAAAAAAAAAAAAAAGCAGAGCTGACCATTCCTTTTTAATGGCTTTGTGTTTTAATAAACGCTTCACGCGTCAACAAAAATAACACGACAGTAAAATACTTCTCTGCTTTAAATTATTACAAGTAAAAGTCGGCAATTTAAATAAAGTATAGCTAATAATTACACCTTCTGACAGTCGTGACTTGCCTTGCCTTTTATTAAACACACTTTTATTTCCGTGGCTGGATGTGGGGAAAGAACTGATCCGATCCAAGGCCAGCAGAGGAAAACGAACAATTAACTTGTTGAGCATCTTCCGAGTTGCCGTGGTTACAAACACCTACAAGTTTTTAAAAGTAGTCCAGCACCCTTGTGTGCGGCGCTTGGTCTCTTTCTGGATGTTTCCCTCCGGCAGTAAAAGAGCCTCGACTTAACAGTTTGACTTTAGCGAAACTGACTTAAATTCCTCTTTTTAAAAGAGTTGAACATGCATCAAATTTTGGTTCTGATTATTGCTCTCATAAGGTTAACTTCCACCCCCCTCTATCTTTCCCTCCAAGGGGAAAAAAAAAAGTTACGTATGACACATGAAACTTTGAGCTGTCCTCAGAGCAGAGATCGGATCAGAGCAGAACAAACAGAGAGCTTTAGTTTCTCTTTCATTCCATTGTTCAGAGGCGCAACTCTGCTCTCCCAAATCTGTTTACAGCCGTTGGTCCTGCAGTCGAACCAGTTTTCACTTTACGGGAAGCCGTTGCGAAACCAGACTGAGAGAACGACTACCTGCTGCGAAGAGGCACTTGACAAACACGCTCGTTATCGTCCGCCGCAAAAGCAAAACCAGTCGAGCCTCGGCGACGTCACGGCGCTACGGAGCCGATCGGTCACCGCTGAGGGCAGGTGACGCGGGTGTGTCCCGGCATGTGGCAGATGCCGCAGGTCCGCGGTTTCCTCGCAGTGGGAGGTCTGCCGGCGGCGCCGTCTCCCGCCATCTTCTTCCCCTTGATCCCACCGTCTCCGCCGCCGTTAAATCCTCCACCGAATCCGCCTGAGACGAGGCAGGAGACATTGAGAAGTTTGATTTTGCTGCTTGACAAAAAACGTTTTAATTATAATCTATCGAGTAATGCCTTATAGAGGCTGATTATGTGTGGTAAAAAAAATATTTAAACTATGCAAATTCTTTCCTCCACTCCACAGTTTAGACTAGGGTTAGGGTTAATTTGTCATGCGATTAAATCAATTAATCGCATGACAAATTAAAATTACATTTGCATGATTGATTGCTTGTCTCTGTTTTATTTATTTTGGATATTTAAAATGTCTTCTAGGTAAATGTTCATCAGAAATTAAAGTTTATTGACCTCTGAGAGAGCGTACTTGCATTATTGTGCCACTACCTCGAGCTGGACGATACGGCAGAAAAACGTATCACGATACAAGTGCTTCACACCAGTCGATATCGATAATCATGGAGTAGTTTTTAGTTTTAAATATCTGAAATGCTGCCAAATTGGTGGTGTGATGTTTCATGTTTTTCCACAATTTCCTCTCCAACTGTTCTACTTATTTCTCAACCATTGTTTATTTCTAAGTAAAAATAAACAACTTTTTTTTACGTCATCATGCTGTTATTAGGCACAGTGACAAAGCATGAAACTGCTGCTGCACAAGTTACTGAACAGGTTGTTGCTAGGCAACCAAAGAGCGAGTGACTTAGTTAGCTAGCTGCGAGAGGTTGAGCAGCTAAAGTAGTCTCCTCTGCCTACATCCCCCAGAATGCTGCGCTCCCATTTTACTGAACTCTGGATCAGAGTTCAGTAAAATCTATTCATATTGATCACATGTCGATCAATATTATTGATTTACTGCCCAGCTCTACCGTTGTCAATATATCATTTGAAAATGATCTCAAAACAACATTATCGTTTTTTTTTTTTTGCTATAATTTCTGGGACAATTTATCGTCCAGCAAAACTTGTTGTTGTGAGAGGCCTGTGACGGTGCTCTATTTTGTGTTGATAGATGACATAAAGTCCCAGGACATAAACTGTGTTTTGTTGTTGTAACATGACAAAATGTGGAAACATCCATGGTGTAAATAATGGCTTTGTAAGGCTCTGTTTATTGTAAGCATGTTTAGTCTCAAAGCTTTTTTAAGAGCCCAGACTGTAGTGTGAGACAAAACACTTTAGGCTCAACAAATTAGTTGCCGTCTGAAGCGCTACACGTCCATAAACTTTGGTTTACTGTATGTATGTGTCTGTTTGTGTGTGTGCGTGTGTGTGTGTGCTTGTATCTGATGCAGGACTAATTTCAGTTTCACTTTTAGCAAACTGAAACTTTTAGGGAAAATTTCTGCATAACCTCTGTTTCATTTTGATAATAGATGCTATTTAGATCAAGATCAGATTAATCTTTGGACACACTGGGAAATAAAGCTGCAGATTTATAATGCCAATTACTAATGCTGAAAGTAGAACTGTGTGTGTGTGTGTGTGTGTGTGTGTGTGTGTGTGTGTGTGTGTGAGCCTTGCCTGATGGAGGTACGTTCTCGTCAGCCCACTGGAAGAAGCCGCACTGCTGGTCTCTCGGCTTCCCGCAGGTGTGGAACATGCGGCCCTTGTTGGGTCCGTCCTTCTGCACCGTGCGGGTCACGGCGTTGTCGTTGCAGTTGCACATGGTCTGCCCGCGGAGCCAGAACCGGACCCTCGGCCGCTTCCGGGCGTGTTCCCAAACCCCAGCGCGGCCCTGGGAGCCTGAGGAGACCTCTGCGCCGACAGCGGGGGCCCTCTGCTCTGCGGCGGCGCCCCTGCTGACTCGGCTGATCCGCCCACAGGAAGAAGTTGCAGGCCCCGGAGTTGCACTTGTAGAACTGGCGGCCTTGGTTGGGGCCGTCTTTGCGCACTGTCAGGAGAAGCGCGTCCTGGCCGCAGTTGCAGACGATCACGTCGCTGCTGGCTACCACGCGGGCGCCGCTGCCACCTGGTGGCGGTCTGGGCTGGGAGGTCCAGGCGGGAACAGGAGGCATGGAGGGTCTGGGTGGTGGGGGTCTCGGGGGCCTTGGAGTAGGAGCATCATCTCCATCCCCCGGTCCTCTGCTTCCTCCACTTCCTCCTCCTCCTCTGAGGTACTTGAGGTCCAAAACCTCTCTGAGCGTCTCGTCGCAGCCACCGATGCAGCCGACAAATTCCAGAGGCATCATGGGAGGAACGCTGCCTCTGCGGAACTTAAACTTCAGCCTGAAAAAGTCGGGAATCACAAATTCAGGGAAATGAGCCCACAGAGGGAGCAAGTGAGAAGAGAGAGGTACGGTCGGTGGGCCTGAAGTGCAAACCACTTCAACAAATCACTAAACACAACTTAACATATTGTGTTAAATACACAACATATTCAAAAACACGACGGCAGATCTGAGTGGGAAACCTGACACATCTCTGGTTGGACCACACTTTAGTGTGTTTGTTAACCGAGCTGCGTAGCTTCGTAGTTTATCTCGACTCAAAATATTGTTGGATAGCAGCAGCTGTGTTTGTATCACCGGTAATGTTCATATTTTGAACAAACGGCAGAATAATTTCCAATTCTTAAGCCAAAAGTGGAATCGTCCAGTCAGAGATAAGACCTACCACTTCCATTTATGTTTTTTAATTTGTAGTTGTGCTTAATTAATGTTGTCATGTTTTGAATATGTTGTTTTTAACTTTGTAGTTAAGTGATTTGAAAGGTCTACAGCCGTAACAGTTAAATAACCGACTTGAACAATGTAAACTTCGTCCTTGAAATAAAGAGTACAGACTAACTTTTAAACAAATAATAATTAGGAAAGTTGGTTATGAAACGCTATGGTTTCATTTTGCTCAAAGTATAGAATGAAAAAGGAACCACACTGCACAAGGTTTTCAAATTATTATTTTTTTTACAAACAATAATCAGAAAAGTACAACTAATCGTTTCAGCTGTACTGAGAAGGTCAAAACTTTTGACGTATTTTATGACCTAACCCAACTTTAGACTGGATTTTATCAAGACGTATCAGAGTAGAAAGGGGCTAAACACAAATGCACACCACACTTTTCAGAAAAGCTGTTGTAACTAGTTCTGCAATGCGCTACTAATGCCTACAATAAGTAGCTTAGCTATATAAATATTTTTACATATTTAGGATAAAAGAAAAAGAGTAAGCTATCATCAAGAGGAAAAACATGCACTTTATTCTCAAAACTGTCCTTGATACAATTAAACAGCAACCTTACGAGAGGCCTTAAATTAAGACACTATTAATAATTAATAAATATTATTAGAATCAAGCACACTGATGCAGTTTTAGAGGTGATAAACCACAAAGTCCTTCTTTTCAAAAAGTCTCTATTAACGTCAGGCTTTTTTGGGCTTTATGTTTTTTCTAAAAAAAAAAAATACCCCAAAAAAACAAAACCCATTTTAATAAATCTTTTCTTCTCACAAATTTAATGGAAAATTGAATAATTCTAAAAGATTACATCCTGACAAAATCCAGATTAAATGAATTATTCTTTCAGAGCAATTCACATTAGGTGTTAAGAGATGAAAAGATTTGAATACAGTGACATTTTAAATGGTTTGTTATAAGAGAGTGGCAGCGTTGGTATTTTAGTTTCAGTTTTGCTGCTGAATATTGTTTTTGCTGCATTCGCTTTCCAAGTGTTCAATTATTTAAGAGTTTTATTCCAGAATCAAGAGGAACGATGGCGCAAACAGAAAGGTGATGATGTTTTCTTCTATGTTTAACCAAATCTAATTTGTAAAAAAACAAACAAAAAAAACACACAGAGAACTATTAAAACTGATCCTCCTGAATGTTACTACATACACAAACATGACTTCTGCTTAATGATGTTTTTGTTTTTTGGGTCACAGTGATGAAGAGCCACCACAGTGGAGGGGGATTGGAGGGCGGAGCTTAAGCTGCAGCAGACACGTTCACAAACGACGCTAAAACGGACCCGGCTTGGTCGTATTCTCGGCCGGTACCGGCTGCAGCCAGTCAGAGACGCGCGGCAGGATGAGCGGAGCCGTGTTCTGACCCGGACCCAGCTGGGGACGGACAGAGGCTACCCAAAAAAGCGATAGGGGGGAAAACAACACCGCTTTGAGAACAAACGGCGAAGCTCAACTTTAAGCTCCGTGAAGCCCGGTTGCTATGGCAACCGGAGCTGGTGTGGAGCACTTTGGCTGACTCGGAGCGCGCGGTGCCCTATATTTGGGCCGAGCCGAGGCCGGTGCTCAGGGGGTTAACGCCTGAGCACCGGCCTTACTGGTGCAAACAAGAGTTTAGACGCGGTTCTCGCAGCGGAGAGGCCGCCGACGGCTCCGGAGATTCACCGAGTCGTCGGCGCCGTCGCCGTCGTTGTTGTCATGGTTCGGAGGAAACTCAAGGTAGCAGAAGTCACTACTGAGAGATTTTGTTTCCACAGAACATTAGTGTAGTTCCCGCGGGGTTGAAACGTGCTGAGAGGAAAATGACGAGTCGTGTTTCGTCCGAAACTTTCAAGCAGTGAAATGGAGTAGAAATCGTTTTTTTTTTAAGCTCTCGTTAAGCAACTTTTAAGAGAAGCAAACAAACGCCGAAAAAAAAAAGTGCTGCAGAAATAATCGCTTTCTGCTTTTTGTCACGATTAAAAATGATACATTTGAGAATTAAAAGAATAAAAATAAAACTCCACCCTCCTGGTAAGTCATGTATTAACTGTAGCTGCGTTTTCATCACAGTTGTGTGCAAAGCTTTGTCCCTATTCAATGTCGAAAAAACACAATTTTGGGATTTCCGTTAAATCAAAAAGGTAAGTGAAATCACACGTGAATAGGCTTGCTCACGCGATAAGTCCTTCCTGTAGTCTTATTTGTCTTTTTCGCCAGTAGTAACATCCGGTTGTTGGTCACATGACTCGCATGACGCGAAATAACGTCCAGACTGCAGTTTTGGGAAATTCGCTAATCTCAATACAGCCGACAAACCTCATCATTCAAAACATTAAGTTGTAAACGTGAGATTTTTTTTAAATTGCTGGGTTTTTTTCAATAAAGCAAAATTATTCCACAATTGTATGGCCAATATAAACACAGCTACGGTCTAATCCATTCTTAACCTTAAATTTTATTACATTCTTCTGAGCCTAATTATGAATAAACAGAAGCTGTCTGACAACATGAAGTAGGATGCTTCATAATGCCCTGATCTCACTACAGGGTTTTATAAGCCTGGCGGACCACCAGGCTTTACTTGTGCCCCCACCAGGCTTATTTATTCAAGTTTATTCAAGATGTTTGCATTTTTTTAACACTTTATAGTTGGTGTTCAGGTATTAATCTTCCAGTCTTCCAATAAAGCATAATTATCAAGTGATATTTTCAAATTTCCTGTCAACTTTAAACATTTTTAACTCAAAAACACGACAGACTGCTGGATGAATGATTGGCCTAGCGCCCAACCACCGGGCTGAACAAGTTTTCTGGGGGAAACCTTGCACTGCATTAAGAATAGGTGAGGAAGAAATTAACTGAAATCTGTCTAGAAAGGGGTGACATGAAGTGAAGATTTATATGAACGGCCAGCCGACCAGAATTACTCATTGATGAGGCCACAAACAAACCCAGAAAATTAAGCGATAACCTTCTGAGCTGCTTCTGTTGTCTAATCAAGTAATTGGTTGTTTAAATGTTGTTTTTTCTGAGTAATGGGGAAAAAAAGCTGGTTTTAATGTGTCAGAACAGATTCCACTTAATTTAGCAGCACCTCATGCCGTTATGACCTTTTTAACCACAGCAGCCCAACAGGAAGCAGAGGGATGTCCCCAGGTTGACACAAATATGCCGTCATACTTCCCTGACGTATTTGTGTGTTGGAAAAACAAACATTCGAAGAAAAACCCCGCAATGTTTTGGACTTTCACTTAATCAGGTGACAGATCCAATCATCAAAAAACTCCTTTCTGAAACTTGAGAGTGATGAGAACATTTTATTTCTGTGTTTATGCTGTTAGATTCAGTATTTAAAGCTACTAAATGAGGCCCGTTATGGGCAAACGCTTTGTTACGAGGTAAAACCAGGGGGTGCAAATCAGTGTTGCCACTTATTCCGGTGTAACTGTTTATCACTGGAGCTAAAGCGTCGCAGTGAGGCGCGGTGTCGGTACTCACAAGTGAATGGGGCTCGGTTGGCATGTGGGACAAACAGCGTCGTCTCTGCTGACCTCCAGCACAGCGTCCGGGAACCAGACGGCCGTCTTGCAGGCCGGGAAGCCCACACAGGTCAGGAACTTACTGCACACACATACACAGGAAACAGGCCCATTATTATCAGCTGTGTCTAATCTAATGCTTTTCAGATATTGAATCCAGCAGTGGGATCGCCGTATTGGGCTTGAGCTTTTTCACATTTTTCCTTGTTACTTCGTTGTGTTTTAAGAACAAATGATGCTATAAATGACAGCAAGACTGAGCTGGATCTGTTTGGCAGAAAAAAAGCTGCAAAAATGTTGTTTTCTAGATTCATAAATCTGTTACAGAAATACCCAAAAAGCTGTACCTGCAGCCAAAATGTACTTCAAACACAAATCCTCCAACATTATTCTGACTAATATTTGTAAAAATGTAGAAAACCAGACATCGTTTTCCTTCTGTTTCACAAATATGTGCTACTTTGTTCTGATCTGTTACATTAAATCCCCCAAAAAACACACAGATGTTTGTGACTGTGATGTGGAAAAAATGCTAAAAAACCCCAAAACAAAACGTCTCTGGACTAAGATTGAAATTCAAACATGTAAGTTTATGTGGAAGTGTGGACTAGACGTAGGTTTGTTAATAGGTTATTTAGAGTTAGTCAGTCTTTCTCTTTCTCTCTCTCACCTGTTTCCCTCCCTCTTCTTCTTCAACACCATGTCCCGCCCACAGTTAGGACACTTCCTGACCGGCAGTGGGACCTCCATGTCCAGCTGCTCCGCTTCAGGCAGCTCCAGAGCTGCGCCCAGGTACAGCGACAGAGCCTCGTCTAACCTGAAGCGACGAGAAAAAAGCAGCGACATGTTGCTAGGACACAGAGAACGCAGGGCGCCGATCCGCTCCGTCGTCGTATAATTTAAAGTGCGACTAACTTCTTTGCCTTCCTCACGGACTCTATGAAGACAGCTTTGTATTTCTGGATGTGGTGCTGCAGAACGCTCCGCTTGTCCTTCCTGCCCTCCGACACCAGCTTCAGGTCGGCCTCCAGCTCGGCGCGCAGGTTGGGTTTCGACATCTCGTAGCCCATGGAGTTGTAACCTGGACGCACAATCCGCACGAGCGATGGCATGTTAATGACGCTGCGGTTGCCGTGGCATCGTCAACATTGTGGCGCAGAGACGCGTGCAAAGTTACCCTCCACTAGCCCCATGCCGAGCTCCCCAGGGAGAAACCTCTGGTCCGCAGTCAGACCGACGTACATGCGACTCTTAATGGTCTCGATGTGTTCTGCGTGGGTCGCATCCGTACCTGGAATACACACACACATTACATTTGAAACAAACATGATATTTGCCTTGTTTTTTTTTATATTCATTGAAAGTAACCCTGGTACAGCACTCTGTGTAAGGAGGTTAGTTTCCTGGCTCTGTTTTTATTTTCAGTAAAAACTACAACTGGTACCAGTGCTTCTGTGTTTAGCTATCGCTTTTATATTACCATGACGTAAACATTTTAAAACACTTTTATATTACCATAATATAAAAGTCAGAAAAAATTGTTATTGCTGCTTTTAACTCCGTACAATTTTCTTCCCCAAGTCAAAATGACACACTTTACCAGATTTATATTCCCATCGTTCTCAGTAAGGATTAACTCTGGGATTTAATGCCGACTGATGTTACATTTAAATACGGCACAAATTTTAAGAGGACAATTAAAACTCTATTTTTCAAATTGCAAACAATGTATAAGTTTATGGTAGATATTTCTACAGTGAATTAAAACCAAACACGGACGGGCAGGCCAGCTGTTTGAATAAAAGAAAACAAAGTTTGGTAGTATAAACATTTTTCCTCAACTCTAATTTATTTAGTTTTTTCTGTACTTTGTCAGATGTCAAAACTACTTCAAATTTAATTCCACACTTTCACAGTCCCGTCTCTTTTTCTCCGGTAGAAAGTACCTGTGGCTCAAGTAGTTTCAGTAGTTAGTGGTAATTCATCAGGGTTGTTTCCTGTAGGAAGCATTTCTTCACAAACTGCTTTTGTGTTTAACTGTTCGAGAGACCAAGTTGCTAACGGAGCCACTGCTGTCACACAGCGTGACGTTTTGTTTTTTTCCTTTCTATGGCCCAATTCCTCTGTGTTTCTTGTCTTCTTCATAAGAGAAGGCAGTGATAGCGCTACTGCCATTAAGTAAGTGATCTATAGAAAGTACTCCTGCTTCTGCTCTTCAAAGTTTAGCGAGGTCTCATGGAAGCTGATGATGTATATATATTTTTCGTGTTAGATTTACCGATGCCGTGCTTCTCCATCAGGGATATGAGGTCGGCTTCGGTCAGCAGCTGAGGCGGACTCGTCTGTCCGTCCACCATCTCGATAGCGGAGGGCTGGAACTGGGAGCCCTGCTCATAAACTGGTATTAGCTGAAAAAAAACCAACACAATTTCCTTAATTAGTCACTTAGAGTGGAAGCTATCTGTATTTTCAACACAAAAAAAAAAGTAAACCCACCTTTGTGCTCCACCTCTCGTACGGGTAGACGTCCAGGTAATTCCTTGCAATAATCATGAGTCCGGATGTGGAGAACTTCTCTTGAGCAATTTCTATTTCCACCACCGTCTCCTGCCCCAAAGCGTCCTGGGAAACGCAGGCCAGGAAGTGCCGCACGATGAACTCATACACACGTGCTTCGTTGCCCTGGGAAACGAGACACACAGTGGACATTTCCACGCATGTCCGACGTGTTTCCATCGGTTTCTACGACCCTTCTGCAAAACTTTTACCAATTTGGATTTCAACATCTGTATTTTCCACAAAATCCTAAAACAGTTGTGCTTAATCTGGCTACAAATTCAAAGGAGAATTAAAGGGCTGTTTCGTTAGTTTTTTCCAAATTTGTTTAGCATCAGAGCTAATTCAGAACTGTGAGAATCTTATGTGACCCAAAACTTTCACTTGATTCCCCAAGCAATGAATATAAAAAAAGTAAAGGATGAAAACAAAAACCACATGAACCAACCCACCTGCAGCGTGTTGGTGTACTTGGTGGGGTGTATGGGAGGGTGGGCCTGGTCGGAGTTTCTGCCCTGCCGTGGGTTGGGGCCCCCAGGCTGGTCCAGAACCCGCTGGGCAAACGTCCCCCACTCCGGACTCTGCGCCTGCTGCTCCACCAGTGGCGCCAAGGGAAGGTTTGGAGGAAATATGTTGGTTTCTGTGCGAGGATAGCTGATTAACCTGAACAGGAAATAAAAAAATAATAAAAATTAAATAAAAATGCAGCGTTGTGTCGTATTCACACAGAAAATTATGCTCTGCAAAACACACCAGATGGTCCCTGTGTGTCTATGAACTGGAAAGACTTTGACAGGGAGGTGAAGATGGAGGACTAAGGTGAACTTAATGCTACACCCACCCTTGAGTATAAAGCTTTTCAGCAATCTTCATCGTCTCTTTGGCATTTATCCTGAGCTTCCTAGACGCCAGTTTCTCCAGTTCCTGCACGTCAGATCAACACAGAAGACTTTGCAAACAAGAAAACGGTTTTTCATGCCACGGATTACATCATACGTGTTTGCTGTTTGCTTTTATTATCTTACCACTGTGTCCAAAGGCAGTGGTCTCCATTTGCTCTTGGGTTTGCTTGTTACTGAGGTGACTGTTGCCATGGGATCCTGGAAATAAATGATAATATATTCTCTTTTCATATGTTACTTTTGAACTGCATTTATTCGCACGAGTCAACAAACATTTTCCAAACGGACCGCAGTGTGTCGTGTCAGCTGAGATACACCTCTGGGTGAGTTTTATTTGCATGGCGCATTTCAGCAACAGGGCTTTTCAGAGGGATTTATATGATGAAAACAAAGGGCAAGAACATTATGCTGTATTGGTGTAATAAAGGAAAGCAATGAAAAGTTGGAATACAGACTACAATTAACAAGGTTCCAGTCATTATTAATCGACGGCAGCTCGGGAGAAGTGCGGGTTTTTAGTCTTGATTTGAAGGCTAAAAACTGCAGCGTTGCAGTTTTCTGGTAGTTTGTTCCAGATTTGTGCAGCATAGAAGCTGAAAGCTGCTTCTCCATGGTTGGTTCTGATTCTGGGGATGAAGAAGAGACCAGAACCAGAACTAGAAGACCTCAGTAGTCTGGAAGGTTGATGCAAATAAACAATTCAGTGATTTATAAACCAGGAGGAGAATTTAAATTCTATTCTCTGAGGTACAGGGAGCCAGTGTAGAGACTGTAGAACAGGTGTGATGTTCTCTTATCTTCCTGGTTTTCTGCTTTTTAGTCAGACCTGTGAAGACGCTGTTGCAGTAATCAATGCGACTAAAGATAAATTCCTGGATGAGTTTCTCTAGATCTCGCTGAGACATCAGTCCTCTAATCCTGGAGATGTTCTTCAGGTGATAGAAGGCCGACTTTGTGACTGTCTTTATGTGGCTCTGAAGGTTCAGGTCAGAGGTCATCACTACTTCCAGTTTTCGGGTCTGATCGCAGGCTTCAGTTGTAATAACTGAAGGTGTGCGCTGACCCTAGATCGTTCCTCTTTAGGTCTAAAGACAACTTGAATTTTGTTTCTAATCAGCTGAAGAAAGTTGTGGCACATCCACACATTTATCTGTTCTAAGCATCTATTCAGTGATTGTATGGGTTCAGAGTCATCTAGTGACATCGTGATGTAGAGCTGTGTATCATCTGTGTAACTATGGTAACAAAACTTATGTTATAACCTGAACCAGTGGGAGATATTATAGATATTAAATAACAAGGGTTCCCAGGATTGAAACTCACCCCACGTGACACTAACATGAGCGTCGATGAAAAATTACCTAGTCAAACCAATCAAGTACTGCACCAACCCACTGTCCAGTCCTTTTAGTAATATGTCATGGTCAGCAGTATTAAGTGCTGCGCTGAGGTCCAACAGAACCAGAACTGTGGTTCTGCCACAGTCTGTGTACGTGGATGTCACTGAACATGTTGACAAAGGCAGGCTCAGTGCTTTGGTGAGAACTGAAACCGGACAGAAAGGCATCAAAGTGGTTGGCCATTGTTAAGGTACATCAGAGAGCACAACACACACACCACACACACACACACACACACACACACACACACACACACACACACACACACACACACACACACACACACACACACACACACACACACACACACACACACACACACACACACACACACACACACACACAACACACATCTCTCTCTCTGCAGGCATGAGTTTAATGAGCAGGCTCTGGTATTACCAGTGAGTTTCTGTAATAACAAAATAAAAGCAATCATCTGCAGAAAACTACATGTCGTAGTAATTAAAAAAACAAAAACTTGTTTTGAAAAGAGAATGTCTAAACGGTGAATGAAGGTTGGAAACCAAAATGATGAATCATTCAGCGTTTGCGGCTCAAAAGACTTTGAACGATCATGAAGTGGAAAGGAAACGATAGTTTTCAATGCTCTAATCTGAAAAGTGTGGGGTACATCTGTATTCAGCCCCTGTACTCTCATGCTCAGCACATTCCTAAATTTCTAAAATTCAAGAACTGCGTCGGCGTGCTGCAGTTTCTCTGCTACTTCACTTCTGATTGGTTCTTTTCTTAGCTTTATTCATAATTTTCTGGTTGAGGCATCGCATGTTTGCACAACTCTGAATCTGGGAGGAGTTTCACTGTCACTTTTTTTTTTTAAACTTTCGGACAGTTGTTGTGGTGTGTAACCGTGTCAACGAGGTGTTGTTTTTACAGCTGGGAGCATCTGAAAACGTCAAATAAACATATCCTCGTCTTTCCAGGACATTTTATTGTGGAATATCTTCCTGCTGCCCAGATATCGAACTGCTAACACGGCATGACGGTCATATAAGAACGTTCTTCAGTCAGAAGCCTCTTCAGATGTGTTGAAACACTGACTGCTACAGCATCACCTTCCTTCCCACCGCATCACCAAGCACAACAATTCTTTGAAGATGCTTGGATGATATGAGTTACGGCAACGTTTAGTTTCTTTTTGGGATCAATAAAGTATTTTGAATTGAATGCAGAGCCCTGCAAGGGGAAATATTTCTCTATATGTCAGGAAAAATAAGAACTGTTGGACAACAGTGTTTGGTACCGGCCTTAACAAAAAAAAAAAAAATTGAAAAAAGCCCACAGTTCTTAAATGTAAACGTCAGATTCTTGGCTGATTTACTGCTGCATGTATTAAAATCTGCAGTCATTCAGAGCCTTGTTGCAGTGAAATGTAGCAGCGGACCAACCTTGAACAAACAGAGGTAAAGGAATAATAGCCAGCCTGTGATGGAGTGAGCTCTGACACTCGGAGCACACTCTGTGGGGGGAAAAAAAAAGATCGAAAAGCTAGCTGAGTGATAATTACAGGGCTCGTCAGCCTCGCCGGGAATGAATAAGTGTTTCTCTTGATGACGCTCCCACGTTCAGATGACAACTCTTCTGTTCTGTCGTCAGCGGGTTAAACCACTCGGGATTTAGAGCTCAAACGTGCCAAAGCTGGATCAACAAACAGAAGATTAGAACGACGATCCAACATCACACAATCTGAGTATGGAAATCGACGGGAAAAAAAAGCATAAAAAAAGCAGACTGTGAATCTACAAGGTGCACGGGAGTGATACCGAATGCAGCTTTGCTACCAGCTGTAATTACAGTGAGATAATATATGATTATTGACATCCATTATGTCGTACCTTATTCGCCCGCTCTGTTTAAGATGCGTTGCCGTGTTTTTGGATTGCTGTTCTGGTGAAGCTGCTGGGCAAACTAGCAAACAGCTAAAGACGCTTCGGCATGAGGAAGTGCAATATGGACGATGTTATTGCAATATAAATATATATATATCAGTGTGAGTAACAATCCATTTTTTTAGCTGTCCATTTTGGAGCTATTATCAATTATATGGAGAACAAATCCTGCCAAAATTTCAATAAATCTTTAAATAAATAAACTGCTTGTTAAGGTGTTTAATGTGCCAAATAATGCTTCCAAAAAATGAAAGATTAGAACTTTCCAAACGTATTTGATTGTACAGTGTAACATAAATTTGTCATTTTCAGCAGCATTAATTTAACATTAGAACTATTTAATTTTTTATTTTATTTCTAATCTCAATGGTTTATCAAGTTTCATTTTCAGTTCATAATTTGTTTCTCGTTTTTTTGATATTTGGTATTTAATATAATTTTTTCACTTAATGTCAAATTTTACTTTAATTTTTTTAAAAATCTTTTTATATTTTCCAAATTTCAAGTCTTTCCTTCAATATTTGAAAAATATGAAAAATAAAAAAATAATCCAGCCTCCAGATGTGCAAAACCACAGGACAAATAACCCAAATACTGACCCTCTAGAGCTGAATACACTTGTATGCCACACTTTTCAGACTTTTACTTGTAAAAGTTGTTTAAACGATGTATAATTTCCCTTTCGATTTCACAATCGAGTGCTCTTTTGTGCTGGTCTATAAACTAAAAACTAAAATATTAAATGAAGTTAGAGAGTTAATGAGACTCAATGTGCAAAAGTTACAGAGTTATCAATGGTATAATCAATACCCTGACCATACTCTAATACAAAAAAAAGACTTCTACCTCCATGCAGATCTGGTAGAGCACCAGACAGGCTGTGTGATGGAAGAGACGGTTTCTCTTCCAGCTGAACTCCACACTGTCCTCTTCCACCTGGTGGAGCACTGAGGCAAAGACAGACACACAGGACAGGCTTTATAGGGTTAATCCAAGCGGAATCAATCAACATTTATTCCCAGTACGTGAATTCTTACCTTTGATCTTGTAGAAAGTCTCTGGTATAAAAGCCTGAATGGCTTTGAAGCGCTCCACCACGAAGCCCAGGGTGGGAAACTGACAGCTGCCGTATGAGATCAGCTGATTGGCCAGGGACTCGGGGAAGATCTTCTGCAAGCGAAGCGTCTGAAACCGGGTAAAGGACGCGCCTGATGATGGTCAGAAGACGGACGAGTGGAAAGTCATCAGACCACTTATGATGAACAACCAGTTCCAGTGGTTCTCATATTTCCATGTTTAACGGAAGCGGTCGCCGCTCACCTATCCGCAGATCCAGCTCCTGCCGGACATCGACGGCATCGCTGATGTTGCGATCAGGCTCCATCAGTGTCTCACACGCTCTTCGAATCGAGTTGGGAGTGATCTCCGAAAACTTTGCTCGAAAGATTTGCAAATTGGGTTTCACTAAAGAAAAGAAATATGCATATATGTATATATATATTTAGATATTAGTATGCAGAGGACTAATGTCCAAAAGTAGTTTGTGGATAAATACGAACCTGCTTTGCAAACGTCAATGATTTCGAAGCCAATGTTTTCTCCCTCCCGGTCACAGTCAGTCCAGATGACCAGAGCCTGGCACTGCCTCACTTCCTTCTCCAGAGTCCGCTACCGAGAATCAAACATGAACATTTGACCTTTTTTAATTATACAATCAAGTTATTTTATGTCAATTCACAGCTTAAAAAACTTTAATAACCAAATGAGAATATTCCAGGTGACTTTCTGAAACGCAGGACTAATTTTAAGATAGTTTTAGTTCCACTCTTCATATTAGTGGTCAATAAAGTTTTATTTGATAAACTGTAGGAGAAAGAGAGTCAGTTGCTCTGAGTAGAAATCCCATTTCTTTAAGCTATATTATGATCACATTTTTCTTATTAAAGTCCAGAGCCCTCTAGAAGTGACTGTAACAGAATCTTGTGCCAAGACATTAAAAACAAATGATGGTTACAAAATTTATTTTAGAACCGTTTCTGCTGTATATACAGCTGTGTAAAGTTCAGAATTTTTCCTCCAGTGTTTGGAGTTGTTGCTGCGCACTTTGGCTCAGCTGGCTGAAACAAGACTCCTTTTAACACTATAAGATATGGCTTCAAAAAAAATCTTAATTTATTTTTAACCAAATTTGAATTCCGATATTAATACATTTTTTTCCTCTTTTTTAAAAACTGTAAATGACAGAAAATATCTTAAAATGGCTTTTACTTCAGTAATTTCTTCTGTGGGGTTGACCTGAATTTGTAGTTGAAATAAACAGAATCTGCAAAACATGTTTGTTAACAACACTTTGGATACCCAAGAAATGCATCGGTGAAAGAAAATTAAAAATACAAATTTTCCAAACTTGAAATGGTCAAAAATCGAATACGTAATTAATCACATATCATGAGATCACATAATGTGTGATTAATCACATACACAGTCCAGTCACATTAATGTGACCACCACGTACTTTCCACTTCAGAGTTAAATAACCAATCACAGAAGGCAGGTGGCAGCACAGTGCAGTTGAGCGTATATAAAGGGTGTGTGTGGGCTTCGGAAAACATTTCAATCGTTGGCGTAATGCAGAAACGAAGCGATTTATCCGACGTCCAAAAGGGCATGATCATTGGCTTTCGGGCCAAGGGTGGAAGCATTTCCGAAACGGCTGAGTTTGTGAACTGTTCGCGTGCCGCCGTGGTAAAAATGTACCGTGCATGGCAAAATGGGACTGTCCAAAATCAACGACGTGGCAAATGTGGTGCACCACGGGCCATAGATGACAGAGGCGAACGACGGTTGCGGAGATGCGTTCGGGCAGATAGACGGGCTACCGTTGAGCAACTGACCACTAAAATGAACCAAGGGGCTACCACAAGTGTCTCCCAAACCACTATTCAGCGAACATTGCTGCGTCTGGGCCTCCGAAGCAGACGCCTGGTTCGTGCACCTATGCTGACTGGTGTTCATCGACGACGAAGGCTAGAATTTGCACGCCAGTACAGCAGCTGGACGTCCACTGAGTGGCGACAGGTAGCGTTTTCAGATGAATCGCGTTTTATGCTCCATCGGACAGATGGACGTTGGCGTATAAGGCGTGAAACCTCTGAAAGGAACCACCCTGCAACCATTGCAGGAACGGTCCAAGCTGGAGGCGGGAGCATTATGGTCTGGGGAATGTTTTCCTGGCATTCTCTGGGTTCACTGATTATTGTGGAAGGCACGATGGATCAATACAAGTACGCATCTGTCCTTGCGGACCATGTCCACCCCTACATGCGCATTGTTTTTCCTCAGGATGATGGCATCTTCCAGCAGGACAATGCGAGGTGCCATACAGCTGCCAGTGTACGTGCGTGGTTCGAAGAGCACCAGGATGAGTTTACCGTCCTCCCCTGGCCAGCAAACTCACCTGACTTAAACCCAATCGAGCATCTGTGGGACCATCTCGATCGAGTTGTTCGCGCCATGGATCCTCAACCGCGTAATCTAGCGCAGCTGGCCACGGCATTAGAGTCGGCATGGCTCAACATCCCAGAGAAGACCTTCAGGGACCTAAGTGACTCTCTTCCTGCACGTCTCGTAGCAGTTCGCTCTGCGAAAGGTGGTTATTCTGGCTTTTGACAGATGGTCACATTAATGTGACTGGACTGTGTATTATGTGATTAACCACAGAATATGTAATGCCCACCTCTAATTCCGTGCCTTTCCTTTTTTTACAAGACAGACATTGGCTATTTAAAGACATTAAAATGACATGTTTTAGTGTTTTGTTTTTTCTCTCAGTTCCAGCGGTACCTTGATTGGAACCATGTTGTCCGGGCAATACTTCTCTACCTCTGTGTCAAACAGCAACACGGGACTGCAGCTGTGCCTTGGAAGAGAAACGACAAAACTTCAAGTGTTAAAATCCTCCGTTGAGGTTGCCATAGGCAACTGAAGGCATATTCATTTCAACTTACCATTTCTGATAAGGCGCTTTGAACTCCAGTCCCAGCAAATGGCCTGACACTGAAGTCATTGTCACTGTCACATTCTGAGATGAGGACAACAATCAGAGAAATCAGAGAGAATCACAATCAGATATTCAAATGCATGGGCGGGTTGCTTACCTGGCCAAAAAGATTATATTCATACTCGTATATTTTATTGAACTTCGAAAATCCTTCTCTCTGCAACAGAGAAACCCATAATGAGCTGTGCTGACAAAGAATAACAAGTCAATAGTGTTGTCGTTACAAAACAATGGAAGTAATGAGAGCTTTCTATTACTTTCTCTGGGGTTATAACAGATTACAGTGATGCTTAAAAGCTTCAGTAACAGTGAAGGTCTGATCGGCGGTGACTCACCCTCCTGGCTCTGCCGCCAGACATGATCTCAGAGATGCCTTTGGCTGCGTCGTTCTTCTCGGCCACGCAGAGGACCCGCTTGATCTGAGCTCGGCTGCGAATCATGTCTGCGTCCGAGCACCAGCGGCTCCGTGTCTCCCAGAAAAAGCCCGTCCTCGCCCGCAGTAGTCCCGATCGAAGCGTGGATCTGACGAGGAGGTGCGCTGTGAGCATGCCTGGCCCGCTGTCACATGAAGCAGCAGCGGCTGCCCTCGGACTCAGCCTCCCCGGTTCTGCTGCTCCTCGGCTCGGTTAGCATCTTAGCTAGCAGAGATGGCTAAAAGCATCGTGGCAGCTCTCAGAGTTTCCCAGACGGCTAAAAAGTTTTCTCCAGCTAAATAAATTAACTTTTTATTACGGGAAATCGATAAAGAAAAGGAAAATAAACATAAAGTTGTATATACTTGTTGAACCGATTCGAGCCCTGCCAAAGTGACAGACACAGTTAGCTTTGTTTACAAAATCCGCGCCTGACAGTCAAAATTGCCGTAAAGGATACCGTAAAGTGTCGTAAAGTCCCCAGTGTTGTAAAAAGTTGAATTGAGGAAATTAATCATCTCCTTTTGTGAGATACAATAAGCTCACTAACTTTTTCCCTGTCTTTTAAAGGTAAGGTTTTATTTATATAGCACATTTTCAGCAACAAGACAATACAAAGTGCTTAATTTAATGATATGTAGGCATGAAAAAGTACATTGAATATTGAAATGTGCATGTATACAATTTAATTTGTTACGTAATGTTATTTGATAAGAACTGCAAGGTATAGAAAGAATTCCCTTACACTAATGTAGTTTTCTAAAATGAACACTTGTAATAATAATAATTAATTCCTCAGCCTTGTTAAATGTATTGAGAAAATAGTTGCATCACTGTTTCTGACTATTTTTCTAAAAATAAACATGATTTCAAAAAGCACTCGTGACGAATAATTATAACTATGACAAAAATAATGCTAAAAAATATATTATTATTATTATTATTATTATTATTATTATTATTATTATTATTATTATTATTATTATTATTATTATTATTAGCCAAGACTCAGTCTAAAGTTGTTATAGATTAAAGTAAATATTTTCCCCTTCTTTCCTACATTTTAACTTTAACGCCATTCAGTCCTGGGATTAAGACGTTTTTCTTAAAGATGCAAGAGTTTAAAAAAGGCATTAAGCTAACTATAACGTTATATTTTCATTACCAAAATTTGCAATACATTTAAGTGAAGTGCAAAAAATACATTAAATACATGTAACAAAATTATTAGAAAAAGAAAATAGCGTTTTAGTCAAACGATAATGACCAAAACTAAACTAAAACGTGTTGTCATTAACACTAAATTATCCACAGGTTGCGCACTTACAATGTTTGGCCAGTAGGTGGCAGTGAGTGGTGTGACACTCAAGTGAAATTTGATTTGTAAGTAAAACATCAACACACAAGGACTAAGCACGTTGGTAGATGTCTTATGCAGCGACCACCATGTATGAAACGGAATAACCAAACAAAACTTGCATTTTAATTTTCTGCTACTGTACTCCTTCACTGTATATTGGGTAATTATTATTTTTCATGGAAAGCAATGTATTAAAATCCATAGTGGATTGCAATAAAACATATTTAACCTTTGATAGAACACATAGCACTCAGAGGGTGTTTACCTGTGGTTTGTCATGTTATCAGGCTTCTTTTGTATGCATGTGTAGTTTTAGAATTTTTTAAAATTATTTATATATATATTTTTAAATAATAGTATGCTCAAGATTTCAATGCTGCATTTGTCACACACTTTTAGGAATAGAATAGCATGACAAATGAGCACATTTACATTACATATTTGATGCAGTATGTTGTGTTATTTTTATAGGAGAAGTTCTGGTTTTCCCACTTCTAACCTCTAAAATGCTCAAACATCATCACTTTATAACTTCTGCCTGTCAAGAGGAAATGTCAAGTAAGTTCCTTTCATTTAAAAAAAATGATGGTGTGTGTTTGACGGTTAGCTCAAACACATTTATTTTCATTTTCTTACAGCTGTATCACTTACAGTATGGGTCTCTAAACTCTTAGTTGTTTTCTTTTAGTGGAAAGCAAAGTGGAAATGGATTTGTTTATCCATTTAAAAGATTATTTCTGTTAATATTAAGTGACTGAAGTAAATATTGTGAAGTACAGGAACCTCCAGACTGGCCACAAAGTCATTTTATAAATTGGGTGCTCTTTGTGTGTGAGTTTTTGCTCCTTGATATTTGATAAAGGTTATTCTCAGATAACCTTTATCAGTGTGACAATCTGTGCTCACTCCATGTTTTCACAAGCTAACACGCTTCATTTCTCCCAGATCACATGCTGTCCTATTTGTCTGTTTCACTTCTCATTTTCTGTCTAATCCTGCACAGAAAAATGAGAAAGCAATCAAAACCTGATTTATTTTTAACCTTTTCTTATTTGATTGTTCAATCTCACTCTGTTCAGCCACTTACTGTTGACCTATGAACCACAGAGGATATTTTTCTGCTAGCCAACTAATTTCTTTTTTTTAAAATACAAGTCACTTTGAAATCCAAAAGTTACGAGAGCAAAGAGAGTTAATAGAATTTTCTGAGTTTATTAATAAACTCATTGTTTGTTTTAAAGCTCCCTAAAAACTCCCTAGAAACTATTAGCTAGAAGACTGATCTAGTAAATTAACAGGGTTGTGATTTCTTCATCAGGTCCTGCTGAATATCTTGGCTTGATTTTTTTTCTTGTCTTAGTTCCTATTAGTAAATAGGTTAACCTTTCTCCTTATTTACACTTGCACGCTGTCCTCAGCTTGAAGTCCAGAATAATAACACGTCTGACAGATTTAAGTTTAAATTAATCTTTTAATTTCATCAACATGTTTCTTTAAACTGGAAGTAAACGTCTGTGTTGAAGTCCAGCCAGAGGTCTTGCTTGAATTTGCCTCCAGTCTCAAAGACTTTTTAGCTCACACCAAAGATTATTTGTAAAACAAAAACAAAAAAAACATTGAAAACATGCAAACAAAAGTTGGTCATCAAATACAAGAGGAATTTGATTACTTTACAACTAACACATATATTTTATTAATGATTAAGATGGGTGTAAATCATTTACCACATGCTTTTTTGCAAATTTTTCAACAAAACTTTATTTTTTAAAAATATTATTATAAGTAATTACACTATATTTATTAATTTGTTGAATTAAAAAAAAAATCAACATTTCCGTTTTAGGCGGAGTTAGTTTCCCCTCCGATGGGCGGAGCTTTGGTCACATGACCAGGTAGCATCCAGCTGGGTAATCATGGCGGCTGTCTCTGGACGTGAACGGCAGATGTTGCGTTTTTCTCCGTAAGCGATGTCGTTTGATCCACGCGCCGGACTGTGATCCGGACGCCAGAGAGCGGAGGGCCGGCAGCCCCACGCCGGGACATGAAGAGGAGGAGGACGGACGCTCCTCTGCGAGGCGGCTGTAGCATGAAGGCTCTGCAGGCTCCCCGGACACTGTGACTCCTGAGGAGGGCTTTTGTCAGCCAAGGCGCTGGATGTCTTTTTTTTTTTGTCGAGTTGATCATTTGTATTTTTAATTGGCCGAGTTCCTCTCGCAGATATTGAGTTAACTTGGCGATTAGAATAGGTTCTTTGGAGCAGCTTCACCTTATTGAAGGTTTTACTACAGTGTGATGATGGCCAGTCTGAATGGACTCTCTCTCTGCTGTCCACACACGGCTTTTCTATGACTGTTTGTGCTTCTGCTGCTTCTCATGCCTCCCTCAGTTATAACACTATGATAGGCTCCCAGATGTGGTAGCTTTCACTAAAGAGGATGAATATGGGCAGACAAGTCAAGACCCTCTGGATCTCCCAGAGGAGTTCTCCATACCCCTCTACCCGCTGGCAGACTCCAATCCCTGGGCCAAGACCTCCTACGCCAAGTTCACCAAAGACTTCATCCTCATCTCGGAGTTCTCAGAGCAGGTGGGCCCCCAGCCTCTCCTCACCATCCCAGGCGATCCCAAAGTCTGTGGCACCTTCGACCTCAACTACTTCTCCCTGCGGATCATGTCCGTGGACTACCAGGCCTCCTTTGTGGGGCATCCGCCTGGCAGCGGCTACCCGAGGCTCAGCTTTGTGGAGGACTCTAGGGTTGTCCTGGGAGACTCGAAGGAGGGAGCGTTCGCATACGTCCATCACTTCACCCTGTACGACCTGGAGGCGCGGGGCTTCGTGCGGCCGTTCTGCATGGCGTACGTAGCAGCAGATGAGAAAAAAATCATGCTCCAGTTTCAGGAGCTGTCCCTCCGCTTCTCGCAGGCCTCGGAGTGTCTGAAGGCCGGGAACAGAAGAGCATTCGCCAAGGAACTCCAGAGGAAGCTCCAGGACCTGGAGTAAGAGCTTTATTTCAAATTTTACTTGTAAACGTCTTGTTCAGAAGTCTAAATTAGATTTTTAGATGAGGTCAAAGGTCCGTAACAACCAGTGATGAGGGTCACTTTGTGTCATCTCAGTGAGATGAGAGTTTTCGTAAATGTTTTGTAGCCAAATGTGCCAAAACGAGTAGACCTCTAGAAATAAATGATTAAACATGTAAAACACAGATAGCAGGAAAAGTGCTGTTGAAAAACCCAGTTAAGAGCTTCAAAGACCAAAGGAAGTGTAGAAGGGTACTGAAACTGAAACTTCTTTCAAATCCATTTGCAAGTCTTAGACAAATCCTGAATTTGAGACATTACACAAAAAACTAAAACTTTTTCATCTATTTTTACTGCATTCAGAAAGTACATTTAAACATCTCCTGAAAACTAAAGACTCAAGAGATGGATTTAGGTCAGAAAGTGGAATTGTTTCTCTTCCACGCTGTGTGATTTATTCTAAAAAATTGACATGGTGATAAATGGTGAAAATGTTAGAATTTCAGGTAAGATGGTTTTAGCTTGCAGAGGTCAGTCACTGCTACAAAGTTTTAGGAGAATCTGAAGTGGCTGAGCAGCGGATTACCCCTAATCTTGTTTAGCCTTGGAGCTTTGCACAAGTTGAAGTTAACTAGGCTGATTCTAGTTCTGTTGTGAATTTTCATTATTCTTGCTGGAAATAGAAAATTTTATTGGGTGGCCAAGAATAAAATTATAAAACTCACTAAATTCTTGAGCATTCCCCAGTTTTTTATGTCCAAGCTTCAATTTCGTTCACATCGTGTTGATAACAGGCGTCAGCGGTTTCAGGATTGGCTCGCTGTTTTGTCTGCTTATGAGCCTGGATCTTGAGAATTGCTGCCATTAGGCGGTCTATTTTTTTTTTATTTACACTAAATTTAGTAATCTTTCTTCTAAGGTTTTATGTGACGATGTAACAGTAATGATGTGCTTTCTACAAGGTTTTTGGATGAAGCGAATACCTGCTTGGATGAACAAAACATGTTCCGTTGTCTTCGTTCAAATAAAAAAACAGGCAAAAATCCAGAAGTTGTAAAGCAAATGCATGACCTTAGCTGAATATTCACTAGTGTCTCCATAATGATCACAGGTTTCAGCTGCTTTTCAGTGCCAGCCTACTAGTTTTTAATTGTTAGAGATGCATCAACATAATGTAGAAAAGTCGATGGAGTTACTTGGCAGAAGCATTAAACTGCAAAGAGCTATTAGGTGATTTCCAAACAATGGAGTCCTTCATCATCGGACCTGAAAGGTTATTCCTGAAAGGTTATTCCCATGTGGAAAACATTCCAGAATGTCACATATCAGCTCCCAGGGTCAAAGGTTGTTAGGTAATTAAAGAAGCTGTAAAAAAAAAAAATCTGTAAATGAGATAATCAAATCTTGTCCTATCTAAGATAACTCTCTAAGGCTGTAGATAAGTACTTTACTGAAAACCACTCAGATATGAACTATTAGTTCATATCAGAATGATATGTATGAGTTAGCATAGCTTGTAAAAAAAATTAACAGCAGCACTGCTTAGATGTCCAAAGTTTCATTTTTAAACAAATCACAAAACGTCCTGACCAATGTCTGCTGAACAAACACAACCAAAGCAGACCAGTTGGATCACAATGGCCCATGTTACATGGCGAAAACCCAAACTCATACCAACTGTCAGAATCAAGCTTTATTTGCCAAGTATTTTCACACATCCAAAGAATTTGTCCTTGCTTACAGAAGCTCACAGTGCACAGAGAGGAACAGTACACACAATAGGCACAGATACATCCTAACACACTCACACAGATATACACACACAACCTTTCATACCTGTAAACCTTTATAGAAATATAAAATACTAATTTATAAACGAATAAATAATCTGTGTCAAACACGGGGATAGCAGGGTGATGATTTGGGCTTGTAGTCACAGGAGCTTGGCACTGTTCTTGCACTGAGATGACCAAGCCTTCTTGCGTACACCAAAGTATGTCTCCAATGTGAAGCCAAGTATCTGGCTGGTCGTATTTGCCCGATTGTTAGTTTGTAGGATAAGATATTATGTCGAAAGGTATAACCAATTTACTCAAGGTTGAGAATACATTTTTTCCGGTATAACCAACAATCAGTCAGCAGACTACCAGTGGTATTTTTAGAACCGTGCCATTCCAGGCCTATCATTGCATCTGTTTTGTTCTGCTCAGGTACACCCACTCTGTGCTGCAGCGGGAGGAGGGCCTGCAGAGAGAGGCGGGGCCTCAGTGTGTTTACTCTGCCCATGCTGTAGAAAAGGCCAATGAGCTGGCCAACGTGGAGAAGAGCATTTACGAGCACAGAGACCTTCTGAAGCAGATCAGTGCCTACCATCGGCGACCACGGCGGGATCTGCACGCCGTCTCGTGCCAGAAGTGCATGACCGAGTGCTTGAGAGAGTGCGAGGAGCTGTTGGACAAATACGCCAAGCTGGCAAATCCCCTGGGTTACAGCCAAAGGGTTCCCAAAGGAGAAGGCGACAAGATTCAATCCGATGAAAACAGAGGGCAAGAAGAGGTGGATGAAGACGATGACGAGGGTATTAAACGCAGGCCATCATACACGCCACAGCTCATCAAAGCCAAGTCTGCAAAGTGTTTTGACAAACGCCTGAAGACCTTGCAAGAACTGTGCGAGGATAATTTCTACGAGGCCACCGTGGAGCTTCTGAAGGAGACGGAGAGGAGTTTCCGTGGCGACCTGTGTTACCTCTACACTCGCCGCCTGGATAAGGCACTGCGCAGGAAGCAGAAAATTGTCAACTTCTTGTTTGAGACAGATCTCATTGATGACTTTGAGGATGAAACCGAGACACTGAGACCATTCTGCCCTGTGAATCATGCCATAGACAACTACATGCACTTGAATCCACCACATATCGTCCTGGGGTCAGAGGCTCTTGAGCTTGATGGATTAAAACCTCAAGGTCCGCTAGGCCTGGCTTGTGAAGCCGCCACTACTCAGGAGCTTGGACTTCTGGGAAGCCATCTGGACTCCTCTCCCTCAGACCAGACCTTGGAGACACAGGAGAGCTCAGAAGGGACCAAAGAAAGCTTCAGCAGTGATAAAAGTGGAACAGATCAAACTGAGAAGCAAGAGAGTTTTGCGAGTATAAATACAGAAGGTCCTGATCCGGACTCTGACTTGACACCAGAACCCGACCAAAACACCTACCCAGAGAGGGAAAGCAGTAGCGAGGACATGGAGACCACTGCTGGGGAGGATGACTGTGATACTGGACAAGACCAGACCCCCGTGTCTTTGCTGGAAGTCGAGTCCGAACTGGAGGCCAGAAAGGATGACGGGTGTGAGGTGGGAACGCACTCGGAACTGCTGGTTCCCATGGATACAGCTTGCTGTATGGCCCAAGAGGGTTTCCTCTATGAGGCAGCTGACCCTGACGCTGTGCCTTGCCTGAGTCCAAACTCTACCCTCAACCCCACCAAGGTTCTGGTGGTCAACCAGGAGCCCCATGCCCTTCACCCCATCCAGGATGAGTACACAGTGGGTTCCCCATGCTCAGAAGGTCCACCAGCAGGGCTGGAGCTTCCCGTGGGTGTCTTTGGAGACGCAGCTTCTCGTAGCTCCATTGAGGACGGGTCGGACTGTACCATGAGTGCTTCCATGGGCTCCGACCGGGCCGCCTCGCCACTCGGATACGGGGGGTCGGTGACCCTCCGTCAGAGGAAAAAAGCTGGGCAAGGAGCTTTGAGGTTTGTGCGCCAGTACTCCTTTGCAATGCAAGCCCTGTGGTGTCTGCTGAGCGGCAGGACGCTGGTGGTGCTCGGGGCGGACGAGGGGAGAGTCCGCCGTCTCGTGTCTGCTCTGGCGCTCTTTGTACCCAACCCTGGCAAGAGTGGAGAGAGGGTCCAACCCTGGCTGTCCTGTCCCTTAACCCTCGTCGACCTTCACAGGTGGAAACTTATTGGGCTGCAAAGGTAAGAATTGCTTCAGAATCAAATTACATCTTGAACCCTTTTTAGTGATTTTTAGGATTTAAGATGTACAGTGCTTTGTAAAATATTTATAAACAAGGGACTTTTACACAATGTCACTTTTCAGATTGAAACATTGTTTTATTCGCATACAACAAAGTCAACAAATCTATAGTTAAACTATCCCTCATGTGTGTTTTTAATCTTGTTATAGAAGAGTGGCAAGAACAAATTCCTTACTGAAGAAATCCTGTTTTCAGTTTTCCCCAACAAACCAAGAAGGGAACACAACAAACATGCGGAAGAAACGCCTGTGTGCAAAACTCTACTTGTGGTGGAAAAACTCATGCACTTCACTTTAAACACCACTTCCACTATGACATTGCTTTTCAAAGTGGATTCCACCAGGGGGCGCTGGAGATGCCTCAAAAAGCTGCAGGGAAAATTATTTATAAAAATCAAATATATTTCATTCATTTTTTAAATCATAAAAATCAAATCTGTTTTTCAAAAAACAGCAAGTTTAAATACCTTTGCTCATCTTTCTGATTGGTTGTCAGTCAGATTTATCCAGCTGCTCAGCTCCTCGTGCTAGCATAGCAATCGTGAAACATATCCCTGCTATGGAGGTCACTGCTACCAAAAACCCCTGACAACTCATGGCCAACTAAAATCAGAAGGTAATGCGACAGCATTATGCTAACAAATATAATAATTAATGAATGATAGATAAAAGTGAAGCAAAGGCAAATGATTTGTTCAAACTTTTAGAATAAATTCTAAAGTTTGTTTTCATATTTTGCAGCATGGTCTGTTGGTTTTTAAAGGGGGCCTCTGCCAAGAAGCTAATGCTGTTTGTGGGAAAGTTGGGCAAACACATTCACTATGTACTAGTATCATAAGGACAGCGCCATGCTGCTGGGAATTGATTCCCAAGCAGGGGAGAAGAGGAGAAAAAAAGAACCCATCAGACGCCGAGGAAGGCATTCACCTTCCAGCACGACAGTGCAATTGTCAGATCTGCAATTCTGCCATTCAAATTGTAGAAAAAAGGTGATTCAAGTGTTGCAATGGCCCAGTCAAAATCAAGCCAAAATTCAATTGTGAATCTGAGCTTGACTTGTTTTGCAAAGATTTGGCTAAGAAGCTCAATTTGTCTATATTTATCACATGCAAATCCATTCGATTGCAGAAATATGTGAAAATATTCATTGGCTATGAAATCTTTTATTACAACATTTTCTGCAGAACATGAAACCAAAGCAGTCACGACTTGCCTAAAAGAAACCTTGAATTTTTGAGGACTTTGCGGCATTTCTGCAAGTGTTAAATCTGAAGCCGATGACATCATCCTCTCGCTTCAATCACCCCTTACGCCACACTTACTCATCTGCTCTGACTCAGCCCTCGGTGACTCACTCTGACAGCCCTGCGGCTTCTCATGCACATCTGTCCATGAACGTTTCTTTTCTACTCTTTCTGCAAACAGAACCTTGACTCCTTATGCATCACATACTTACTTTTTGCACCAGTGCTGGGCATGAATGTCATTAAATTTTAGGCTTTAGTAGTTTGATTCAAAGTTTTACTGTGGTCAGTAGAGCAATGATGTTAATGTTGCCAATTCCACAAATAAGATTAATAAATGATGCCAGGAACTTTGTCGAGGCTAGAAAAATGGGTGCAGTGTAAGAGCATCTTGCTGAGGGACCGATCCATTTGTTTGACCCTGGAGAACAAAAATCACCATCAGCTCTAATTTGATGACTTTTACTCCCATGATGTTTAACTGCAGGGTTAAATTGTAGATGTAATCGTCGTCTCCTCCCTCAGGGTTGCTTCTCCTGCCGGCTCCAGCGCCCTCTACTCCCTGTCCCGCTACAGCCGCTACATTTCCATCCTGGACGCCGACATGAAGACCCTGCGCTGCCCTCAGTACCGCGGCCAGCTCCTCGCCAACATGGCTGACCACCGCACCTACATCCGCCGCGGCTCCACCTACTTCCTCCACCTGCAGAGCACGCTCTGCCGCCTGGCGGCCAGGGCGTTCCTGCTCACTTTCACGCACCACCTCCACCTGCCAGTCAGCCCCACGGAGGGGCCCGAGGCGGTGGAGGCCCGGCGGCGGGGCTTCCTGCAGGAGCAGCTGGGGCTGGACGAGGAGGACAGCCAGATCCTGCTCTACCTCAGCCGGCTCATCGCTCAGCGGTACCTGCAGCCCGCTAACAGCGACGACTGCGCAGCCGTACCGTGTTTTAGTTTTAACTACGTCACCAGCGTTTTATATAAGATCTGATTCTGCAACGGGAATGGGCGGAGCTGGATCTTTCCAACACCTCACAGCGGAAATCACCGCTGGTACTTTGGGTTCATTCGGACCAGGAGTGATCTACATACGATCAAAATCTCTGCACTGATTTGTTTTTCTCCATTTTAATCTCTGTCTGCCTCACTGTGCATCTCTGTGATCTCACACCTTCCTCTGGCAGAGAAACCAGAGCCGAATGTCTCTGCCGACTCTTCTCGACAGTTCCATATCAAAGCAGATGAACACTGGCCTACGAATACATGTTGGAGCAAAAACAAAACTGGCAAAGAACTGTAGCGTCTGGTTCGACTGCCTATGGCTTTATCGAGCACACTTTGCAAAGTTACATATAGGGAAAATATTAACAGCAATAATTTGGCTTATTTAGCCTGTCGTAGATTTTAAAAATGCGTGTTCCTTTTTCAAAGTCAATATTTTCACTATGTTATTCCAACGTTTATAAATGTCAGTTTCAAACTAAATATGTAATTCACAAACTAGTTGCAAACTAAATATTTAGCTTTCAAGTTAAATATTTAACTGAGAAGCTAAGTGCTTGGTTTGAAAACTAAATATCTAGCTCAAAATTGAATATTTATTTAGCCAGCTAAATATTTAGTGCCAAATTAAGTAATAAGCTATATTAAGCTAAATATTTAGATTAAAGCAAAATATTTATTTTCCAAACTAAACATTTAATTTTCAAGCAACGTATTTATTTTCCAAACTAAATATCTAGCAATAAAGTTAAATATTTAGTTATTTAGCCAGCTAAATATTTGCTGTATTGCTGGCTTACTAACTAAATATTTAATCTGAAAGTTACATTTTAGATGGCAAGCTAAATACTTGCTATATGGCTAGCTTGCTAACTAGATATTTAATTTCAAAGTTTAATATTTAGATATTTAGCAAGCTAAATATTTGCTAGCTTGCCAACTGTATAATCTGAAAGTTACATATTTGTATAGTTGGCAAGCTAAATATTTGCTATATTGCTATCTTGCTAACTAGATATTTAATTTGAAAGTTAAATGTTTAGTTTGGCTCCAACATGGTGCAAATATGACTTTGAAAAATGAGCACCCAATGTTTTACTTATGACAAGCTAAATAAAAGAAAAAAATGCTGTTCATTTTTTACTGTGTAACTTCACAAATGGCGCCGCATATGTGTTGACAGCTTTTATACCCTGCACACTACATGTAAACATGTTTTTCAGCACTGCAGCGCCACGTATGCTGACATTTTCTGTTGGCCGAGAACAGACGCTGTTCGTGAAACTCGGGCAGCTGGTTTTAGAAACTAGAGCCTCTCTTTGGAACCGTCCATCTGTCCCTTATTCTATGATTTTACCTTCATTCGCCAACATTTTTTTCTCCTTTTAGTTTTTTTTTTTTTTTTACAGTCCACATTCCTTCAGAAACAGGCAAGTGTCCAGTTTGTTACAAAAGACAACGTGTTGTAGGACTGTTTCTACGTACATTTAAGCTTTTGATTTCAGGGCTACGATGTCCGAGGTGGTGGAGAACCGAATCTCGTCGGTCAGGAGAAACGTTACCGATCAAATAGTTGGGACCAGCTGCAGGAATGCATTTTCTTGACTATTAAACATGAGAATTTTAAAGCTATTTAACCTAAATGTATTGAATTTCACTGTTGTCTTAAAGTTGTGTGAGAGTGACGTGTTGTCAGCATGAGATAGTCTTGTGTCAGAGTGATCACTGTGTTGATAATATTTCAGTTTTGTTACAATATGGTTTACTGAAAGCAGTTACTCTGAACAATAAACTTTTATTTCTTGTGCCAACAGAAGTTTAATTCAGGACATCTGCTCGACTTTATTAACTACAGATGTAAAAGATGTTTGTTTGTTTGTTTGTTTGTTTTTTATTTACTTTTTGCATTTATTTTGTCTGAGAGCTAAAACACATTCAAAAGGGGGGAATATGTGCTGCAGGTTACTTGATTTGAAATCTGACAGAAAATTAAGAAGTAACCCAGTTATATCCTGATTAAATTCATATTGATGGATCTTAATAAATGAGAATATCAACCAGTCACTAATTTAATTAAAAATGTAACAGTAATTTTTCTTAGGTGTTTATAGCTGTTAATTTTTATGATTATGACTTTAAACCCCTCCTGCCCCTCCCAAATACAACAACTCTCAAAATTTTAAATGTCGCATCAGACAAACAAAAATATAGTTAGGTTGTATGTACATATACAAATGCTCAGCCTACTTTAAAATATGTTCTTTTGAAATGCACTAATTTAGATGGAGCTCCTGTTGCGTGAATTACTGCATCATTGGCTGCTGTCACTTTGGACTTGGGCTGTGACATCAGCAGCAGATTTTTCCACATGAGCTTTTTCACTGATGCTTCTGCATGTTTTTTATTTAGTCAGTTTTTCCTTCCACTCAATCTTCCATTAATGTTCATGGTTATTATAGGCTTCTGTGACGCATCTTCAATGTGACATTTCTGCAATAAAATATATTTTATGCTATATCTAAAATATATTTTTGAATTATCAGCTATAAACCACAATCATCAAAATGAAGAGGGGGGGAAAAAAGTTTGAAATTTGAATATTTTTGCTCCATTTTACTGTCTTCTTGAATTTTATAAATTACACTTTTCCAGGACATTCTAATTTATTGAGTCATGTTTTTTTCCATAATGCTAATCATTTCTGATTTTTTAAAAAATTAAACTTAAGGCGAGGTTTTAGTATTATTTTAGTGTGTTTGATCTGCTTGATCACTGAGCTCTGCAGGGGCATAGCAGTCGATTCTCTGGCCAATTAAGCATCTGCTGGTGGCCCATTGCAGGATAAACACTCCCAGTTTAGGATTTAACTTTTAAAAGTGGCTTATCTTTGCGTTTGTGCCGTCTGTGATTCTGTGGGATGGTAACTACATGACTGCATGGTCAGAGTTTAAAGGTCACTATAAGCAAGGCTTTGAACTACTACTTAAGTGGATATTGGTGCAGCATGTGATGAAGAGATGCACCTGATTTATTGGGTTTTTGTCCTAGTCATGCAAAAAAAAACCTACAAAGAACAAAAAAAAAAACACACCCTGAATGTAATCTGAGAAGCCATGCCGCTGTGTCCTTATGTTGCCGTATTATGTCTGCTTTTTGTATCTCATCAAACTGCAGGTTCGGCCCTGCGAGGAATTTGAATTTGAATAAAGCACGATGTGAATGTCCTCCTGTTTGCCTTCGTGTTTGTTTGTTTTTGTTTTTGCTTTTTTTTTTTGCCTGCTGCTGCTTGGGGTGTGTGTGTGTGTATGTTTGCTTTGTTTGTAATACCTTGTGGGGGCCATTTTCATGATGCATACAACGTTGTGGGGACCTGCTGCTCCTTGTGAGAACCGAAGCCTGGTCCCCACAAGGGAAAACGCTGTTTTTGGGTCAGGGGTTAGATTTAGGACTAAGGTGTGAATTGAGTTTTGGTTAGGATTAGGATAAGGGTAAGGTTTAGGCTGTAGAAATGAGTGGAAGTCAATGGAAAGTCCCCACAAAGATAGCCACGCAAATGTGTGTGTTCAGATGAAGCTTCCCCTCCAGTAAAACTAACAGCCTCATCTGTGTGTGTGTCTGTGTGACTTTCTCCACAGCGATGATGGATGTGCAAGCATCTGAGGTGCCATGAATAATAAATGCTCATTATCTGCGAAACACTTCTAATTGCCCTGCGGGAGCAGCGGATGGGAAGGTGTTTTGATGTGAAAACAGATCTGCAACAATATGATCTGTCCTCACAGCGTGACGCTGCGCTAAGGAGGCGTGTGGGCGACTCGGTGCGCAGCAGCTTGAGATGTAAACTACAGTTTGCCTCAGCATTTAATGGCTAAAAACCGAATCTTCCACTCTGATTTGTGAGCGATGAGAAGGAGGAGATGCTTGTTTGGATTTTAATCGATCGGGGATGCTGAGAGGAGTTGATGCACTTCATCTCAACTTCCCTTTAGGTTTTATATTGATCATGTAGTCAGACTGTGTTTGGTAGCCATTTTAAATTAAATGTCAGCCACATGATGAACAGAAGTCACTTTTATGTCCCTTTTTGTTGCCTAGAAACCAAATTGTGTTTTGTCAGCAGCTCTCCTGGCTTTCTGACAGCTTCAGAGTTTATTTGGGATACAGATTGTTTTTAGTGTTTGCTTTTTGCTCCACTTTCAGATTATTATTACTCTTTTAATTCAGTAGTGCTCTTAGAATCAGGGACATCAAGATCGTGAATATCCTCAAAGGACTGGTTGTGCCACAGTATATCAAATAAAAGAAACTATTAAATTATTCTAAGATTAAAATCTAACACCATTCATATTGTTGTAATTTCACCTTACACAAATAATCAGGTTTGATATGATAGCTTGAAGTTCTGCTTCTATGGCCTTCTGAGGTCTTGAGGGCCACAGAATCAGCTATGATGTGCCTGTTTTGGCCCTGGAGCCTTGAGTTTGACACATGGTTTAAATCATTCAAGCATGATCGATCACATGCAATGATTTAGACCCAACTTTCCCCACTTTCTCCTCAAATACAAATGTTTTTTCCCTGGTAAAATACTAAAATAACAAGAACAGTGACAACATAATTTGAAGAATGCTTGAAAATGTGTACAAAATTTCAGATTGTTCTAATCAGGAAAAAAAAAATCTAGACACGCCCCTGCCCACAAACCCACAGTTACACTGTAAATAGCTGTTGTGGTGAATTATGGGTCATGTAGTGTGGTACTGGCAGCCCATTAATAATAAATATATGAGCTTATCTCCCGGCTCTGATGTAGCCTGTGACATCACTGACATGGATCAACACACATTAATGCACAAGTGTGAAGAGGAAAGAAAATATTTGGTTTTCAATGGTTTTTAGCAAACAAAACCTGAAATATTTTATCTTTATTTGTATTTAGTTCCACCAGGTCAATGCTTTTTAAGGCAGAAAACATTTCAGTCAATAGCATAGATTTATTTCACCAGACTGTTGATGGTGAGATGAAAACAAAGTGAAAGTTTTACTGATCAAACAGCAAAAAACCCCAAAACAAACAAAAATCTTACAATTGAAAACTTAACAGAAGCTCTTTATCTCTTAATAACCATATTTTTTATTTTCATTTTAGTTTAGTAGCAGATTGCAACAGTAAGTTTAATTCAAAATCATTTAAACATTTATTAAACTGAGCTGATAAATAAAGTTTTTAAAAACAACCAAACAAGAGGGACTTGTATCTTTTAGCCTAAAATAAATCTGAAGTTATTTTAGTAATGATACTTTATGTAGAAATCAGGCTAGTACAATCCATTAACATATTGTGCATTTAGTTTGTTTATACAATAGAAATGTTTTGACATTTTTCATAAGAGATAAAAGTTTGTGGCCCCCACCTATTTTTTAACGAACTTCACAGTTGTGGCCCCCTGTTGGAAAAGGTTCAGACATCCATGTTTGAAACTAAACGCTGCCTCCTCTTGTTTGGCTGAAGAACTACATATATAGTTTCATGTTTATCATCGATTGGGACATTTTGACTCCAGTTTTACGCTAATAAACATATTAATTATTTAGTTGCAACACCGTCTTGTGTATGCAGATGACCTGGTGGTCTTCAGCCCAAATAGTTCTGATTTATGTCAACAAATTACTATATGTAGCGAAAAAAGTTAAAAAACCCCAACATTTTTTAAAGGTTTTGACGTCTTTACACAAAATATTCATTAAGGAAGCGGGAAGACCCGACCTGGACCGAACGCCCTTTGTCTGTTGTTCTTGTGACGTAATAAACTACAGCAATAACAGCAAAAGAATATATATTTAAAACACCTGATTAGTTTCAATTAACAAAGATTGACATTCTGCCCTATTGAAATGCTCTGTTTCTCACTTCTGATTCTTCTACTATGCTTAAATAACAGGAAAAATAGGCGATACTGAACTTGTGATTGTAATAAAATGCCAACAAAAAGCACAAAACGACAGGAAATGACTGAAATGTTTTATTTAAAAATCATACTATAATAATGAAAGAAATCAGGATTTTCATCCAAAAACGAGAAGAAAAAAAAAGTACTTCAATCTACATTAATTGAAAACCAACGCATTAGAACCGACCTTCACAGCGAGCATGGCTATCTGGAATGACAGGTCTGACTCAAAAACAGTCCACAACTTTCAGCACAAACAGGAAAAACTGACAAGAAATAAAATGGCCCCTGGTCTCCGTGTTCTCCCATCGCCTTTCTGCGTTTAAACACAGAACATTGATCCCACATAAGGGCAGCTGACGGTGAAGGTAATGATGCGTTTCTGACGCAGATGAAATAATAATGATAATAATAATAATAAAAAAAAAAAACTCTCCATGCTTGTATTAGGAAAACCGGACGAGTCCTCGAGGCAAACACACTCAGCCGGAGCATCCTCTGCATCCACAGTGAGTGCACTCAATGATCCTTCCCTGCAGAACACAGACCATCTTAACATCGGACTGGACCGCTCTCTGCAGCGCACACAGTAAAAACGACTTTGTCAGACTTACGACTTCCAGCTTGCTCTTGGGGACTCTGCAGATGCAGTTGGTTCCAAAGTTGGTGTCTCGGGTTTGGATGCAGCGCAGGCAGCACAGGTTCTCGTAGCCCTGCTTCTTCCACTTGGCTATCAGGTTCTTGTCTGCGTAGCCTTCCTTTATGCAGTAGTCGTATAACTCTGCCACAAAACAAACAATTGAAAAATTGAAAATTGAGTCGTCGTGGTTCATGTGCAGAGAAACCAACACATTTATCTTATGGAGGGTTCCTGCACATCTTTTTGTCGGCATTTTGTCGTTTTCTGCACCTGTTTTAAATTACAAATGTAAAATTTCATATTCCTGAAAGAGTCAGGCTTCAAATATGAATGAATACATTTGTGGATAAGCAGATTTGTGCATGAATCACTGGATGAAAAATCTAATGGTTGGATAAACTGGATGGGTAATCCAAGGGATACCAAGTGGGTAGATGAAAGGTTGGATGAATCGACAGATTGAATAAACACAAAAGGATGGATGAATAATTGAAACTGACATATGCATGGATGAATGGCAAAACTAATAGGTAACAGTACGGAAAACACATCTGGAAATTACAGCATCTGGCTAAACCAATCTGACCTGGAAAACATTAATTTCATATATTTATAAATTGCACAGAAACTCTGACTTGAAGTTATAGTTTTAAAGTTTACAGACGCACTTAAAACCACTAAAGCAGTCAAAAAAGAACACAGACCATAGTGTGTGTTAAGCATCTCTGTACCTCTGCTGATGGCTTTTCTTTTGTAGAAGAGATCGTAGATGTAGCGACTGCGCTGATGGTGCAGCCTGAAGATCGGCCAGAGGGACTCCACCTTCCGCTTCCCCTCATGAGGGTCTGTTTCAGCTGGGACACAGAGAGCAGATGAAGAAAATTAGTATGAAGATATTTGGATACATTATCCAGATACTGTATATTAACCAAAAGTACAGCAAAAATAATTGAGGAATAAAAGTGAAAATATTGGAACCATGCTGGATAATTTTCTTAAGCCAAGCTGTAACAACTTGTCTTCAAATGATTTCTTTAGATCTTTGAAACCAAAATCTTATCACTCCTATTTGACTTGGTTCCCTTCAAAAACCATGTCCCAGTGTTTTACTTTTGGGAAAAACGAACAAAGAAAAAAAATTCAGATGGATGTACTAAATAGATCATCCGGCGTGTGAATGTGCCATTTGAGCACACCTTAATATTGGAAATATTAAGGGCATTTTAAATGAAACTGATTGTTCTCATTAATTGTGCCTTATGTGACGTCACTAGAGGCATATGTGGTGTACCTAGTATTTTTGAGGGTAGATTTTTATCTTTATTAAATAACAATTTATTTAATTTTTAAAAAAAAAAAAACACTATGAAGTGTTGTTCTATAGTTGACAAAGTACATCTAAGGAGAGGAGACCATATTTAGAGACCGATCTGACTGGTAGCTTTAACGTTAGCAGCTCATGTTGGCAGTTCTTTCTAAATATACTTCTTAATTTGAATACCTAAGGCACACTACCAAAGCACTGGGTGGGAGGAAACATAAAAATCATACACTTAGATGAAGATATTACATTACGCTTTATCTCAATGTCTTCCTGTATCCTATTCTCCTGCCATTTCGTTCGTTAAACATCCGTATGAAAACGCGCCTACCTTCTCTCATTTTCTGATCCAGCTCATCCAAAGTGGGCTCAATGAGCTCCCATCCATCTGGAGGTGGCTTTCTGCTCCTCTTTACTTTCGGCATTTTGACTGTTTCGAACAAAACTAAAGCAAAACAGAACCTTCTGGTGTTTTCGATCTTCAAGTATCCGACGCCGAGCCCGTGTCAGGCGCGCAATTTTTACGTAATCTCGGGGGCTGATGACGACATCTCTAAGTTAAAAATAACATATTTCTCTGTAGCTGGAGGTTACCAATTTTAATACAATTTTTTACCAATAACATTTTAGAGTTTATTTAAACCTGTGTTTTGTCTGTGAATACTTTGGTACAATAACATAAACTTAAGGTTTGATTTCTTTCAAGGCCTATTGCATCACTTTAGCGCTCCTGTAAATCGCCGTACAGTAAAATACATAAGTCATCATATTTCTTTTTACACACACAAATTTTTTTTAAATTTATATTTAAATTATGTGCCGCCTTTATGTTTGTTTTATAGGAACAAAAAAATGCCTTTTGGATCTTTACAAAGTTCTTGAACAAAATATTTTCCGTCAGGCAGATGGTTCAGCCCCAAAGAATTGCTTCAGCCTTTCGCCTCTGAGTTTAGCCAGCTGTCAGTTTATGCTGTTGCCTTAACATTTATGTTTTCCTTAGTATTTTTCTCTTAGATAAGTTGTAACAACGACGTAGTTTTACAAAATGCCAAAAGGAGGTAAGAACAGTCCCCTCACATGTTACATTGGTTTTAAAACCTGTTTTTGTTCACCTTTACTGCTCGTCGAGAAGGGAAAAACGATACCAGCGACGCGCTGTTTTAGTACACCCACCGGTGTCCCGTTTAACTGTTATTTTAATTTAGCTTCAAATGGAGACATAGCTATTAAAGCTATTAAAATATGTTTTAAGGTCACCTCTGTCTTACATTAGTCGTCTGTTCACTGTTCGGCTCTTCAGATGTTTACAATGTAATCAGCTGTGTGTGAGACGAGTGATGTAATGTTTCGTTTTGTTTCAGGCAAAAAAGGTGGCCACAAAGGTCGCATGCGCACGTACACAAGCCCCGAGGAGATAGATGCTCAGATGAAAGCAGAAAAGGAGAGGAAAAAGGTAGGTTTAAGAGGGTACAGATTATTACATGCTCACACAGTGAACTCTGCATTTCTAGTTACACAACGTAAAAATATTTTTCCCTCCCTTGAAGTAAACTATCATTAGTTGGGTCTAGATGCTTTTTAAAACAAGCAAGTTTAATGTAGTAATTATTTCAAACAAGGATATTCACATGTACATTTTTATTGCTAATATCAATAGAGAAAAACTGATTAGTGGTATTTATTTTACCCTAATAAATAATCAACAGCAAAAACAGCTGAGGGTCACATAACTGCTTAAAAAAATACTTGATATTGGTATGATCATGATCACCAGTGTGGGGCGTTTTGAGTGGTGTCTTTGTGTCCCTAACCTGGTTCTTTTTGTAACATGCTAATGAGTGTATCCTACCTCTGCTTTATGTTGTTTTCATGTCACAGCATGAACAAGAGGAGGAAGGGGAAGAAGGAGCAACTCCTAAAGACACAGCAGAAGAGAAGCTACCGGGATCTGACTCAGAGGACAGCGACGACGACGATTCTCTGGTATTACATTGCCCCCCTTCCACCATTGCTCTGCTAAAACATCCACACACTGTTTAAAGTATCAACTAATCGTACTGTATGCAGTATTCAGAGTAGCTTTACTTCAAAAATTACATGTGAAATGTCTATGGTGTTTTTTACCATATGGTGGCCACATAAACCTCTACATTTGTGTCGACAGGCCTTAGCAGCCAATGAGTAAATGTCTTTAGAATATCAAAGAGAGGCTAAAAATGAGAGTTTCTGGGAACTGAGTCATGCAGCCAGACTTTAATCCTCAGTTCAGGACTATTTTATAATTTTAATTTTCTTAATGTCTTAATTCTTTTGTTTCCAATTTTTACATCTTAATTCTATTCTTTGAGTTAATTCTTGTCATTTTCCCCTTGATTTGTTTATTGCTGTAGAGAAAGAGACCTGGAGTGGAGGGATTGATAGAAATTGAGAATCCCAACAGAGTGGCTCAGAAGTCTAAGAAGGTGACGCAGATTGAACTGGACGAACCGCGGCAATTATCAAGGAGAGAGAGGTTTGTGATTTCTGGCTCTTTCCCTGTCATCAAAAACTATTTTTACATAACATACACAATGGCATATTTCCTAGTCCTGGTCTTGGTGAAGCACATCGTTAGCATATTTTGACAAGTATCTCCACAAAAATGCTGCGTGTTCCTCCTTCCGCAGTTTGTGATTTGGTGCTGTTCAATGCAAAAGAAGTTACACAAAAAAGAAACATTTAAATGCTAAAGTTATATAATCCCATTCATAAATATCGAGTGTTTGATTTTCTCATAAACAGAGAAGAGATTGAGAAGCAGAAAGCGAAGGAGCGGTACATGAAGATGCACCTGGCCGGGAAGACGGACCAGGCCAAAGCAGACCTCGCCCGCCTCGCCATCATCAGGAAACAAAGAGAGGAGGCAGCAAAAAAGAAAGAAGAGGAGAAAAAAGGTAAGCCTATTTTTTTTTGTATAACTTACAGTCAGCTATTGTAAGGTCACAAAACAGCGTTTTAATTTAATTGTATTGAAAAACATTAAGCAATACTAATACCAGCTTGTTTTATCTGCACATGAGGTAGTGCTCTCAAATGTTAATGGAAAGTTTTTTGGTGTCCAATGAGTGAATTAGCTAAACCTCTGGGACTGAGTGGCTGATTTTCATACCTTTATGGCGGTAGATAAAATCGGTTTCACATGTAAATATCGGCCAATCACGATAATCCAAAATTTAGGAGATCGGGGCAGATCGACCGGCACAACCCTGGTAAGAATATTTTTCCAAGATCCAACAGAGGATGTGGACTCCATTTTATTATAGTTGCTATTGATACATTTGTTTCAGAATGGATTATTACTATTGCACTTTTTTGGCACACCTGCCTGTGTTGAAGCTTTGGATGCAACACTTTAGCATCTAAACTTCTGACAAGCATGTTACCTTATCAACGTTTTCTCCAGATCTCAAAAAGAATTGTCTCTAAGAGCCGATACTTTGTAGTGAATCTGAAGAACCGGCTCCTCGCTTTCTTTTCCTTTGGCTGCTCAGCTCTCACTCTCAGTGGCTCTGCCCTCCTTTTGGCAGAGCTTTGTTCTGATTGGTAGCATTACAGCCTTTTTGCCAATCACATGTAAGCATGTGGGACTATACAATTATGGGAAAACAAAGCGTTTGCAGTGTTCTGTTCATTTGTTTTTGTGTTAAACAAAAAAGTTTTATTACATTTTTACACAAAAATAAGAATGCTTGCTTTCATAACAGAACAATTCAATAAAATTCATTAAAACTGAATGCAAAGGGATTTGTTATAGTTTAAAATATTTCTATTTGCCAACTTAATCTAAAATATGAGGCAGCAGAAGATGATAAATTAAGTCGTTTGGAAGCCAAAAGATAGCCAGCTATCTGAAAAGAGCCACACTTACAGTTTTCTACACTGTCACTGTGTGCATGTCTTAACATCTAGATCTGATTTTCTATCTTTTACTCTTTTCTCCTACAGCAAAAGAAGCAGCGGTGGCGGCGGCGGCAGCAGCCAGAGGGGTGAACTCACTCTCTCTGAAATAATGCCGAGTCTTTATCAGAGGCTTTTTCACTCATTCATGGACTGGCGCAACATACATTTGACTATTTTTAAAGGAAGATCATTGAAGAGTATTTGACGACACTGTCACTTCGAACAGTTGGAAAAATGATTGAGGAGTCGTGGAGAGAGGGAGGAGGAGGCTGGGTGTGTTTGGCGTGGAGTTAGCAGCTCGGAGTCCCTCCTGGGGATAAAAGCTACAAATGAGAATACACTGATCTTCACGTACACTTGGAATGAACCCCTCAATGTTAATCACGCTATACTTATCATTGTACAATTCCAACTTTGCTAAGTGAGCTTTGCCACTATGTCTTTTTTTGATCTTACATTGTATATAACTGACTCATTAAAACAAATTTAAGATGAATTATATGAAACCAGTAAAAACGTGTCCATTCATAATTTGCTTGTTTATGAGAGAACAGTGTGTTGTCAGCCTGCAGATGTATTATGTGTTGTTCCCACCTTCAGACTGGAATCAGACCTGATCTGGTTTAAAAACCGACTTTCCCAGCCTGAGGTGCAAGAGTCCATGTCGCATCTCCTGATATTAAAATAGGATGAGTCAATATCATAAGAGTTTACTTTGGAACGATATAATAAAAACTCAGATTTAAATCTATTATAGAACTAAAAAGCTATAATAGTTTTAAATCTGAGTTTAAAACTATTAGATTGATAAAAGTGTAACTTTTCTTATGTATAGGAACATTTTGGGTATATTTTGGGGTCAAATGTAATGACTTTATCCTCAAATATATTCAAATGTTCCCATAGATGTTTCAGAGATTTTTGAAAAATCTTGGTGAATGAAAATCAGCTTTTGTTCTGCCAAGAAAGACCATCATCTCAGGTTCAGAAGCATCTTAAGATTAGCGATGCGACAGGTTTAGCACATTTCCTTCATAAATCTGTGTGCTGGCTCTTGAAGCTCTGACTCCAGCTCAGTTCACACATTGAGAAGCTCTCTCAAAACTCTTACACAGTGCTCTCCATTGTACATCTACAGCTTCCGCTTCCACTAAATTTCCCATATGCTTTGATACTTCTCTCTCTGAACATTATACAATGTTTCTTTATTTACATAAAACCTTTTTCTCCTATAACCTTCCATGTGGATTTTACATTATGCAATGGGACAGGAGTTATTTTGAGTACACTTTTCATCACCAAATTTCTTCAAATATGATTGCATATTTTGATGCGCTTTTCCTACATGTTTTGCGAAGCACTTTGATTTTACCTGTGATTTTTTTTTTTTTTTTTGTTTTCTGTAGGGCTTCCAAACTATATCCAAACTGTGTTTAAGAACAGAATGACAAAAAGATCTGTCGATATTAAAAACTGAAAATTGGAGTCGGAGGCTTCAGAATCGAAGCCAGAATATGTCAAAAGTCACTTATCTGCCTCTTGTGACGTCACCTATGTAAAGCCACAAATGTAGATTAACAGGTATTTTTCCCCCTTCATTGAGCTCTATTAAAACTCCCGTAGTTTGTGAAACTCTGCTTCATCACACAACTCTCCTTGTATTGTTAGAGGACACGTGTTGATGAAACCCCCCCAAAAACCTCACACCACCACCTGACAGTATCTTTAAAGTACTTGAACGAAACGCTTCGATAAAATATTTGACAGCCAGCGCGAGCTGACGGTGGCAGTAACGGATAGTGCGTTGTTACGTAAGCGGAAAAAAAAAGAGGAAGAACGTGATCCGATTGGCTGAAAGTTTCGCGGACTTTGCTCTCCGGGTGGAGATCTTTTGTGTAAAAAACTGATCCCAGTTCAGGTCTGCTACAGATAGCAGCGGGAGCCTCCATCACCTTCTTCTTCTTCACCACTACCATCATCATCATCATCATCTGGTGAGTGTTTCATATTTTGAAAGTAGCAAGAAAAACATATGTTTTACTACAGCTCATCTGTATCTGAGTAGACAGATTATAATGTTTCTGCTGATGTTTCGTTGCTGCTGCTGCAGTGACATATGGCTGTTAGCAGGCAGCTGCTAGATCCACCCTGTCAAAAAAAAAAATAAAATCAACAAACAAGTTAGACAAGTATTTTTGCTTTTAATCACGAGTATTCGTGTTTGGATTTTCTCAGACAGATCGGGTTGTCATAATAAAAGTCTTGTGCTCGCTGTTCAGCAGCTGTAACACACGGCAGCTGTCATGTGCAAAGACTTACGTTTTAGACAGCATAATATGCGTGAGCTGTAGCTTTAAGAAGACATGTCTGTTTCCACGGTCGCTTCACTGATAATGTTTTGACAGATTCTGCAATGTCTAACAGTTCAAAGGTCAACCGATGAGCCCCGGGGGGTTGCAACAGTGTTGTGTCTGGATTGGATTTTTGCTACACTCTTTCTCTCTCTCTTTCACTGCAGCTTTGTGTTGCAGTAATGGCCCCAAAGCCAGGGCTTTATCCAGACTGTATGTGATAGAGCAACAACAAGAAGCCCGTAGTTACAAGATAGTTATCAGTCTGTTACTAGGAATCTGGAAAAATGTGATCCTGGTAACTGAAGTTTGTAATTTGATATCAATATGACAACAAGCTGTTCTGAGAAGGTAACAACTAGCTTCATGCAGACTAAGTAATAAGAAGACGGTCAGTGATAAAGCAGTGGGAAATGTTCACAACAGAGATAAGACCATGAAACAATATTCCACATTTTTAAAGTGAAATATGGTGGCGGCAGTATCATGCTGTGGGGATGGTTTTTGCTAAATGCAGGGCAAAAACTGTACAAAGTGCAAAAGACTTGAGACTAGGCTGGAAGTTCAACCCTACACATCCAGAGATTCAATTGAATGGTTAAATGGAATCATAATTATGGATTCAAATGGCCTAGTCAAAGTCCATACCTAAAACCAAGTGAAAATCTGCTACATAACCCAAATATTGCCGCTCACAGATCCCTCACCGTCCAATCTGACTGAGCTTTAAGTATGGATACAACACTGTTCATCGCTAAGAATCCCATTACAATACATTGAAGTTTATGGTAGTAATATGACGAAGATGAAACAAGATTTTGCAAGACAGAAAAGCTGGCTCCTCATAACCCTCTCTTTTATTATCTGCTATAGGATCTGCTTTTATGGATTTCTTTATGTTGTGTTTTTTTTATCTGTGTCTGTGATTCTTATCTCTTCTTTTTAGATTTCCACGTTGCAACTCTGACACAGAAAAAAAAACAAAACCCAACCATGTCTCTAACAAACGGTCACAGTGTGGGCAAAGAAACATGGGACTCCCACAACAAGATGATGCTGGAGCCTCTGTCCGTCAACGACTCAGAGGTCAGAGCTCGTGCAAATACTCATGAATTAGGCAGGGCCGGCCCAAGGCGTATACGAGCTAAGCAGCTGCTTAGGGCCCTCCATGCCAACAGGGGGCCTCAAGAGCACCAAACTAGCATGATAGAAAAATATATATATATTTTTAATAACATTGAATGTTGCAAACTAAGTAATGCTATTACACATGGAAACACAATTTCTGTTTTGTTTTAATAGATAATAGTGGTCAATCTCTTAGGGCCTCAAAATGACTTGGGCAGTGGTAACAGTTTTGTGTTTCTTGTGTTTCAGGTGTTCTCCATCATAAAGAAGGAGAAGCACAGGCAGACGTACGGACTGGAGCTGATCGCTTCGGAGAACTTTGCTAGCAGAGCGGTTCTTGAAGCTCTCGGTTCCTGCATGAACAACAAGTACTCTGAGGGCTACCCCGGCCAGAGGTACTAGCCCTGATCCGCTTCTGTTCACTAAATGATGTTATTTATGGTACTTATGAGCATGACTTGTCACTTCAGGTACTATGGTGGAACTGAACATGTCGATGAGCTGGAAAGGCTTTGCCAGAAGAGGGCACTAGAGGCCTTTGGTCTGAACTCTGAGAAGTGGGGCGTTAATGCACAGCCGTACTCAGGTGATAAAGCTGCACCTTAACAGATGTAAATAGTTTGTGCAGAGCTTATAAAAAGCTTTCATCCACTTGGAGGATTTACGCCTTTACTGCTTTTTCAAATCAAGCTACGGAGCTAAATTGAGCCCATATGGTTTGTTCAATAGTAATAATAAAATAGAAACAGAAAAACCCTTAAATCTGAAAACTTTTTGTTCAGTTTCAAATTCAATTTTTTCAGTTTGAGTTTCATTTTTTTTAAACAAACTTTTTTGCCCAAATTTAGCTCCATATAAATCATGAGCAACAAAATTTGTTTTTTTTTTCCATTTAAAACAACAGCTACAAAGGAACCCATGAATGTAAAAGTGAAAGCAAATTTTTATAAAATATTACCTAATAAATAAAAATAGTCATCATGAAATAAGTGATAGCATAAATATTGTGTCATTTTTTTGTCAAAAAAGTCCAATTTTGTTGATCATGATTGATTTGTGAAAGCAATAAAAAGCATGAAACACCCACATAGTGTGGATACTTTTTACTGTATTTTTTTAAACTACGATTTGTTTTCTTCATTTCTTTTCAAATATTACTGAAAAATATGTATTTATAAATGTAAATATAAACAGCATTTTCACTGCGATTGTAGCTTGGAGCATTAACTACCTAACGCACGTTTCAGGAACGTAGAGTATCATCAAAAAGTTTACTTGAATAATTCAGCTCAGGAAGTGAAACTCTTACATAGATTGATTGTATTTAGATGACATATTTTATGTGTTTATTTATTTCTGTTGCTTTTGATCCTCCTGACATGGAGAAAACCTAAAATTCAGTTTCTGAAAATATTTTAACATTGACTAAGATTAATAAACAAAGTATTATTTAACACAGAAACGTCAGTTTACTATAAAGTATGTCCACAAGGTTTGCGTTTATCTCTTTGCTCTTATCTTCACTTTGCTTCTCCGTTTCTCCACAAGGTTCCCCAGCCAACTTCGCGGTCTACACCGCCGTGGTGGAACCGCACGGCCGGATCATGGGCCTGGACCTTCCCGATGGCGGTCACCTCACCCACGGCTTCATGACCGAGAAGAAGAAAATCTCAGCAACGTCCATCTTTTTTGAATCCATGCCCTACAAGGTGCCTTGTCTTTCTCTGAATGTGTTCAGTTAGAAATCCAGTTTCCCAAAGTAATGAGCGACGGCGTGTTTGTTTGGTCGGATAGGACGAGATCAATCCTAGGGATTTGTAGGGAATTATTTGTAATAAATATAGAACATTTTAAACGTGTGTTGTTTAGTGATCTGTAATCTGTTTTAATTGCTTTGTTGTGATGTGTTTAATTTATTTTTTATTTTATTCTGATTCACTTGTATAAATATAAATGCGTACTTGGACTTGCTGCATATAGCTCTATAAATTGGAATCAGATTAAACTAATTGTAGGTTGAATTAGCTAATGTTATTTAAGGAATGTGTATTTCTTAGTTTATGTGTCTTTTTTCTGTGGTCGTTTTCAGGTGAACCCAGAAACCGGCTACATTGATTATGACAAACTGCAGGAAAACGCCCGGCTGTTCCACCCAAAGCTCATCATCGCAGGTTCTTCAATAACAACAGTTAATAATAATTGTAATAATAATAGAGGAAGTTTAGATGAAGTCAAGGGAGAAAGTCAGATATGTAGATTATCTTCTGCAAATGTAACATATAATAAATAATAGTTACATTTCTGCTTATTTCAGGAACAAGCTGCTATTCCCGTAACCTTGACTATGCCCGCTTGAAGCAGATCGCCAACGAGAACGGCGCCTATTTGATGGGGGACATGGCTCACATCAGTGGGCTGGTGGCGGCCGGGCTCGTGCCCTCGCCCTTCCATCACTGTGATATTGTCACGACAACGACTCACAAAACTCTCCGCGGCTGCCGGGCCGGCCTTATCTTTTATCGGAAAGGTAGACTCATTCACAAAGCCGCGTACTTGGATTTTCCTCTCTCCGGCTCCCAAAGTTTCTCTAATCAACTCCTCCTTCCGTTCGTCCACCAGGAGTACGGAGTGTGGACGCCAAAGGTAAAGAGACGCTGTACAACTTGGAGTCTTTGATCAACCAGGCTGTGTTTCCTGGGCTGCAGGGAGGGCCACACAACCACGCTATTGCAGGTACAATTATTATTATTATTACTGTTATTATGAAGCCTTCAATTTGACATCTGCAGTTGGGCCTGTCACAATATCTAATTTTACTGGGTGATAAATTGTCTCAGACATTATTCTGACATGTGGTAATAATGTTATCTTAGAACAATTTTTTACTTATGTATTAATAGTGGTGTAATAATGGGAGTTTTCCCTCTAAAACACCAATAAACGTTAACTTTGTACACTGGAACTGTAAGATATTTTAAAGATCCAAAATAAAACACAACAACCGTAAATAAAAACAGAAACAATCGAAGCATTTAATAAATAAAATGGATTACAAAGTGTCCGTAAACAAAACTGCCCCTCAAAAAGTACAAATGATCATGATGAAAAATATCAAGCTCATTTTAATTTATCATGCAATTTACTGATTGATTGCTTATTGCGAGTATTCAAACCCACTGAACTTTTTCTCAGTTTTTCATATTACAGCCAGAAAGACAAAATAGGGCTTACATGTGTAGTGAAAAAATATATATAATAATTTGTCAGACTGACACCAATATCTTAAAAAATTAAAGATATGGTCCGACACCGACATTAGTGCTGAGATATAAACTTCTCTAGTAAAGAACATTGAACACTCTAGTTTCCTCCCACTCCCACAAAGTCTCACTTTTTGATTTAGTGAGACTTTGTGTGAAACAGCAACCCAAAGCAGGGCAGAATTGTGAAGTTTGTGTTTGCATGTGACTAAGAGCTAAATGTCCAAGGCATTTATACTTTTGTGAGGAACTGCATTGATTTATGTGAATCGCTGTCACTGAGGTAATGTCTGCTCCTGGCAGGTGTTGCAGTGGCTCTGAAACAAGCCATGACTCCAGAGTTTAAGGCTTACCAGCTGCAGGTTCTTGCTAACTGCAAAGCTCTGTCCAGTTCCCTCATGGACCTCGGCTACAAGATCGTCACTGGTAGGCGCCGCACCCCCAATTTTACTGCAACACAGACTGCTGTGGAGGATTAATGTGTCTTTGCTGCTTCCTGTGCAGGCGGTTCTGACAACCACCTAATCCTGTTGGACCTTCGCAACAAAGGAACGGACGGAGGACGAGCTGAGAAGATCTTGGAGGCCTGTGCCGTCGCCTGCAACAAGAACACCTGTCCAGGTAAGTGCAGTTTAAACTGGTGGAACAGTTAAAGGGGCGGTTTTTAGTTAAATCTTTTTTGAACTTCACATCATGTTATGATCTGGTCTCCCATGGCAACCATTTAGCTGTGCAAAACACCCTGGTGGACCTAGCTCCGCCCTGAAGGCGCAGCTCCTCCTCCTCCTCAGATCTACATTTTCCAAGTTTCCGAGCTTCAATAACTCCTCCGCTCAGCTCCTTCAGACTAGCCAGCAGCAATTAGCAAACACCTGGTTGAGCTACTCATCAGCTGGGCTCATTATAGCAGCTGCTTCTCAAGAAAACGCTGGTAAAAAACGTTGTTAAAGGGTTAATGGAGGAGCCATGTTGTGATGACTTCCTGAAGGCGGAGCTTCAGAAAGAGCAGGAGCTTCTTAAAGAGACAGAAACCCAATTTCAATGCGTTAAATTATGAAGTAAAATTTCTTTCAAGTCATATTTGACATTTGTAACATTCTCAAGGTAGCATAGTTACTTGATTGTGCTATGAAATGACACTATATGCCTGGAAAACACATAATGCTGCCCCTTTAAACTGGTTAAATTCTGTTTAGTAATTATCTGACCTTCCTGTTCTTTGTAGGCGATAAGAGCGCTCTGCGTCCAAGCGGCCTGAGGTTTGGCTCTCCGGCTCTGACCTCCAGAGGAATGGTGGAGGAAGACTTTAAGAAGGTGGCCCACTTCATTCACAGAGGTAACGTGAACTAAGAATGTTTTTTAAATTACTATTATTTGAATTACCAAGAGACAAGGGATGTCTGCCGTAACAAATACTTTAAAAGTAAAACATTTGCGGTGGTTTCTCCCTGCAGGTATTGAGCTGACCTTGGAAGTGCAGAGAAGTCTGGACCCCAAGGCCACCTTGAAGGAGTTCGTCCAGGCGTTGGCGCAGGGAGAGAAGTTCCGGCAACGGGTGTCAGAGGTCAGGGCGGAGGTGGAAGCCTTCGCCGGACAGTTCCCCATGCCGGGGCTTCCTGAACTGTAGAGCGGAGCCTCCTTGCCGCTCTAGTCAAGACGACTTCAACATGTTCCCCCGAATCCAACCTTTCCCTTTTTTTCAATGGGGGAGAAACGTTTTACTTTTTGTTTGCCGTTGTTACAAAGCTTTGCTGTTTTAAATGTGATTTTTTTTCGGAGATGATGAGAGGCTGCGCTGGAACCAATGAACGTTAATGTCGTCATGACTTTCCATTGACAAACTGTTCCAGCTTGAATCGCTGATTTGGATCCATACATTACTAATTTAGATGTATATGATTCTATTGTGTAACTTAATAAATAGGTCAATAGTGCTGCATTACATTAGGTTTAATTACAACTGAATAAATGAGGAGTGACTGCGTGTCTGTTTTTTTAAATTTAAATGTAATTTTCTCTGACTTTAAAATAAAGCAAATTTCTATATAGAGATCGGATTAGATGCAATAAATCAAACAATATATTTTTTTAAAAATATATTAAAACATGATGAAATGTGTGCATTATTTTAAGTACTTGTCCTAATAGTCATAATTGTCCATTTAATTCTCATACAGTCATAAATTATTGCTGTGGTTGCTCAAAGAGCATGTCTAATAGTATATGTCAATATTTAATTAAAAATGCTGCTATCTGTAAACACTTTATGAATCATCAACAAGTGTTTAGGGTAAGAAAGGAACAAAACAATCTTGCCAAAAAATCTGTTCTACATTTGCCAAATCAAACATTTCAAACTATAACACTACGCTGCTGTACGTTGCTTCACAACTTTACAATAATGATCCATTTTGATCATTTTCAGAAATGCTCATTGTGCTCACAAGGTTGTAGGTTAGTCTGAGATAAGTGGCAATAAAGATAAGAACAAGCAGACTAAAAAAACATTTCTGCCCAGTTTCTTAGTGCAATATCAGCATCAGGAGCGATATTTCTATAATGATGTCTATAATTCTCTGCTGTTTCTATTTGGTTTTACTTTTATTTCTGTTTTTGCACGGCTTTTGAGAGCTGCTACTTTTTAAAATTTATTTTATTGTGCTTTCTTGTACAACAATGATAAAAGAATTATAATTTTAATTCCAGTTGGTGAATTTAGTAACTTTCTATGAAATATGTACAGATGAACAGATTTGGTTTGCTATTTGGTAAAAAAAAACAAAAGCTGGTCAGTTTTTTCTCTCTCTCACCATTAATTAATCCATAAGAAACACTTTTTCTTTATGTATTTGGCAGGAATGTTTAATTAAACCATATTTATGTTTTAAAATTTTCTTTCAGAGTTCAGCAACTTAAATATGATCATATATGTCCATCCATTCAAATTAGCAGAAAGGCTCATTTAAATGCAGACAAACCAAAACCAAAGATATTTACTCTTTCCAGTCCTTTATTTGTGAAACAGTTTGAAAAGCCTCTATAATTTTCTTCAACTTCTCCACAATTATTTGTTTTGTCAGTGACACATAATATATATAAAATTAATTAAAAGTTTCTGGCTGTGACAAAATGTGAAAAGTCCATTAAGTACAAAAGATGCTTTAAAACATTGCAGAATATGTTGCTGCTCTCTGATTGGCTGTACATTTAACTCCTTAATGCTTTCTAATCTCATCCTCTGATTATTTATGAACAGGATGTTTTCCCTTGTTTGGCAGAAAATGTTGATTATTCCTCTTGTGAGCTTGACAGTGAGCAAAAAGGTTCAGCTTCAGGCAGGTTAAGCAGAATTTAGTGAGACAGACATGAGGAATCGACGATGCTCGATACCCGACCCGCCCGGGAGATCCAAGGAGATCCCACAGCATCTCCTGGCTACATGTCAACCACTCCCACAGCACAGATAAGTAGGCAGGTAGGTATGTGCCTGGCACCTGGAAAAGATTTCAGTCCTTTGAATTCACAGGACAGATAGGAAAGAAAGGAGCGGTGTGTTCAAGGGCCTTGTCTTTTTCTGGGATTCTGTTTCTAGCTCCACCGTTAACAAAGAGTCTCATCAGCAGGTAAGATTATTTTTTTAAATGAAAGAATTTGCTAAAAAAAATGTTATAATAAGCAAGTTATGTTTACATATCGTCATTTCAATTAGGTGACATTTTGACTTTCAGCAGCTGCTAAATGAGTACAGTTTTTAGAAAAAAAAGAAAATTTTGTTAGGATCCCTTGAAAAAGTTGCTAATAACAAACCTTCAAACAGAACAGAAGGAGAAAAAACAGCACGTCGATTAAACCAAAAACAATGAAATCGAAAGGCGTCTCCATCATTTGGTCGGTAGGATTCATAACTTCTGTCCACATTAGCTTCTCAGAGGTGATGTTTGCACAAGCAAGTAGAAATAATAATAAAAACCAAGCAAGTTCCAGTTTTGACACAAGTTATCCGAGTGAGGCCTCTGATCGATTTAATTTCATTTGTTCGGCTCTTTGTCTCATATTTGCTCCTGTGATGTCTTCAGTGAGCTGGATAAAAACTGACGGTGGTAACTGAAGACCTCTGTTTTTTGTTTTGTTTTGTTTTCCTCTGGTGAGCTTTTTGAGCGGATTAATTTGTAGATTGCTACCTGTCAGCTGGAAGTTTTAATATTGTAAAACAAGACAAGCAGGTGCAAGGCAAAGTGGAGAATCATTGGAGAGCCAAACGACTGCAGATTTCATGATTTATTTTGTTGGTCATATGGATAAAAAATTAACTTATTGTTTATATTTCTGCCGTTTGTGAGCAGAAAAGCAGCAGCTATGGCTCGACCAAATGGTTGTAGCAAAATGTTTGACACTGCAGCTACAAAGGCAGTACAGCTGAAGAAATCACTAATATGATGTCACTTCTGAATTGTTTTAACAGTTATGAAGTGTTTACAAGTTAATTCAGGAAATAATGCAATGTAATATTTTTATAAATGAAAGTTCTAGATGTAAATAATGCAAAATAATTTCACAAATGAACCAATATTGTTGCAATCTTCAAATAAAAAATAAAACAAGTAAATGTTTTTTTATATGAAAACATATAGAGGTACTTGTGTTAGATTGAACAAAATTTGAATCGTGAAAAAAACATTAACAATAACGACTTTACTTATTTATTCTTTTAACTTCAAGTCAGAAGACTTTAAGCTAAAAGGTTAAGAAAAATATGTAAATAGGCTACGTATTTACATACGTATCAAAGAATTTTAGCTTGTGTCAACATTTAAAATCGTGACAACTTCAGTAATATATTTTAAAAAATACTTTTTGAAAACATCGATAATCTACCAGAAATGAAAACATCTCACGAAAGACGCTCGGTGGTCTAACAGTAACGACTCGCGCATCGATTAGTGCTGTCTGCTTCTGGTGCGCGCGCCTCCTCACACGGAGTGAGAAGCCGTCCGATAATAAAAACACTAACAGCTACGAGCCATGTTAATGTTTCCAGGCTGTTTTTGAAACACCGAAGCTACAAACCAAAACAAAGTCGATGGTTTGCCGTTGTTATTCGCTCGTCGGTTAGCCCCGCTAACCCGTTTAGCTGCCGGAGACTGGTTAGCTACTAGCTAACAGGGTTCGGTTGCAGGTTAGCTTAACGGAAAACTAACCGTACAGTTGTTTGAGTTTGAAAGCTGCAAACTGACGCAGACATGCAGGAGTTACTGGCCAACGTGGATCACATCAAGTTTGACCTGGAGTTTGCTGTGGAGCAGCAGCTCGGAGCGCAGCCCCTGCCTTTCCCTGGCATGGATAGTAAGTGCCGCTGTGCTAACCGCTGCTAGCCGCTGTGTGTGAACCACTGGAGGAGCTAGCAGACACTAAACTTCAGTGGACGCACATGTTCCCTTTAGCTTTCTGTTGACCGTGTGGTGATATGTGTCTGCTTTCAGAGTCCGGGTCAGCTGTGTGCGAGTTCTTCATGAGGGGAGCTTGTATGAAAGGTAAAGAGACCACAATTTCGGCAGGTGTTGTGTTAGCAGCTCAGCTACCACTAAAGAAACTCTGTTCACAAATCCAATCTCAGCAGATCGTATCTTTTAACAGCTGCTGTGTTTAGTGTTCTAGATTGAAAATCCTTCTTGGATCATTTCTAAAATATAGGGAAAAAAAACTGAATAAAGAGTAAAAATACTGTACAGTGAGGGCAAAATTTCAACATAAATACAGTGTTGTTTATAAGGAAAGATGCACTTCACTCCAACGGAATGTGCAACCGATTTGGTCAATTTAAAATGTACAAAATGTGCGTGTCAAATTCAAACTTAACATTTACTCACAGTAAAAGCTGAGCAACAGCAAAGTTGCACACAGATATATTACAAATGGACTGAGAGTTTTGTAAATATGCAATCAATCGTATAGTTCTGAGAATAATGCTATAGACCTAGTAGGACAGTTAGGGATGAAATCATTTTTTTTTTCTTTTTTGTCCAATCGTTTCTGCGTGATGACTTGTAATCCCTCGGGTTGCACGTTGCAGGCGGGATGTGTCCGTTCCGTCACATCAGCGGAGAGAAGACGGTGGTGTGTAAACACTGGCTCAGAGGCCTGTGCAAGAAGGGGGACCAGTGCGAGTTTCTCCACGAGTACGACATGACCAAGATGCCCGAATGCTACTTCTACTCGAAATTCGGTTGGTTCGCGCTCGCGTTTCAATTGCACTTGGTCACCAACGGCTTGATGCCAAATGGCTGCGTTTCAACCCTCAGGAGAGTGTAGCAACAAGGAGTGTCCCTTCCTGCACATCGATCCGGAGTCAAAGATCAAGGACTGTCCGTGGTACGACCGAGGATTCTGTAAACACGGTGAGGTCCAGTTGTCCCTGGGAGAACCGTTGGTACTTTGCACATTACAGCCACAAATGTTGGTGTGTTTTATTGGGATTATGAGCGATAGACCAGCGCAAAATCTCACGCAATTATGAAAGAGACGTGAAACAAAAGCTGGAGAGATTCCCAGCTCCTGTGTGATAGTTTGTCGACTATTGGTTAGGGTGGGAGATCCGCCGACAGTGGAATAGTTTAAATCAAAACAGAGTTCAGATCTGAATCCTGTTGAGAGACTTGTTTTAGTTTGTGGCTGCATCCTGACTACACGTGTAAATACTCACGAGATGTGAAGATGTTTGCAGAGGCGCCCAGAGATCTTGACGTCATGTTATGGATTTCTCCTCTTTGCTGCCTCAGGTCCCGACTGCAGACACAGACACACACGGCGGGTCATCTGTGTAAACTACCTGGTGGGCTTCTGTCCTGAAGGGAAAGCCTGTAAATTTATGCAGTAAGTCCACCACTCTATTATAGTTTTACAACTATCACATATTTTTTCCTTATAAAAAAAGATTAGAGTTCTTAAAAAATGTTTTTTATACATATTTTCAAATCTGAGGGTTTTATAAACTTATAAAGTAATATGTATATTTTTTCCAACAGCCCTCGGTTTGAGCTGCCAATGGGAACGTCCGAACAGCCTCCTCTGCCACAACAAGCACAAATTCAGACCAAGGTAACATGATGAGTACATGGATACACATTCACTTGTTTTAAATCCTGCAATTCAACAGTTGGCCTAATATCAAGCTTTAAATTGCAGACATCTGACTCTTTGTGGCTTCACTAAATCCATCTGACTCTGGTTTCACCTCGTTTGTTCGCTGCCGGTGTTGATTTGCCAGTTTGTTTCTTGTTGCAGGCTGCGTCTGTCAACCGCTCATCGCTCTCTCTCATCCAGCTGACCAACACCAGCCCCATCCAGCGGCCGCAGAACAACATAAACTCTGGAGTCCAGCAGAACCACATGTCGGTCAACAGAGGGCCTCGGCCTCTGGACCAGGTCACCTGCTACAAGGTGAGGCGTCGCGAAAGATGTAATTAGGATAACTTTTAGTGTCTTGTCTGAATATCTGATTCAGGGTTAAGATTTACCTTTTGGGTTTTATAATAAAATTGGAATGTTAAAGCTTTGTCTGCATATGAAGAAGTTGTATGCCTTTTCCAACTCTTGAGAAATATGAATTTTGAATATTTAAAGTAGGGCTGAAACAATCAATTAAATAATTGTCAACTAATAACTTAGTAATTGATTAATCGTTTACCAGAGTATACAGAACTCTAAAAATGGCCACTTGCTGAAAACCCCCCAACATACTCGGAGCAATAATGCCAAAACTGCACAAAAATATAAATACTTTGAATTTATATTAAAAAAACAAGTTTACCTGCAAAGCTGTTCTATCTAGAAGTCCTTACGTGGCAGTTTTAGCTTCACCTGGTTCAAGTTTTGCAAAAACAATTAGGTACCTTTATTAAGAATATATTTAATTTATAATGCCCTTTATATCCTTAGATCTCAAAGGGCAGGAAACAAGAACATAACAAGCAATTGTAATGGATAAGAATAATTACATAAATAAAACATTAGAACCAATATTAAGAAAATAAACCAAAATTTTGCTATTGAATTAATCCAAAAACAGTTTAGTAGAGTGTTTCTTTAGCAGCAGATGCATCCTTTGCAACAAATGAACCGTATACGAGATGAATGCTGTTATTGGCAGTAAAATGTAAAAAAAAAAGAGGAAAAATGTTATTTGCATCTTTTAACACGTCTCTAAAAGGCTTAAGTGGTTAAATGGAAAATGTGTCAGTTTTCTTTTTTAAAAGTCAAAATGATTAATTACTGCAATAATGGTTAGTTGCAGCCCTTATTATTTAATCACTGAACCTTTTGTTTCATCTGCCGGCAGTGTGGAGAGAAGGGCCACTACGCCAACAAATGTAATAAAGGTCACCTCGCCTTCCTGAGTGGACAGTAGCCTTCAGCCTCCAGGGTTTAAACCCAACATGGACACCAGCTGCTCCGGACGTCACAGCGGCTGAAGGCAGGAGGCCTCTGAGACCTCCGGCTTCTCCACACGGAGGTGAACCCGGCCACAAGGAGAAACGGGCAGCGTGAATGCAAAACTAAACTACGCCCGTTTACTGCCACATGGAAAAAAACACCAACGAATGAATTAAGGACATAAACAGATTTATGTTGCAGAAGAGGAGAGGGCTGATGTACAACATTCAGAACTTTTTTTTTTTTTTACTTTACCGGACAAACAACTTTGTAAAACGGAGAAATTAAAGAATTGAAGACGGTCCTATACGAGCGCATTACCATCACTTTCTTACTGTACATCTCAGGCCATGTGACTGCACCAGCATTCTGCTGCCCTAATGTCTGTCTGCAGAAGCAACAAGCGGCGGCGGCAGGAACCAGGCCGCCTCTACCGCGAACGTCGGAGGCGGCCTCGGACCGAGCCTCGGCGGTACGGATCAGCCGGGGAGCTTTTTGTTCAGTCAACTGATGCAGTCTGGATTTATTGTCTGTACCAAATAAATGGCGTTTTTGTCAAACTTTGAGGTGTTGCTGCACAGAAAACGACGCTCTCGTGTGTCGATATACTTTTTATTGGTCACAACAGTCACATATTACAAACAATATTACTAACATATTGCTCAGCAAACACAACGTAGCTGAGCATATAAAGAGTGAGGGGAGACGCTGGTTCGACCCCCTGATGGTGTGACGGCTGCTGGAGACGCTCAGTGGTACTTCCGCCAGCGGTCATGTTCTGATGGAAAATGAATGAAAGCAAAAAATTTAGAAGTAAATATTAGCATGTTGGTGTATGAGAAATGTACAAGTTGCATTTCTCTTACTGATGTGGTCGAAGCTCCACACGTAGCTGATGACCACGTATCCAAACAGAAACATGGAGATCCCACCAATGCCTCCCTTCTTTACATTGATGTACTTGTTGTAGTACCAGTCATAGCCTGAGAAAAAGACAGTTGAAAGTTTTAAAAAAATAAAAATAGGGCTGATAACTAACCTTTGATTGCAATGTTTGGTAGGCAGAGGCCAAGCATTCAAACTGCCCTCCACAAACACATTTGTTCAATTGGATGGATTACTAGGGAAGCTGCAATACTATTTATAAATACTGTAATGAAATCTTATGATTAAACCACATTTCCCTCAGAAGTTTCATATTTTTGTTCAATACAATCAGTATATATATTTTTAGTTACTAAAAATATATATAAATCCAAGTCAGGGCATCTGGTGCAGTGAAAGTTTGTAAGAAGCCACATGCATTACCAGAGTTTCCCTCAGTGTTTTATAAGCCTGGCGGGCCACCAGGTTTTACTTGTGCCTCCACCATTGCTTATTTATTTAAATCTTTTTAAAATGTTTGCATTTTTTAAGACTTTATTATTGGAGTTAAGGTGTTAATCTTCCAATAACATTTAATTATCAAGTGATGTGTTCAAATTTCCTGCCAGCTTTGTGAAAAACATGAGGGGCCACTAACTGAATGACTGTCCTAACGCCCCAACCACCGGGCTTAGCAAGTTTTCTGGGGGAAATCTTGCATTACAGTATTTACATGCAAAATGTACATGTGCGACATTTGAAATGTGCATTTTTTTTTATCTGAGCAGCTTTTTGCAAATATTGGTATTACAAGGCTAAGTGTGATTCAGTGTGTTGCACATCTTTACTTGGTCAGAGTAAAAAGTGATACATGTGGATCACAATTAACATAAATATGTTTTTAAAGATGCTTTGCATAACCAGTGGTAACGCAAAGTTTAAACTATGAATGCAAAATCACTGCACCGTTGCTTATGACCCCCTAGACAAGAAGAACTGGTACAGTGCAAAAAAGTCAGATTCATTCTAACTAAACATTTCCTTTTTGATGAAAATCGAGACAGATTCCTGCAGATGAATGAGTGACGCTGCTCCTGGTTAGCTCACCTCCTCTTACGAGTCCGGTCGGGTTCAAGCTTCGACCCGAGAGCCATTTAGGCAACTCTTTCAGCTTCACACTCCCCAGACTCTTCTCGACAACTGGAACTGATCAAAAGGGCGGACATGGCAACAAGGTAAGAAACGGCAGTATACTCAACTATTTTATTTTTCATAAAACCACGTCCAAAACATTAAATAGTTTAGCGTACCTAAAAAGACATTTACACGCAACAAAACCGCGGTTAAAAGTGCGTCATCCCAACGGAAAGTTGTGTGTTTTGTGACTATAAAGGCTGTCAGTTCATAGAAGTTGATATTTTCAAAGGAGCTGTAGCTGACGCGCAAAGTCCTTGACGCGAGTCAAAGGATTCAGTGCGGCCTTCAGTCCGAAACACTCACACAGAGTAAATCACCACCAAAATGACAAATTAACCAAAACAGCAACTGAAACAGTCGATATCTACACACAACAAATAACATAAAGTATATAAAATGACGGTTAATACAGCAGAGGACACGCTAAGCTACCTGATTTGTCCGCCATCTTGACCGGTGCAGGAGGGGTTGCAGCGGGGAATGATGGGAATAAAAGGAGGAAATGCATTGTGGGACATGGAGTCATAATTTGAGTCTTTTGAGTTCCCCATAAGCTACTGCGGAGTGTGTATTTTTGACCATAGAATATAAAATAAAGAATACAGTGATAAAATAAAATAAATATCGGAAGCTGCTGAAAAGATGATGACTGAAAACAGCAAAATATAACTAAGATACAGCAGCTAAACCAAATACATTCATTAGTTAAAAAACGTATTGATTTTTATTTTCAGGTAAAGCAAACACAAGTGAACAAGTATAAAGTCTAACAAATCCGTCTGAAACAAGGAAGTTTAATCAAATAAATGGGTAAATAATAAGGTTAGCCTGAAACCTTTTACAGCAGAAACACAAAGAAAATTCAACTTGCAGCACTTTCATTGTAAAAAGACCTGGAAAAGCTTCTGTTACAGACATTTTCCCCTGCCTGTTCGGTAGCTTAAAAAAATTGTAAAACAGATAAAAGTGCCCCAAATAGGCTACATTGTCAACAGATTTGCCGTTCCCTCACAAGTCCACACCTAAAGAAGCAGTCTTACACAGTGTCAAAATATGTTTTTGAAATTTGCCATAAATAAATTAACCACATTATATCAGCATCTTAGAAATAATAACGTAAATAATGAATCCATGTTAATTATGTGCTCTTTATTCCGAGTTGCAGCCAGTTACACATAAGAGCGAGAATATAGTTTAATTGAAATAAGTTGCAAATGTATTATTATTATTATTATTATTATTATTATTATTATTATTATTATTATTATTATTATTATTATTATTATTATTTATTTTTGTTGGAATCAGAAAACATTGCTCACCAATATTAGTACTGTGGGAAAAGAATCTGGTAATGAACCAAATGTTAAAATGTAAAACTGATCTTTGTTGCAATTTTTAATGTGTCCACTGGATGGCAGCAGAAGAGGTTTTAAAGATGTAATTTTTCATATCAATCCGTGTTTTTAATCGATACATTTTCAGATTTTTGTTCCTTATGGGAAGCAGTCTATTATTATTATTATTATTATTATTATTATTATTATTATTATTATTATTATTATTATTATTATTATTATTATTATTATCTTTTAAAGCTGCCCTACCATCAAAAATAACATTCGTGACCTGTCCTGAAGACGGCCTTGTGAATCTGATTTAGATTTTTACATTTTGTAAATCTTTTACATCTTGTAAATGTTTAAAGATTAAGGAATGAGGTAGAGCCTCAAGTGAAAATATTATTATCCTGTCTAAACTCTCAGTGACAACCCATTTTTTTAGAGTGGTATTTCATAACGCCCAGCCCTCTAACAAGACTCAGAGTTTATTAAGAAGAGATATCCACAGTATCTTATATCCTCCACCGTACCCAACATTGAGCATAAGCTGCTTTTCCGTATACTTGTCTTCTTTTTCACATCAAACCCATGTGATAAACAGTTTTGTGAGGTTTATTGTTATAACATATCTTTTCATGCAGTAGATTGTATGCATAATGTTTTTTGAAGGACAATTGATTCATCTCGTGTTGCATTTTGCTGCACGTTTTATTTGTATATCTCTTGTGCTTCATGAAAAATGCTAAACACTTTCCAAGTAGTTTGAATCAAGGCCATTCATTGGTTCAGGGTAATTTATTTATTTTTTTTAAACAAAATTGTATTCACAAATTTACTGCAAACGGAAACTGCAATTTGCAAGATTTATACGGGACATAAAGGAGCCTAAACAGGCAACAAAACATAGCTTAGTGCCTTGCTCCATTTTCTTTATCACCCTTACTGCAGGAACCGCTTCCCCTCTAAATAACAGCATGTTTGATGATAAGTATTTTTACAATAACGACCTGAAGGCTTTACAACACTGGTGTCTCCTGAGACTCAATCAGAGGAATCATTTTTCTTATGGCAAAAATAAAAAAAAAAAATAAAAAAAACAATCAATGTGGAGCTCAACAGCCTGCAGCGCCGATACAAAATGTTCCCTAAGATATAGCTGTGCAGACTGGGCCTGTTTGCGTGTGTGTGTGAGAGAGAGAGATAAAGAGAGAGCAGCAGAAGTAGTGCGGAGCTCCTGTCCCAGCTCAATGCAACCACTAATCAATAACCTCAGTCCACCCACACACACACAGTGAGTGAATAGGTGTTGTGTGTGTGTGTGTGTGTGTGTGTGTGTGTGTGTGTGTGTGTGTGTGTGTGTGTGTTGTGTGTGATGTGTGTGAGAGAGAGAGAGAGAGACAGAGAGTGTGAGTCTGAACGGGCCCTCATCCAAGAATCACCACTAACCTCTTTGCTTTATTGGACTGATTTTTCCTGCTTCTCTTTAATGACTTCCATCAGATGGATGGAACCAAGTTCAGGATGATATAAAGACAGAAAAAAAAGCCAAGAAAACAAACCCCACAAATTAACAATGCTCTGTTTCAATTGTACATAAAGATTCTAAAATCTCTATTTTATTAATTTTGCATTTCAAATATGTCTCCATCTAAAAAAAAAGACATGGATTTTATACATGTAAAGATGCAGAAAAATATGTCGGCACCTCATAATCTCTCTCAGAAAATGAGAAAAATCTATCCCTCATTTTTTCCTAAACTTTTATTTTAACTAATCCATTTTTTTATTACAATAAATTAAATCAATTAATGTTACTCCTAAAATATACAAATTTTTAGTTGTATTTTTTAAAAAAAGTTTTTTCCCCTTATTCAGTATTTTTTTAAGTTGATGTGACCTTTGAGGAACCTTTAATTTATAAATCATTAGTTCCTGTTTCCCTGGGGTAGACAGCAACACGTGGGGTTTTGGAGTAACTACATCTCCACAACGACCATTAAATGCTCCTGTTTTCATGCCACCTGGTTGTTTTTTCCTCTCATTACAAACATTAACGTGGCATTTTCTTTCCTATATTGGAATTTTTACTGAAAACAATGTGGTCAGATTTACATTCCAGGTGGGTTGACCCTGAAACCAAAGGATGAGTAATGTGGAACCTAATTGCTGCTGTAAAGTACGGTTGAGGATCTGGGATGCTGTGGGCCTGTTTCCTTTCCAAAGACCCTGGAAATCTGTTAGGCGAATTGCTGTGAATCTTTTAAAAACGATAAATTTAAAAACAAAAATTCTGGCAACATCTAACTAAAAACCAGTCACATCAGAACAGAAGTGGCTCAAACAAAACAAATCTACGTCGTTTTAAGGTCGTCTCAGCCTCCAGACCTAAATCCTGCAGAAAACCTGAGTGGAAAAGAACACACATAAGAGACAAGATCTATAGAGATTAGATGAAGATGATTAGTCAGCGATCCATCCTCTGCAAGTGATAACCTTATGAAATATAGAAGAGGAGGAGATGCCATATTTACAAAATGAGACAGTATAAAGATTTAGAAGTAGAAACCAAATCATCAGAGACTCAATTAAAACCTTTTTTTATTTCCAGCATCTAGCATTTATAAAAACAAGTTTATTTATTTGGTAAAATTATTATTATGTTATGAAATAATAATAAAATAGTTTGCCTTCTCTCAGTGCTCATTGCACTTAAAGAAATACAACATTCAATCAGAAGCAGCCAATCAGAGCCAGGAGGAGGGTCTTAGCTATGTCAATCACCCTCACACACTTCCCCTTTTCTCTCTGCTACGCTGCAGCTGGTTCATCACAACATATCCAGCCACGAATGCTAAGACTAGTTAGCATGGCTACTAATGAGAGCAGATGAACAGTTTTCCTGGAATGGTAAACTTGTTTCTCCATTGGTACATTTAGCAGCGCGTGCTCGAGCTTCATTGACAGCGCGAAGACCCTCCTCCCAGTTCTGATTGGGTGTTTTTGGTCGACATGGAGGAGGTGGAGAAAACAGTTCTTTTCACAGATGATCTGTTTTGTGTTAAGCTGTCACAACATGGGGACGGCTTTAACGAATATATGAAGATTATATTTTTGTGAAAGTTACACATCGCAGCTGTAACATCAAACTGAAGGGTAGATTCATCTCACAGTGCTCTGATTTACCCATAATCCAATTTATTCCCACACCATGAATACATCTCCAACAGCATCCACCCTCCTGGACTCATCCACCCCAATCCGACACAAACGCAGAGAAGAATCCGGCCGGTTGCAAACCCCGACCCCGGCCCGATCCGCCCCGCAGCACAGACTCTAATGAAATATCCTTAAAGGTCAACAGAGACTCGGTGACACAGTCGCATCCAGAACAGGAGAGAGTTCACCTGCACGTTTATTGGTTTTACTTGCCGGAGCGCTGCCATAACGCTCCACTGGACTACAGAGGAGGCCGAGCCGCAAACCTAACACACTCAGGAAAAGAAACATGGGAAAAGAAAAGAAAAAAGAGGGACCAAGGACTGCTTCTTTTTCTTTCTTTCCATCTCAAGAGGCAGACGCCCTCGAGGTCTGCCACTGTGGCAGCTTTTTGAAGCTGATGAAGTGGGATGGAGGGAGAGAGAGAAGAGATGGGTGGAAGGGTTTGAGACGGTGAAAAGAGAGGACAGGGATGAAAGACGCTGGCAGGAGAGACAAAACGATGGACACTGATTAGGGATAAATGAGAGAAAAGAGGAGTGAATTCGTCCTTTGTACGAATACAGCCTTTTGTTCTCTTCATTTACCGATTGAGGCCACGAAAATGTCCCTTTTCACGTCGTCGTCTTTCAAATCCTGTGGTTCGTGCTTCTGTCTGGCAGAGAGACAGGCTTCAAGCAGACCGGACCGGGCAGGAGGGACGGCTTCTGGGCTGGACACCGGAGGATTTCCCTCATATTGTCAGAGACATGAGGATCAATAGAACAGATACAGGAGCTCAGCAGTCTGCAGAGAGTCCCGGAGGAAACCCAGCGTCAGAGCACTGATAACCCTCGTTTCCTGAAACTCTGCTGCATCGTGACTCAAACACAAAACTCGCTGCTTTTAGGACTTAGCAGCTCATGCTGAATATCCTTTGCTCTGTTCGTTTATTTATCTTTAAATGAAGCAGAGGCTGGTTCTTATGTCCTCTGCGCCATACTTTCTGTGAAAGGAACGTTTTCTGTGTAAACACTGGAAAAATATGGCCGGATATGGAAACAAATCAAGCAGCAAACCTGAGTTTGAAACAAAGAAAGTGTGCGAATTTATAGGACTTTTTGAGCTGTTAAGTCAAGTTTATTCGTATATTACAATTCAGCAACAAGCGAGTTCAAAGTGATGAAAACATAAGACAAAAATCCACTATGTCAAATCAAGAATAATCATCTTCAAACTTATCAATCAGTGTTTCAATTATCATTAATCAAAGAGAACTCTAAGTAGGTAGCTTTTCTTTCTTTTCACTTTTTGTTACCTTAATTTAAAGAAACTCAGTGTTTTGTTTGTTTTGCAGTTGTCTGTAAGTTTGTTCCAGATTAGAGAAGCATGAGAACTGAGTACTGCTTCAACATGTTTTGTTCTGGTTCTGGTCACACAAATGACTCCTGATCAGGCGGCTCTCATAAGCTTCACCTTATCTAAGGTTTTGATTTGGGCTGAAGCTGCCGAGACAAATAGGAGCCGTTTAGGTCCAACACGACATCTGACTGGTGTTTGGTGCTGAGGGAGATTCACACAGCAGACGGTAGGATACAGGAAGAGAACAATCACAACACACTGCAGCAACACACAGCAGTAACACACAGCAATACACTGAGGCAGGAGAGGCAGAGCCAGCAAGGCCTGGTGGTGCAGAAGAAACTCGGTAAACATCCATCCATCCATCCAGCCATCCATCCATCCATCCATCCATCCATCCATCCATCTGTTTCTGTGTTTCAGACATAAATAATAAAATTCAGACTCTGTTTCTTTTCTTTGGTGCCCAGACCAGATCAGAGCCAAACAAAACAACAGTGTGTATTTACAGTGAGTGTTTTCCAAGAGCTCAGGGCACTCTGCAGCTTTTATGGACTCTTAGAGCAGCTGTGCGTGTATGTGTGTGTGCGTGTGTGTACACGTGTGCGCGTGTGTGCATATACAAGTATCCCTGTGTTCTCTGCGTTTGTTTGTTCATTGTTATTATTATTGTCGTAGTTTCTCAGCGATCATAAAATATTCAGATATAATCTGAACAGATGCCTTTGTTTAATTGGGTACATGCAGTGGAACAGATCTTTCTGCTTTGTGTTGTCAAACTGTGTGTCCTTATAGTTACTAAACTGTATGTTTTCTTCACTCAGATCAAAAGAGATCCACAAACAAAACACTGAATTTGACATTTAATTTTATCCACAATCTAAATGACAATGAATCAATTCTCATAACTTCCGTACCTCGATGGACTGATTCCGACCTGTCTGACTTGCCCTACGGTCAAATACTGAATATTAAACGTAAATAAAGGACAAAGCAGCATCTTGTTATGTGAAGGACTTGTCTGTGGAGCATTTAGTGTTTTTACTTTCTCCTTTGCATGCCTCCCACTCCATCCTATTTACCTCTGTGTTTCTGAAGGCTTTGGGTAAATCTCATTTCTCCACTTAGCTTTACACCTACGTTTTGTGGATCCACATCAAAGCTGCACAAACGCTTTGACACCATTTGAACTTCTTCACATTCCAACTACAGATTTAGATGTGTTTTTTTTAGGGGCGGGGGGTTAATGTGATAGAATCACAGAAAGGAGAGCATAAAATAATTTACTGTGCATAGGTGTTTTGCACATTTATATTTTTGTGTCCAACAAGAAATTGCTCTGGATTTGTGTCAGCCAGCTTTACACACAGTCTAACACTTTTTGTCTATTGTTCTCAGCAGAAAGGCTGATTCTGATGTATATAATGCATATAATCCCAATAAAACGCAATAAAATAGGTTTTTGTAAAGATAGACTCATAATTGACTTTTGATGGTGGCCAGCTGTGTTGAATCAAGTTGGGTTAATAAACATTACATACTTGAACCACTACCATCGTGGTTTGAAAATAACCGTTTGAATAACAAGAAACTTTGTGGTAATAGCAAAAATAAAAAAATCTAAGTCTCATAAACTATAAAAGTAAACATGTGCCACCAGGATTTGAAGTAAAAATGCCCCTGAAATGTTAATGTTGTGTATTTGTGCTCTTTGCTTTGTCATTGTTGTTAAAATATATCCAGAATACATTTTTAATCTGAAGAAATTTAATTGTCATTATTTCCACATGGTTGAAATTTCATTTGTTACTTTTACTTCAAGCTAAAAATTCGCACCACTATTTCAATAGCTGTCTCTCAGTTTAACTTAGCATATAAAACCCCAACTTTTCAAAACGCAGTGATGATCTCTACATCTCGGCACTCCTGTGTGACAGCGAGCGTCTGAAGTGGGTTTTTATCCTGATAGGAGCCGGTGTTCAGAGGCTCTGAATCAGGTTTCACTTCTATTTCCCCTTGAAGTTTCGATCCAGTGAGAACGCACAACAACACACTTAAAGTTGAGAGGAAAAAGAAACAGTCAGGGTCACAGTTTGTAAAGAAACGCAGGATTTAACTTTACAATAGCAAGCAGGGAATCAGAGCCCGGTTCTGACAACAGGTCATCAGTCAGCATTTCCGTTGACAGCCTGTTGGAGTTATTTTTTTTAATTTCCTCCTCCTTCCCTTTGCTGAAATACCTTTACAGAATCTCTCCTGCCTCCTCCGTATTTCATATTTCTTCAAATAAAAACCGGGCTGCTGCTTTTCCACAGAGAACAAGCTCTTGTGTTTCCATCCAGTTTGCACAAACTCCACCTGCTACCTGCAGATGCTTTCCTGTCTTCGGCTGATCTCAGCTGGTTTCAACTCTCCACCTCCTCCTCAAGCTTCACTTCTCTGTTTTCAGCCTTCTCTGCCCATCTGTCTCCATCCCTCCATCCCCTCCCCCCTCTGCCTCTGTGTTTACACCTGCCTCTTTCCTTTCATCTCTGCCTCTCCTTCCCCCATCCAGTTCCCTATTTCTCTCTCTCTGTTTCCTCCTGCATCCCTGTTACAGGATTAGGCCTGCATTTGTCCCATCCTCTTTTCCTCCCTTTATTGCTCTAATTTAGTCTTCCTTTCCTAAAGCATCTCCCTCTCCAGAGGCGAGCTGTAGTACTATCAGCATGCAGAGTCATGGCGCTGTGGCTCTGGCGTCATTGATTGAACCGGGAGCTAAATATAGACACTGTTCAGGCTCAGCATCTTTTTTTTTTCTCAAACCAGACTCCAAAGAGGGATGGAGGGATATACGTACATTTGCATACAGCTGTGAGCCAGCCAGTGTCATAAAAGAGCAGAATAAATACCGGCTGCTGATCAGTGCTGCAGCCGCAAGGTGTTGCAAAAGGAGGAAAAAGAAGAAAATATGTATAGATAACTCTTTTGGAGGGAAGGAGGCGTAGCAAGGCCTGACCTTTTTACCACATTCATAGCAGAGAGAGGCTGAGGAAAATATTTATAGGACACACTCTGCTGCACACGGTGCACATCTGCACCGGCGAAAATCAGCAGGAACTCACTCTTTTCTAGACAAACCGCCCTAGGGCCAAACGGCTACACCACAAACCATCACTATTCAATAAGGAGTAGAAACCCGGAGCTGGGGGCTTTCTCACTGAGCAGACAGGCGACGGGTCAAGAGGAAGAAAGAGAGAAGGAGAAGCAGTTTTTGTACCTTAGAGATTGTTTTAAATGGTAATTTAAGGATTGACTTCTGGAGTAGCATCTGAAACAAACACCTGGTGTACCATTTTCAGAGTTTTTACAGACAATTGTGCTGCTAAGTTAAAAACTATTAGTGCTGTTTTGCTAAAACTTGATGCTCCGTTCATGCATGCTTCACTGATGATGTGGTGTTTGGCTTTGCCTTGTCATTTACATGGAAGTATGAACTACTTTCTGATGTGACTAGTTCATTTAACCACCATAAATAAAAACCTTCAGATCCAGCTCACGAAAATCCCAACTTTTAATTATCCTGGTTATTCTTCCCTCTGTAAAAATCTCTTTTCTTGTTTTATTTAATTTTCTTCCTTGTGTTGCGTCCCTCCCTCAGGAGCTCTGGTGCCCTCCAAGGGGCCGCGCCCCACACTTTGAAAATCCACCTAGTGGAAAAATCTCTGTTGAAACTGACAACAAAGCAGATGCATCTTAGTCATGAGATAAAATGATACAGGTTTCTTTTTTACAAGTAGAAATCAGAAAGTGTTGGTTCCATTCATATTCAACACCCTGAGCTCATGGTAACATGACCTTTCACTGCTGGCACAGCTTCAAATATTTAGAGGTATTTCTCTTTCAAGTTTTGGTCATTTAGGCACCAAAATATTTGTTGTAAACATCAATTTTATATTCCATCTGTAGATTCTCAACTGTACTGAGAATTGGACTTTGACTGGTCCACTATAACACATGAATACTCTTCAATAGACAAGTTGAGCCTCTGACAAGGTCCTGAATCTTTTGCCTTCATGTTTTCTTCAAGGATTCTTCTACATTTATTTCCACCCATCTTTCCATCAGTTTTAATCCCTTCCCTGGTTCTTCTTGAGAGAGGCATTCCCACAGCATGATGCTGCCACCACAATGTTTCATGGTGAAAATTTTGACTTCTTGCCCTCAAAGAAGTGAAACGGTGTGTTCTTCACATTATGTAAATATTTCACTTCCAGTTAAAACATAGAAAAAAATTATTGTGTTTAATTAATTAACTGTACTGAAGATGACATAAGTTTGGCACGTTAACCTAACTAAATCGCTTCGTTTTGTGTGAACACAACATAATTTAGCTAAGTGAATTAGCACGCCTATACCTCTCTTGGCCATAAGGGGGCAGTAAAGCAACAATAAAACTCCACTAAAAGAAGAACCAGTTTAAACCGGATTAGTCTGGATGTTCATCCGGAGACTACAGTTGTGATCTCGCCACTTTCCGAGTTTAAACACCCTTTTGACGTAAATTTACGTTGGCAACTCCAATTTTATCAAAGTTTTATCAGGTCTTTCTTCCTTCCTGTCTTCGTTCGAGCTTGGATGCTTCTTTAACAATGTTCACTTTTCTCTGCTAAACACAGTTGGACGCCACATTTTCAGATTTTTGTGTGTAAAACCTTTTGAAACAAACACATTATTTGAAAGTGTGAGTAAGGTCACTCCTCAGCGGCTCAGTCTTCTATAAACATGGGCACTTCCTGCCTAAAACAACCAAGATGGCCGCCGAGCCGTGCCACAGCTAAACAGCTTCTAACGCAGGAAGCAGCGGCTGACAGCTCGGCTCCGTCTTCCTTTTACATAAAATCCATCTTAACATTACTTATTCAGCTCCTCCACTTACCACAGAGTCCAGCCAGTAAAGCAGAGGAGGTTTATTAAATCGCCACCGGCGGTTAATTCATTACTATGCCAGCAAGCCTCTCATGTTACTCCCTGCAAATAAATAAATAAAAAGGACGGTTCAGATCCCGAGCTTTAGGACGCAACATATCAGATACGTTTTCTGTTGGAGCGCGTCTGCGATAATATTTACATCAATAATGCAGAAATACTGGAACAGTGCATTGAACCCTCTGTGAGCACATTTCATTCTGCAAAAATTCACGACGAGCAATAAATAAATGATAATTCAGGATTTCTAAATAAAGGAAGTCCAGTTCTCTTCTATGCGAACCGTAACATCAGCTTTACTGCAACGTTAGCAGATTAAATGCCCTAACGTTTAATCTGCTATTAAAATGCCAGCATTTTTATTTGTTTGAAATATTTTTAATTACCGTACTTTGAGCATTTGTTGCTGAGGTCCCACATTTAAAACCTTAAAGTTTTAAGGTGTTAAATCATCAAGCTGTTCAATCATCAGTCTTTCTATGAGACGAAAAGTTGATCACTTCTGCACCACTGAGCCTAGTATCTGAAAATATATAACTGCCATACAGTAATACATGATCTCTTGAAAAAGACAGTATTTTGTTGCTGTAGTTGATGCTGTGATAGATGCCTTGTGTTGTTTGTCACACAAATTAAACTTTTAAAACTTTGCAGAAAGTCTTAATCCTCTGGGGGAAACTAACATGTAAGAAACTATTTGAATATCCTGCAAGTGTATTATTAAGAATTATTGAGTTTTCTCCAATGCGTATTACAAATAAATAAAAAATGATACATTACCTAGAAATGTGGAAGCACAGCTGAGTCTATGATTTATTCTACACAATCTCTTATGTTGTTTGCACCGGTGATGATTGAGATGGGTGATATGGCTCACCACCCAGGGAGTCATTTCACAAAAGGGTGGCAAGTCAATTAAGCAGCAGGAAAAAACTGTAGGTTTTTTAAAACATATTTGAAGCTTGTAACTCATGAAAAGCTTTAGATTCAAGGCTAAATGAATGGACTGTTAAGTTGTTTGTCTAACTGATTTGTGAATCTTTGATAATTTTTAGTTCAGAAACTGAGATACTCAGGTTACTGAAACTGACTATGGGTTCAGTTGAGTAATATCAAACACAGATTATTTGAAACACATTTGGAGGTTTGTGAAACTTTTAGCTTCTGTACCACCTTAGATTCAGATGAAAAAATAAATCTTACTAGAATCTGATCAATCTTCTTTGTCTAGTAAACCCAGCTGTGTTTTTCACACTGTTGAAGCTTTCTACTTTTTATCAAAAATAAATATGTAACTGAACCACCTCCAATAATCTTGTTATAAGTTGTATTTTTTAAGTAGCATGTCAAACATCAAAGCTGTTTGAAGAAAGTGAATCATATTTTGGTGCAACTGCACTCTGCAACTGAGGTTCTTGCAGCAAATAATATAAACTAATATGGATACACAAGATAGAATTTAATAAATAATATTTTTTGCATAATTTTAAGTTCTTTTGTAGTCTGTAAAATCTCTTTATGATTTGGTTTTATTCCAGTTTGCAAAGCATCGCATGTGACAAGAATGAAGAACTATGACCAGAATCCCACACTATAGCAAAAACAATAACTTCTGCACAAACGATCTTTTTAAAATATCAGCCGCCGTCCGGGTCATTTCGCAGAAGAGCGAATTCAGCACTTTGACTAAACCTGTTCCGTTTCTCCAGAGCCTCGGACTTGTCGCTGTGCTGCAGCAGCAGCAGCAGCAGCAGCAGCTGCAGCAGCAGCAGCAGCTGCTGCAGCAGCTGCAGCAGCTCCCAGGATCTGCTGCGCTTTGCAGACAGAACACGTACCTGACAAGACAGCCAAACAGCCATTTAGCTAATTCCCGTCAGGCTTGGCTCCTTCGTGGCAACAGCGATGGGTAGGAAATATGATGGAAGCCCTGCCAATAACAAAGCATTAGCATATTGAACTGAACTGATAAAACTGTCAGTCACACGGCGGTGATGGTGCCAGCATTGTGTTGGTGAGTCTGGCAGCGCAGCGCTTTAGTAATTCAAAACTAATAAAATAAAATAAAATAAAAAATGGAGACAGAAAATTGATCACCAGGCAGGAAAACGAGGCGAAATCCTACAACACGGTAAGTAATGGCTTTAGTTTTGAGAGTTAGGTGTGATTTTTGTTTAAGATGGTACACTACAAACAAAAACAAAACAACAAAACGTCACCAATTTACGATAAAATACCGTCAGCTGTGTTGGCCAGAATCTTACCGTATAAATACCGTAAAATGGATTTTAAGGTCAAATCCGTAAATTAGAGTGTAGAGTACATGAGAAATTTTGATTTGTTTGGAACTTCGTTTGAATTGACCGAGATGATGACATAAACTTCTTAAAACACCAGTATTGAACTTCAACTATACCTTCAACATATGTGAACAAATGTAAAATAGAACTAACTTGAAACAATTAAATTAATTTGCAATTGTGAACTGAAATTAGATTAAACCTTTATGTATGTCAAACAAGTGAAATAACAGAGAAAAACAACATATAGACAAGAAAATGAAAAGAAATCCAGCATAAAAACAAAATGTTCATATCCAGTTTGAAGAGAAATTGGAAGAAGTCAAAGCTTAAGCCCTTTACCCCCAAATGCTCAAATATGTTCCACATTTTGTTTTTAATTTATTTCCCATATATGTGTAATTTTTGCATATGTTGTCAATATTATGTTTTATTATTTTAAATTATTTTCATTCCTAACAGTTTGTAGATATGCAGTTTAGAAAAGCCCATAGGAACAAGTGCTACAACTGAATTTGTTTATGTTGATGTGTGTCTGTCCCTATCAAGTAAACTCAATTAAAAATTTTAAATATTTTCACGTCACAATTTCTACTCTTACAATCTCCACACCATGTTCACTATCTAGTCTCCTGTAAGATATCCAACAAATCAACCAAAAGCAAAAGCTTTTCCTATTTTACATAATCCATTTTATAGGCACAGCAGATCTCATACATCTAATCATGTTTACACAGGAATAATTTTCTAAAAAAACAAACAAATAAACAGAATAAAATATTATATAAGGCCATTATGAACATGTTTTAAATCCATATGTCAGCTTACTGAAAGAAACATCCCTGTAACAAACTCCTATTGCATGAGTTACTGCATCAAACAGAGCGACATGCTGATGGTCAGGCTGTGCTGAGGTGTTCAGGAAGACAGAGTGGATTTAATGATGTCTCTCATCTTCTTTTTGCTTTTGCAATACCTTATTTTAAGGTTTTTAAGTTTATAGAACATTAACAAAACATAAGCAACATGTCAATATCCCTTTGAGATCCACCCCAAAGTTTAAAAAAAGAAATCCAGGAGAGCAGAAACTTCACATTGGAACCAAACTTGAAATCTGTGTCTCTTTTCTTTTCCTTCAGATTCTGGAAATTTGATAGAAATTTATTTCAATGTGAAAAGAAAGTTTTGACCCGCATCACAACCATTTCTCTCTTAACTCATTTGAGACTCTGAGTGATGACATGATGAATGTCTCTGTGTGTTGTCACAGACTCCAGCTGCACACCTGTTTCTACCAAAGTGTTTCCTTAAAAGTGTTGGAAAGTTGTAGCATTTCAGGAACCTGAATTGTGTTTTTTTATCACCTATATACAGGGCTGGGTTAGAAGGATACATGGCCTTGGGCTGGAAACAGTTTTGGTGTCTGATCCCCCCACCACCTCCACCCTCCAAAAAAAAGAAAAAAGAAAATATTTCTCATGCAAATTTAAAACTTCCTATGAAAGATGACTAAAAAGATCTACTATGACTTCAGAATTTTATAAAATGTAACAATGTTAAAACTCCACACTTCATTGGGATAATCATGAGTTTTATATTTAAAATGAAGGTCTGATGCTTAATAAAACACACCTTGATGACAAAAACATTCTGAATCTTTGGTCATCCCAAAACTCGGAGCCTTTATACAGTCCGGCCCAGACTGTAAAAGAATTAATAAATAAATAATCAAAATGAACAGAATGAACCCAATCTGTGAAACGAATTCATGTAAACTTCAGTTTTTGAATGAAGTTAGTGATAACAATCCGCTTTTCATTAAATGTTCTGCCGACACGCAGCTGGGATGTTTTAATGTAAGCGGACAGATCCAGTCTGGAGGGATTTTGCCTCCTCGCCGAGTCTCTCACATCCAGAGCTCAAATAAACCGGAGCGCAGTGAGCATGAAACAACTTGTTAAACATGAATTAGGATGTGTTCATCTCCGACTTCAACAGCGCTTTCCTAAAGATTACAAAAACACGAACAGCCAGAGGAGACTCACCCCCCGCCTTCCTCTTCCTCCTCCTCCTCTCCCTCCCTCCCCCTCATCCCTCCATCTATCCGCGCTTCCTTTCTTTCTCCTCTCCGGATGGTGCGTTAGGAGCGCGTGCAGGAAGGCACCGGGATTCTCCTTTCTTCTTCTTCTCTTCTTCGTCTTGTTCTTCTTGTTCTCGGATGGAGACGGGCTGAGCTGAGCAGGGTCCAGGTCCAGGTCCAGGTCCAGGTCCAGGTCCAGTTCTCCGAGCGGCGCAGTCCACCTCCAGCATCCCGCTGGAAGCTCCTCTCTGTGTGGAAAAGCCGCTGCTGAGAGCCGCGGAAGGGGAAGCAGCAGGAAGGGGAGACGCGGTAGGTTAAGGGGACCCGCTAATGACAATAACCTGTTGTTAGTGTTTTTGTTTTCTGTGCGCGAGAGAGAAAAAACGCGGCGCAAATACAGAGAGAGGCTCATGAAAGCGACCCGGACCTAGTTGGCTTGATTTTGATGTTTTTTCAATGTCATTATTAAGGGAAGAACTTCATTTTATCCGCTGCGTGACATGTATCATCCACTATTGTGTTCCTCTCACCTTTTTGGTTAATTGTAAATTCGATTTTTCTTTTTTTTTTTTTTTGTTTACGCACGAGAAAAACGCTGTGAAAGTCCTCATATATTATCTCAAAGCGCATCCCAGTTCATGTAGAATCAGATTATTACCCCCCTGTTTACATCCACAACAGAGGCTGCAGCACAAATAACATCGACTTACTGCAATTCAATTACGGACGCAGGCTGGAGGCTTTTGATCCAGCCGTGAGGGGCTCGCGAGCGCCGCCCTTAGTCCGGACATGGTAACTGTGCAGAACATGGCTTTGACACACACCAGGGTTTACTGGCTGGCCCTTTTGTTTTGTCACCCATCATCATCATCAGCAGCAGCAGCGGCAGCAGCTGCAGCAGCAACGCTCTCCCACCGCGCCGTGCGTTCAGCCCGCAGCCATGGGGAGTGTTTGCGGAGATCATCACCTACTGACGTCATCCCACAATTTTTTTTCTTTGAGGTTTAAAATAGGATTCGGCACAAATGAATCCTACTTGTATCGTGGTGTGAAGCGGAAGTGAAATCACACCTGCAGGGCATGCGAGGTGAGCCGGCAGGTGGGGATGTGGCAAGGATCAGGCTCACCTGTCTGTTAGCTTCAGCATTTATGTTTAGCAAAGCGGTTGTTTAACAAGGTGATCCTTCAAAATGTGGTTAACCTGAGTGAAGCTTCACCTTCAATGCGGCTTTCTGCTCAGGGGGGCAAACCACAGGGGGCTGCCATGACAATTACCTGTCACTTCCACACATAGTAAACTTTTAGTTTTCTATTTTATGGACCTATTTCTCAGTCACGAATGCACATCTCCTTTGTTCCATACAACAAAAATTATCTCAGAAAACACCAGTAGCTGGCGGCGCTGACATTTGCATCTGAAGGAATTATTTGGTTATTTCTGTCTTTTAAAGGAGTCTGAGCTAAATTGGACCATACCAGCTGAAAGTTGTATACATTCACACTGGAGGAGACCACAACTGAATTATTCTTCACTGAATTATTCTACTACTGTTAAAAACACAATTTGATTTTTATGGACTCTAGTTATAAAAACATGCATATGACATTTTAATGCTTTCATGTCACAAGGTCCATTTTTGAGTGGAATAATCTTAAAAACAGAATGTGAGGATACCTCATACACATAGTTACATAATAAAAATAAGTTTTACTGTTTATGTTTGAAACATTTTGTGATATGTCTTCAATTGGAAAGTCTCCATTAAAATAAAAATACTAAAATAAAAATACTACTTTTAAACAATAATTGGTGAGTTTTATGCTGCAAATGAAAATGTTTTTTAATAAAAAACGAACATGATGCAAAAATTACAATAAAAAAAATTATCGTTCTGGATTTGGACAGAAACCTTCATCAGTCACTTTCTGAACAATTTGGACGAAGGTTTATTTTTTTTAGGTAGACCAAGGCAGTTGACCTGTTGTTTTTGTCAGTTTCAGTTTCTTTATTATTTATTTTATATTGATTGTTCGACTCCTAAATGCACCAATTGAAAAAAATTAAAGGTGTTTTTACATATTTGACCAAGCTTGTGAAGATCTAGGTATATTTAGTTTTGCTGTACTGGTGCAGAGTTCTCAAATACATTTGTGTTTTATTACATTTATGTCTGCTATTAAAAAAAGAAACATTTTAAGTAAATTCAGCTCAATACTAAACCTCAGATATCTGTATCGGTATCGGAAATGAAAAACGTGGATCGGTGCGTCCCTCGTTTAAACTGAAATGAACTAAATTGTTAGTTTAGTTCTTCTTTTTTGTTTACTGTCTCTTCCCAGCCTTCCTGCCACCCATCCATTGTCACGTTCTCATTGTGCATGCTACTCACACATCAACACACACACAGAAGCAAACTGTGTTTTTAATGATTCACTCACTCTATTTTCAGCAGAGCTCTGACTGATCATTCGTTCCAGCCTGCCTCCTCGCTCCCCCTTGTTTTCTTATTTTGACCCTCCTGTTGCTTCTTCTCCCTGCAGATCCTCCGTCATCTGAAGGCCTCCTGCATCCCTTCCAGGGGCGTGTTGCTGGGGGTCGTGTCCGCACCATGCTCGTGTAGCCCGCTCGGTGCCGGAGGAGTCTTCTGTAGCGCGTCGCGTCTCCATGCATTCTTCAAGGCCAGAGCTGGGCTCGGCGGGAGCGGAGCGCCGCAGGCCTGCGCCGGTCCAGACGCCCGACGACTGGGACGGGTGGAGGGATCGAGGGATCGCCGGGTGGAGGGACGCGGGGAGGGAAGGCTGGAGGGAGGGCAGGGAGAGCGGCGTGGTGCAGAGCTACAGCTTCGATTCGTACCAGCTGGAGGAGGAGGAGATCAGTAAGGATGCCCCAGAGCGAGGAGTTCTGGCTCTGTCTGAGCCCGGTGAGCACTTCTCTTTCTCTATCTGTGTGTGTGTGTGTGTGTGGTTCTGTACTATTTATAAAAAGACAGCAGAGGAACAAAGTGGATTTAACGTAGTAGTATATCAGGTGTTGGAGGTACAGGATATTAGAAATGTGAAAGAACAGCGTGTAGCTCACTGCTGGAGGCACTGCTGTAAATCGTGGACCGGACGGCTTTAATTATGAGCATTTCTTGGAGATTACATCCCCACTGATCTGGTACCGAAATGAAAACACATGGACTGGGGCTCCCATATTTGAGCTGTGGGTATTCCCTTGCTGTAATGACAGATCATTTCCTCCTCGTTGCATGAAATTACATCAGGAAGTTACTTTTTGAAAGGGTTTTTTTCTTATTCTTGACTGAAATAAGTCAGCAGGTAGTGGTGAAGGAGAGCAGCATGTTTTGTGTAAAACAAGCAGGGCAGTCCTGTTAACACATAATTGCTTTGTTGCCCGGTTACACAGGTTGTACAAAGGCCATGCTAATTAGATCATGAGTGAACAAGGGCACACAACGAGGGCGGTGGGTGGATCTGCTTCTTGTTTCCTGTGTCTGTACAGCACAGCTTTAAAAATAGAAAACTGTGCAATGATTAGAATTTTTTTAAAACCTCTGGTAAATTTATTTTTTAACTATAAAATGTTAGACAGGCTAATAATACTGGATGGATAGCGATGAAAGGATTTCCGCAGTTTCAAGAAAAATCACACTTAGGTAAAATACTGCTAATTGGGTTTTGTTTGGGTTGATGACATCACAAGAAGCTAAAGAATCAAGCTAATTGGCTTGGAATCAGGTGAACGAGCAATTTTTGACAGATTTTGATCTGCATTTGAGTTGTATCGGGTTCAGCCTGCTCCCATGTTTTTAGTTCAGGTTTTGAACAAAAAAAACATGCAAACTTTTATCTGCAGCACATTTAAAAAAGGGATTTGTTAGATGACCTGAAATTAAGCAGAAAAACCTAGAAAATTTCAAATGGACATATTTGGAATAACCTCCTTATCTCTTCATGTCACCAGATGGATATGCATGCTGATGCTTTCTTTTTTTAAAATAAAGTAATTTTTATCCAAATTATAATAAAATAACAAAGCAAAGAGAAAACCTGACCATGACAAGATATTCTAAGTTTGACTGTGTAGGAGCTTTAAAAACTTTACATCCTAATTTTTACTCTACACAAAAGTGGGGGAAATGTTCAGTGAGCACATTAATTTTAGCACTAATTTCAACAATCTGATGCCAAACTGACTCCTCTCCAGTTAAAAAGTCCCAGAAAGCTTGATGGAATAGGTCGTGATCTGTGTTTTTGTGTTTATTTTTGAGTTCCCTGTGAGTCCTGTCTCTGTGTCTTCCCCGTTAATTGTTTCCCAGGTGTGTCTCGTTCCCCTGATTACCCCATGTGTATTTAGTCTCACCTGTTGTCTGTGTACTTCGTTGGATCCTCGTCATGTGTTACCTGTCCTGTCAGCTCATAGTGTCAGTCTTGTTTTTCGAGTCAGTTGCTACCGGTGCTGAGTCTCTGTGTTTTCCGCTCTGCTGTGCTGCCTGCCTGTTCGGAATGTTTGAGCATCTTCATTAATCTCATCCTTTTCATCTCATCTGGGTCTCCTGCATTCTCTCCTCACCACTCACCAAAACCGCAAATCATGACAGAATAGCTAATTGGCAAGGAACCAATTCAAAATTTAAATGAGCCGTCAAACTTTAAACACGAGTGCATCAGTTTTTATGATTAATTGCGACTGGGGATGTTTCAAAGGTGACAAAGTGAGCATTGTGGTGGAGGACTGAGAGTTTAAACCAGCCAGTGTTTAAGTCTGTGTGTTTCTTTCAGGAATAATTGGTTCTGGCCGGTTTTTATTGGCAGTAGGTACAAGAGTGAGAGTGGTAAAATCTGTCTGTTTAATAGCCAGTGAGTCATTTCAGCCTAGTTTGAGAATCTAAACCATCAAACTGAAGATAAATGTTGCTCTGACATTTTTGTAGCCTTGTTCTGCAGCTCAATAATTCGCTATTAATTGAAACATTAATAAAACCTTGAATCACTTTAGTAAATGTCCATAATTTTACATCCTGTATGTGGTTTCCTATTTCTCCCAAGAACCGTGTCACCAGGGCATTTTATATGAGAAAACATCTACAGTGAAAGGAAGCAGCTAAAAGTCTGTCTTCTACTTATAAGCTATCCAGGTTTTACTTCCACTACAAAAACAAAGGTTTTCAAATGTTTTATAATTAGTCACACCCTTCAAACTACAGATGTTTTTCACACAACAAAATGTTAAGTTGCAAAAAGACAATTTCAGTTAAACTTGCTCGTGTCGTAGATGGAAAGGAAGAAAAATACCAGTACACAGAGCAATCTGTCATTCATTTAGCTCCTACACTTGGAACAAACAACATGAAACTGCCACTATGCAGGGGAAATGTTTGTACAGATTGGTAATAATATAATCTGAGGACCTCAGATTGATTTAATGGACAGATGCAGCAAAAAAAAAAGAAAAGAAAATTAAAGTGCATGCTGGGAACTGCTATGCTTTCTAACTGCGTTCTGGTCTCATTTCTCAGAATCTGGGAGAGAAAAGTTTTGAGCAGAGACGGTTTTTGGTGGGTGAGGAGAAATGCATTTTCATGAATCTCTTGTTTTCCACAGAGGATTTTCCAGGAAAAGTACACATGCTGCTCGCTCTTCTCTTTTTCCTTATTGCCAGAAAGCTGCAACACATCCAATAGATTCCTGTGTTTTCACTTTACAACATTTCACAGTTATGAGTTCCAGTTCCAGTGGGCCTTCATTACCTAAGTAGAGTATAATGGCATTTCTGTTTTGGAGAGATGTAACTCTTACGTTAGCTGTCAAAATGACATATTTGCATTGGAAAACAATAGAAAGGCTGGTTATATTTTAAGATTTTAATGGTTTCTGGCTCCAAAATACAAAGAAGTTGTCTAGAAAATAAATTCAGGCATAAAAGGTGTCAAATATTGTGGATCGGAGATTAAGTTATCCTCAGATCTGCAGATCTGCTACCTCATCCCGGACTCATCTCTTTAGAAAGCGAGAACTACTTTCCCTCCTCAGCTTGTTGTTAAATCTACTCCCTTCCAAATCATTCAAAGCTGGTTTAGAGCTTACGGGATTAGAGAAGGATTATGAGCACTTCCATAAAGATCATGCACATCCCATTTTATCCACGAAACCGATTCTGCTGCAAAACAGTCTTCAAATGAGCCCACTCGGACAGCTGGTTCCCAATCAACGACACCCTCAGCTCCACCCCCAATCCATCTCTTAACAATGAGAGGAGCACAGATTTCCTGTGCAACAGTTGCTCCATCTGCTGCAGCAACATCCTTCATCCTCATTAGCTGCTCTGAATGTTGCCTTCATTGGCTCCAGTCCTAATTTGCAGTGGCTCTCAGTAGTGTACACACCCCTGATTTAATGGCTGTGATAAATCATTTTAAAAACTTTTTCCCTCTCATAATATCTCATTTTTCCTGTGTCCGTTTGAAAACAAACAAACAAACAAACAAACAAACAAACAAAAAAGTGCTTTCTTAAACTTTGTTTTGTTGGTACCAAGATTATGGGAAATAAAATCTGCTTCCCAGTGCTACCAACTGTGCCACCAAACAAACAAACAAACAAACAGTTTTTATCTGAGAAAAAAAATGACCCCGGTTCATGATACTGTCACCACTATGCTTCACCATGGGGGAATGATGGTGTTCTGGTGATTTTTGCTTCTGTAACCAAAAAGCTAAATTTTGACCTTAGTAAATCTGTAGCACATCCTCTTATGAGGCAACCAGTGCTTGGCATAAACCCCTGCGCAGATACTCTGAAAGTTTCTGTTTTGTCTTTTCATTCTTCTTGGAGAAATATCAAGTTTATTTTCCCTTTTTATTTTCCAGGAATTGATGGCTTCACTGTGCCATTGTTTATATGTGGATTTTTTTGTACCCTGTTCCTGACTGACGTCTTTGTACAAGGAAATCCTGTAATTTTGCATTATGTAACAATGTGAAATAATTGGGTTTCAAAATGCGATAAATAAAGCATCTCAAAACTGCGTTACTTAACAACCGTCACAAAATGTAATAAAGTCCTCGAAGGCATTTTGTAATACCGTCTACCGCATCATGTAATAACATTACATTTAGTACAAGATGATTTAGTGGCTCTCTTTTACACATGATAATGTAATAATGTGACTCTGCAAAAATACAAAATCTTGCAGACTTTTTAATCTAGTTTCCACTGCAAATACTATGTTCATACACTTGAAATTAGACAAAACTAACAAGTAACTTTTCAGACGGATATAGGAGCTTGTTTTATGTCAAAAATTCCTGAGTATTGATGAAAAGTACTAGCTATTTAATTTATAATAAGACATTTCCCCTTGTTATAAGTGAAAAAATCTGCCAGTGGAACTAGTTGTTTTTATTATCAGTATTCAAAACTTATTTACTCAAAAGAAGCTCATTTATCTGTCTGAAACGTTACTTGCTAGTTTTGTGTTATTTCAAGTGCAATGAGATCTTTGCACTAGAAACTAGACCAAAAATACTTTGGAATTTTGCAACCCCTGTTTGTGTTTATCCTAATCCATATACTTATAATAAAGATCCAATGCATTTAAATCTTTGAAACTTTGATCAGTAAATGCCGACCTTTTGGTCATTTAGTTGCTTTTTCACACTCAGAACCAGAATTTTGCTTTTAAGGCATGTAAATATTTGTTTTGTTGTTACTGTTAACATTAAAAAGGAAAAGCAAATAATCTCTTTAATGCAAATTGAACAGATCCAAGACTTAAATATCCGCGCAGCAACAGACTGTCCAAGCATGGTTTGGTCTCTAGCTGAAGATGATTTGTTAGGTCAATGTCTTTTCAACAAAAATCTACACTTTCAGCACCACAGAGAGAGTAGCCTTAATTTTCTAACATTCGATTCTCCTGTTTTGCCTCGTCAGACTTTGAGCAGCCGATCCCCGATGACCGTTACCATGGCATCTACTTTGCAATGCTGCTGGCTGGAGTGGGTTTCCTGCTGCCGTACAACAGCTTCATCACCGACGTCGACTACCTGCATCACAAGTTTCAGGGTATTAATGTGCATGAGGTGGCGCATGCAAACTACAAACGAGCCCTCTGCTCCCTCAAGAGCTCCACCTTTCTCACGTGTTTCAGGAACGTCCATAGTGTTTGACATGAGTCTGACGTACATAGTGGTCGCTCTGCTGGCTGTGATCCTCAACAATGTGCTGGTGGAGAGGCTCAGCATGCACACCAGGATTACTGTGGGTGAGTCCAGACTGTATCCAGGACTGAAGAATCTATCACCACATAAGTGTTTCATATCAGTCGATGTCAATGATTATTAGTTTGTTTTTTGTTTTAAATAATCTGAAATGCTGCCAAACTGGTGACCTTTTCTGTTTTATTCACAATCTTCACTCCGCACTGTTGTTGTTTATTTTTAGTTAGTTATGAGACACCGTGGAGAAACATGAAACTGCTGCTGTGCAAGTTATTCAAGCAGGTCGTTGCTAGGTAACCAGAAAGTGAGTGGGTTGCTAGGTAACCAAAGAGCCAGTGGGTTAGTTGATGCCACCAACCTTGCTTAGCTCGCTGCGTCGTTTAGGCTGAACGGCTCAAGTTTTTCCTCTGCCTACATTTCCCAGAATGCTGTGCAGTTCTTGATCAGAGTTCAGTGAATATGCTACATGCTGAATATTGAATATTCCATTGATATTGACTGTGTGTCTATTGCGATGTGTTGTTATTGAATTATTGTGCAGCCCTAGCTTTAACTGAGAGTAGCTATAAAAAGATAATAATGTGTGCCATCTTTCACAGCATTTAAAATCCTAACTAGTATAGTGCTTTCTCAAATACAGCTCCCTTAAAAAAAAAAAAAAAAAGTAAATTAATCATTGAAATGTCTTTAAAACAACTCCATATCTATGATGTGTGTAGGTTCAATTTATGACTGTGATTTTGGAGATAAGTACATAAATGTAAAGGCTCCTCAGTAGCAGAAATGAAAGGAAAACCATCCTCATAGCTGGAATGGAAAAAGTAAAGTTCTTCAAAAAAATATCTCTGAGGAGGATTTTGGTCTCTGCTGTTTTTCACTGCGTGAGCGCGAGCGTTCACCGCTGCACTCTGTACCTTAAAATAGCTCTGCCTGCACCCTTGAGGGAATAACTTTTGAAATGTTTCGTCTGCTCAGGAGCTTTTCTGTGTGGTTTATAAATTCGTAGCTTTACATTGAGCGAAGGCGATGATGTTCCACAAGACAGCTTTGTCATATTTATATGTGTATATCTACACGTCATAGACCAAATGAGTTTAAAACATCACTGTAACTCTGCAGGTTACATCTTGGCATTGGGGCCGCTCATCTTTGTCAGCTTGTTTGACGTCTGGTTGGAAAAATTCACCACCAAGCAGGCTTACGTCATCAACCTGTTGTCAGTGGGAGTGGTGGCCTTCGGATGCACAGGTAGGTTATCTCTAATGTTAAACAGCTTGATAAATTTACTTAACCGGAAAGCACAAATTTAATGCAGTTTCACTGAGACAAATGTAAGGATGGTTGAAAATGTATTTCCAACGAAGGCACTAAAAACAGCGAGTCACAAGGAAGCAAATAAAAAGAGCAAATAAGAGAATCTGACAAGGATCGAAAGGCAACATTGTAACATAAAACACTGAGGGAAGCAAAGACAAACACAATACAGTTCTGGTAGTTAGCAGACGAAATCCAAGAGGATGGGAGAGCAGAAAGCAAGACTGACTGAGAAACAGATTCTGGAAGTAAATCACCCATAAGTTTAAGTTGAAATAAATAATCAAGTCTGTTCAGTTATATACACAAGCTTAAATCTGTTTATGTAATTAATTGTAGGTACATCAAAGTTAAGTCAAGATCAATTTGTCCTTCTGCTGGTAAAACATGTTCAGTTTAAAGTTTAAGGAAGCCCAGCCAACTGTATTAAAATTGTGCAACATCATCCTACTGAGCATTCATGTGACTACAGTGGAAAGTAACAACTCCTTTTTAACAAGCAGCAACAGAAGATGGCTCAGAGTTAACAAGTACCAGTTGCAATCGACAGGCAGCAAAGAGCAGACGCACAACAACAAAAACAAAAATGAAACAAGAAGGACTAATGTAGGAGTATTTGTTTGACGTTTTAATCATGGGTGCACCGATTTATCAGCCAGACGATTTATCGGTGCCGATTTCCTTGATTTTGGGAGATCGGTGATCGGCCGATTTTTACATGTGAAACCGATCTTATCCACCAATGTTATCATCCAAAGGTCTAAAAATCAACCACTGCGCTTTTCTTTTCTCCTGCGAGAGGTTTGACTGACAAACCGGCCAACCAGGTCATGTCTGCACATTTACAGTTAACAATAGTCATCCCATTGTTGAAAAATCAACAACTTTCTTGATACATTGAGCAACATTTCAGACAAAAAACTGGCATTGGCCAAAATCTGAATCAGTAAGTTAGGCTTTTTAAAAGATCGATGATTGACAATCGACCAGAAAACGGCAATCGGTGCAACCCTGGTTTTAATGGCTGTAGCAGCTGTTTAGATGCTTCGTCTAGGAGAGAAACACAAGAAGACAGGTAATCTCTGAAACAGTAGTTCAATCTATGCAATAAAAGATTGCCCAGATTGTTCACAAAGAGAGAAAACATGAAGTTATTAGCAGCTAAACTCGGACATGAAAGGCCAGGTCTACTATCTATGATGAGAAATAACAGAGAACATGAAGCTAATTTCAGAATTAAACACATATAGCTCAGAATTGGAGAGTAGTAGGACAAAGCAGCTGATGAGAGAAAGTGTTCAGTATAAGTTCCAGCAGCCTAAATCTATAGAAACATAATTAGATAGATAGTTGCAGCTGATGAGCTTCATAAAAAAGGTAAAGCTTTAGCCTAAAAGTAGGCAGGAGTGAGTTCCACTGGACAGAAACATGACACCTGAATTATCTGCCTCCCGTTCTACGTTTAGAAACTCTAAAAACCAGCAGTAAACCTGGTGGAGTCTGAGAGCAAAGAACTGCTAGGAACCATCTCTGATTTAAGATGGAGCTTAATTAGTGAGATGCAAGACAAATAATTTTAAATACGATTCTGAATTTAACAAAAAGCCAATGAAGAGAAGCTAAAACTGATAAAATATAATTAAACTTTTGTCAGAGCACTCCCTGAAATAACTAAAGTTTTTTGGGCTGCCCACAGAAACAGTTATGATCGAACAGCCTTGAGGTAACTGAGGAATATTTCTCTCTTAGAGAAGTTATTTCAAATTTATATAGTTAATTTACTTTGGATCAACATTATTAGCTTTTTCTTATTTTGCTCTTTCCTTTGGTTTGTTATTTTGTTTGTATTTCCCTTTAATTCATGTAAAGCACTTTGTATTGCCTTGTTGCTGAAAATGTGCTATATAAATAAAATTACCTTTACCTTCAAATTTTAGTTGAAAAATTCAGTTTTAATAACTTCAGTGATTTCTTGTCATTGGATGTAAATGAGAGAGGTGTTTTGCTTTGTCACATTTCTCTTTAAAATACATTTTTATGCAAACAATGACAGACAATTTTTTGCTTTTAAGATATTTATAAAGTTCATAACTTTAGGAATAAAGTGGCAACATCAGGTTTTCTCCAAGTCCTGATAGACAAAGTTTCACTCTTTTTAATAGATTTTTATTACCTGTCAGCTGTAACAGAAACAGCTGTCATTAAGTAATCACACTGCGCTAACAGATGTCTAAAGTTGGACAGAATGTAATTAAATATGGATATTTATGTTGGAGGATAATGAAGATGAGTTCTGCCAGATGAATCTTTGGAACGATAACCCAAAACTAGAAGGACATGCTTAGATTTTGTTGTCTAAAACAGTCTGTTTTATTGATCTGGACACAGTCTAATTCCTGGAAATAATGTCTAAAGTTGCCTACAGAGGTCCAGGAAGAAGACTGTCTCCATAAATCGTGTCGTCGCAGCGTTCGGTCTCCGTTTGCACTCATAACCACTTCCCTCTCGCTCTCCCAGTGCAGCAGTCCAGTTTCTATGGTTACATGGGGATGCTGCCCAAGAGGTACACTCAAGGGGTGATGACCGGGGAAAGTAAGTACGCTCACAAAGAAACGGAATGTTTCCACACGCTTACATTCTCTGACCATGGCCGAACGTTTCAGGCACGGCCGGAGTGATCATCTCGCTGTCCCGCATCTTCACCAAGCTGCTGATCCCCGACGAGAAGAAGAACACGCTGATCTTCTTCCTCATCTCCATCAGCATGGAGATGCTGTGCTTTCTGCTGCACCTCGTTGTCCGACGCTCGCGCTTCGTCCGCTACTACACCGGCCACGCCCAGGGCAAAGGTCAAGTCAAATGTCACGACCCACGGGACGCTGGAACTGGATACAGGGTCCATCATGACGTCACTGCAGAGGAAGTGATATTTGTACGTTTTTCCCCGACAACGGCGTTGTAAAGATGTTTTGATTTTGCTCCATTTAATCCACTAATTTGAATTTAATTAGAATTTTTTTTTAGAAACATCAACATGTAACAGGAAGGAAAATAATGAAAGGCTTTGACAAAATTTTGTTCAAATATTGATTTGAGCAGTGTTGCATATTCTCACTCAGCCATTACTTTGTTTTCTCGCCTTTCACTTCAGTTAAAACAGCAAATCCTCTGGGGATGTTTGAACATTTAGAGATAAATTTCTATTCTTCACAAACTCAGCCAGATTGGCTGGAGGTGGTCTGTAAACATACATCTTCACGTCCTGTTGAAGATTTTCAACTGGATTTAGATCTGGACTTTGACTGGTCCGATCTGACACATGATTATGCTTTGACCTAAACCATCCTCTTTTAGCTCTGGCTGCTGGAAGGTGACGTTGCGCCCTGACCTGAAGTTTTCCACAGGTTTTACATATCATTTTGCATGCAGGTCATAAAGTTGCGTTTTGGTCTCATCTTACCAGAGAACCTTCAAAAACATGTTTGTTTCTTCCTTTGAACAATACTTTCACCTTGACTCTCTGAGTAGTTAAGCTGTGCGTGGCTTGTGGTTTTGTATGATAGTGTAGGTATTCATAAGACAAGTGGAACAGTGTTTAGTTAGACTCCTGTTTTCTAACCTAGCAGCTTCCTCCCTGATCCGTCTGCTGTGTTCAAGCTTGTCTCAATCTGAAGTGGAGCTAACGCCCTGAAAACCTAGAAAAAAATCACTTTATGCTTTCACCGTAGTATAAAAGTTTCAGAAATCTTAAATTATGTTTTAAAGAATAATCCAGATGAATAAACATGTCTGACTCTAAATGTAAACTGAGATAACCCTTTAATTTAGGACCACACTATATTGGGTGAATCAGCCAGTTATGATGCAAGTTATTATTTTCTACAGTATCTCCTTTGTGTACACCACTGGAGGCGTTCATTCCTATTGGCTGGACAAATAAGTCATTTTATCTACAATCACAGATATTCTTATGTCCCTCTGTGCAGAGACACTACACACCTTTCAGATTATATTTTTTGTCAATTGTTTTTTAAATATAATTTTCCTTATTTCGTCACACTGATGCTGTTATTCGTGTTAAGCTCTTGAACCAAATCCCAGCTGATCACTTTGAAGTTTGTGAAAATGTCCAGACGGACACTTTGGAGTTTAAATTCTGCGTGGAGCAGCAGATACTCTTCCTGCTGTTGCCCTTCCACATTTTGACAATAAAACCCTGCATAAATGTCACAACCGTAAACTATTTCAGGAGAAAATGTCAGGAACTTGAACTATGCTGCTGCGTCCTTGTTGGTATCTGAGGGGAGACTTTTCCTATCAGACCTGGTTTAAAAATGCAGAGTTATTCATGGGCTGCTTTTTTTTTGGCTGCCATTCAAAAAGACAAACCTTTGAGCCAAAATGAGAGAGAGAGAGAGAGACAAAGAGAGAGAGCTGTGTTATTAGGATGCTATATGAAGGACAGAACGTGACATGGGTTGATGAGGGAAAACGGTGAAGGGAAAAGAGGCTCAGGCCTTCTGAATAAAGGATCCATGTTGATTCGAATAAGAGACAGCGACGGAAAAGACTTATCTTTCTGAAAATGACTGTAGCAGAAAAGGGGAAAGATAAGGTGAGGAGAGAGGGCAAGAGAGCAGAAGAGCAGTCGAGACAATAAATTGGTGGGAAAAAAAAGGAAAAAATGAAGGAGGAGAAGCTGAATTCATTTTGTAGAGACGTTTAAAGCAGAACCGGATTTCTGTGTTGTAATCCCTGCATGCCATTAAGCCTGTGTCAGGCATCTAATAAAACCCCTGGTGTTACACTGTAGTATGTGTGTGTGCGTGTGTGATCGGGCTGCGTTTGTGTGTCCTGAAGCTGTTGCTGAGGGAAACGATGGGCTGTGCATTATGGGACAATCAGGAGTACGAGTGCTTTTTGGCGTGCATGTCTTTTTAATCAGCTAATGGATCCGTCTGTGTCTGTGTGTGTGTGTAATTTAGGAAACCAAAGAAAGAAGCATGTATCAGTGTGTGTGCGTGTGCATGCATGTGTGTGTGTGTGTGTGTGTGTGTGTGTGTGTGTGTCGCTGCTAATTTGCAGTCCAGTCTGAAGACTTTCCAACATCATTAGATCAACTTGCACTCACTGTTGTCTTCTCTAATCGTCGCTGTCATAAAAAGCTGATTTCATGTTTCCAAAAAGCCATTAATAATTAAAAAACAGAAAAAATGAATAAATAAAAACTTCACTAACTCACAGGGAATGATTTTAGTCCAGTGATCTGGCTACATCTAGTGTCTAATCACAGAAGTGAGCAGCAGATTTCTTATGGATGATTTTGATGTTTTCTGAACGTTTGGATGAAAGCGTTGCTGTTTTCCTCCACAGGGAAACGGAGGAACGGCGCCGTCCTCCGCAGAAGAAGGCCACGAGGATTTTGTGGGCGGGACTTATGTGAGATTTGATGCCCCGAAAGCCAAGATCAGGAAGAGCTGGCCCGGGGTCCGAGGTACTTCCTGTTTCAATCCTCTCACTTTTCAATTAACCCTTGACCTCTGGTTGGATTTGTGCAGAGCGTTACAAGAGAACTGTGACTCGTCAGGGTTTTTAAAAAAAAAAAATTACTTAGTTAATTAAATGTGTGTGTGTGTATGTTCCCCTATCAGATATGATTCTGCATCGCTATGTGGTGTCGCGTGTGATCTGGGCCTACATGCTGTCCATAGCTGTGACCTACAGCATCACCCTGTGCCTGTTCCCCGGCCTGGAGTCAGAGATCAGGAACAAAGCCTTGGGGGAATGGCTGCCCATCCTCATCATGGCCACGTTCAACATGTCCGACTTCGTCGGGAAGGTCAGCAGACTTTCAGCTTTATGAAACTGTAATTCTCCTCGCAGATTTAGGAGACTGATTTGAACTCTGCTGAGGAAATGAGACAAAAATCTTTTAAGAGATAAAATCATGTAGAAGGATCGAATATTTGGGAAGTGTGTTGTTTTTTTCCACATCATATTAAAAAATTTGGTGAAAACACGAGGTCACAGAAACTTTTGTAACATCTAGAAAAAAGTAACTTTGTGCCTTTTTAAGTTTTTATCTGCTCAATAATACACTAGAAGGTGACAGTTTTATTGAAAACAAAATAGTTGTTTCATTTGTAGAAAACTGATCAGTATATCATTGTTACAAAAAACATATATATATAAAAATAACTCTTGCAAACTTGCATTAGTTTGTGATAGGTCAATACCTTCTACTTTTTTATTTGTTGTTATTTGTGCTGCAATATTACAGATCAAATTATGATCAAAAAAACCTCTGTCATAACTGAAAATAAATGTTTTATATCTAATGTTTTTTTAAAAAAGAAGATGTTATTAATTGTAAAAAAAATTTGCCCTACAAGATAAAAAATAATCCATTTGAGCATCAACCAACTTAGCTCACAGGTCGGAAATGCGTTTCTCACAACCGCTAAAATGTTCTTTATTGCTCAACATTTTAGCAAATTGTTTAAAAAACCAGCAACTTCTAAAATGACTTGGGGAATAGTTATATGTCAGTGATCAGTTTGTCCTTTTACCAAATGTTCCTGCAGCTTTGCTTCAATTTTCCTCCTCTCTCTCTTTTCCCCCACCCGGGGATCCTGGCGGGCGCGCTGCCGTACACTGGTCGTGATGGGGCCCGCCTAGCTCATTCTTCTCCTGCCTGAGGTGGTCTTCATCCCTGATTCCGTCGAGGTGTGGTGTACCCGGTGAAGTCGCGCCCATGCTGTCCCACCCGGCCTGGCCGTGTCTCTTCTCCCTCCTCATGGGAGTTACCAACGGCTACTTCGGGTCCGTGCCGATGATCCAGGCGGCTGGGAAAGTACCGCCTGAGCAGAGGGAGCTGGCAGGTGAGCAGGTGTCCATTTGGTCAGAGAAAATCAAGAGATTTCTCTCTGTTTCTTTAGTGGTGTGTGTCATCTTGCATTGCTCTGAAGTAGTTTTAATCAAAAATCTTCTAGATCAGATTAAAGAAAACACTGAACTTGTGTTTAGACCTATGAGCATTTTGTGAGTGTTTCATATTTTTCAGTAAAAAGAAAGTAAATAGTCTGTGACAGAAATGTCACAAAGTGTCACATTTCCGTTTAAGTGAAGCCGTGTCTGTTGTTTGCCTGCTGCAGCACCAAATGTATTCTGAAATGAAAAATAATTTAAAGCAACACAGGCCCAAAAAGATTGACATTTCTGGCAGAAATGCTATGTTTAAGTTTCATACCTATATTCGATGTGCATTGTGGCGCCTCTACCACAGAGTCTAAAGTCTTCCTTATTTCTGCTCTTGGCTTTTCAACCAATCAGTGCCAATCAAAATAAATGCCACTCATGGATTGGCTGCTTTGCAAACTGCAGCCAGTAACGTTTCAGCTAACATGATGATTTGACATTTCGGCTTTCCAAACCTCACTTTAAAAAAAACATGTTTCATATGGTCTGCAGAAAAACATTCTGTGAATAATTTGAAGTTACATTCCACAGAAAAATCCACTGAGCAGGTCAGTCAGTCAGGTCAGTCAGTGCGATCTCTAGCAAGATTCCTCTGATATGAACCTGTGAACACGTTTTATTTTGAATTTCTTTACAAAGCCGCTACGAGTTTCTGCTGCATTTAAAAACCTTTTGTGCGTTCAAGTTTCACATCTGAAAGTCTTCTAATTACAAAATGATTCCGTTGAATACATTTTCTTAGGATGCTTTTAAAATAAAACAAAACTAGATGTTTGACCTGGAGCATCATCATAATTTTATTATTTTTCTCTCTTTTTTTTGTCAGCCTTGCATTTATTGATTTATTTTTTATGGCTTATTAGTTTCTCTCTCTCTCTTTTTGTTGCCATCAATAAGTTTTGAACTTCTTTTACTGCTTATTATTTAGATTTTATTGCTTAATGTTTTGGTGCTCACCAAAGACACGTTTTCAATGATTATTGTTTTGCATTGTACTTTATATAGATATAGAGTCCCATACTAAATGAATAGTATTAAAACTTAGGTATTTTGATGAATATGAACAATATTGAAACAGTTAAAATGATAAAGTCAGTATATTTTTTAGGAGGAACAACATGAAGCAGGTGATGAAGTGACAGTAAACCAATAACCATCAATTCATGTAGCTTTATGTATTAGAAGTGGACAGGACACCAAAAGGCTCCCATCCTTGTAAATCCGATCCAGTCCAACCCACTGGTTTCCTCTCCTGTCTGGTTTCTCTCCAGTAATTTCTTGTTCTGTGTTTCTGTTTCCGCCTGCAGGAAACACAATGACAGTTTCCTACATGACGGGTCTAATGGTGGGCTCCTCCGTGGCGTACGCAACGTACAGCTTCACCCCAACGGCGGCGGGAGCGCGCCTCCCCACACACGCACCTTTCAATGCGACAGGGTACTGAATGTCCACACAGACCAAAACACACACACACACGCATGCACACACACGTAATTATATATCTACCCATGTGCAGCAGAAGCAAGCATTTAAAGTTGTAGCAACATATTCATCCTGTGTGGTGAAGTTTCTAAGAAGAGCAGAGTTGGAGCTGCGCCCCCTGCCAGCAGCCGGCTGAGGCCGACGCGGCTGACCTTTGAGAATCCCTCTGTGACATTACGAACAGGTCATCTGACATTTGTAAGGTGCGAGTCGTGTTTCACCCTGAGGAGCAGAGCGGCGTTTGTGTCGAGCCAGTTAAACTCGTCGTTTTTGATGACGTTCCAGAGCTGCTCAGAGTTCAGAGGAAGGTGGAGGGAGTCAGGAGGTCATTCAGGGGTCATCAGAATAACCCTTTCAGAGGCGGAAGAAGAACTGATGGTGAAATAACTGCAAAAACACAAAATCTTACCAAGTATTTTGTCTAGTTTCTAGTGCAAATATAAATAAGACAGAACTATGTTCAGCAAGATAAGATCTTGTTTTAAGTCAATAATTCCTTAATGTTGCTGAAAAATATTTAGCATTCTTGTTCCATTGGAAGATTATAAGGGAAATAATCTGCCAAATGAACAATACATTTTTCCCTTAAGAAAAGTTAAAATGTCTTGTTGCGCTGGTAGATTATTTCACTTATAGCTTGTAATTTTTCAGCAATTTTAAGAAATTATTGATTTAAAACAAGCTCCTATTTAAGTTATTTACTATTTGCGTGGTAAAATTGTGTGTTTTTGCTGTGTATTTATCCATACCAGACTGACCTTAAAAGCATAATTTGCCCCTGTTTTATAGTAATATCAATGATCTGAGATGTTGACATTATTATGTGGTTTATATCAGCATAAATTAGAGAATATTTATGCTGATGGCTCTTTCAGTCATCATAGTTTTATCTATCAGCTAAACCTCCCTGGTTCTACTAAGTGTAGGTCTTTCGTGTAAGTTGTCCAAAATCATTCATAAAGTATAATTTATTCATTTATTCTTGAGGGTTTAAGACTAATGAACAAGAAAGGAATGATCAAATATTTATATTTCTAACTATCCATCCATCCATCCTTTCCAGGCGAGAGGCAGGGTCACCCTGGACAGGTCGCCAGTCGCAACTAATTTATGTTAATTTATGTTAATGTGCTGCTTTTATTTGATTTATTTGTTTTCATATTGACTCAAACACTAGCTTACCTCAATAAAGATGTATAATAAGCGTATTTCAGAATTAAAAAAAAAATATATATATATATACATATACATTTAACTTTCCATATTCATACAACTGGACATATTTTAAAGCATAAAAAGACAGAAACGTCTGTACATGTGTATACACTAGCATGCCAGCAGACTGGTTCTTTTATGTAGCTGTTATTGTAGCTGAGATGGACGACTCTCATCAGCAACAGGCTGAAGAAGATGCAGTAGAAAAACAGATAGTCCTTTGTGTTTAAGAAACCTTGAAATGAACCCAACAGCAGTAACATAACCTCACTGTAATCAGCTGAAATTATGGAAAAATCCAACCTTTTAATTATAGAACATTTATTCAGCAGATTGGGGGCTAGATGAGATCAGACCGGGACTTTATCCGATCTCTGATCTGGTTGTTTTTGGCACCAGAACCCAGTGAGCAGGAAGTTAACAGAGAGAAAAAGTCTCAAAGATGCATTGTCTTTTTTTATTACTTATAATTATTAAATGCTATTTGTATGTTCCCATGTTTGTGTTGCACGTAAATATCTGGATTTATGACGTTTTATTGAACAGTTTTATGGGACAGGGTATGAATCTCAGAGGGGCCAGTAACTGAAACACCAGTCATTTTGTGGGTTTTTTCCCCTCCATTGAATAAATCTTCTCATGTTTGGATCTTTTTAAAATGTTCACAGTTACTTTTAATGCTCCTGTATTAATAGTAATATGGATTTTAAGGCTTTTACCTTTGGTTTTCTGGGGATGTAATGGATGTGGCTGGCCCCAAGTGTGTCATCATTTACACCCCACAAGAAAAATCAATCCATTCTAGTTTTACTGGTTATTTCACATATTCTTTGGTGCCACATTGAAACATTTAAATCAGTAATCTGGAACATGTTGGGTTTAAATGTTTACAATGTTTATCTTTTGCATTTCTGCTTCTAATCATTCCTTTTAATAAGCTACAAGTTAGCTACAAGTGCAATCTATTAAGATAGACACTTTGTTTGTCTTCCAACTGAAGGATACATAAATCTGTTATTGTTTTTCCGAACTGATGCTTTAGACCTCGTCGACTCTGAAGGTGATCTGTGGTTATCATCAACGTAAAAATGAAGGAAACAAGCAGTTGGTGCCAAACGTTTGCCTGAATATAAAGCTCTTACTATACAACATGAAATGCACTCGATACAGAATATAGTGTTTATTTCATCAAATGTAAATTTGAATTTAGAATTTATTTTCAGGATCTGAGTGTGTGCACACTAATATCTGAGGAAATGTTTGTAGCCATTTGGGAGATAACCTCATTACTCTGCGTGTGTGTGTGTGGGTGTGTATGCGTGTGTGTGTCCTGCTGTTAAGTGTGTCCTGCATCATATTTCCCTAGGCCTCTCTGAACTGCAAAGTTTGAAGGTGTCTTTACTTGTTCTTTGTGAGATGTGTTGGTAAAGGACATGAAAAGTCTGTTTTGTGCATGAGGAGAAATGAGAATTGAGTGCGAGGGAAAATCCCTTTTTGTTGTAAATGTATTTTTACAAAGACCTTAAGCTGATTTAACAGCTTAAAGCAACAGTTCTGGGACTTTGAATGAGGGATGTCTTGCTTAGAGATGGATAAAATCATATTTCTGCTTGTAAACCAAGAAGGAAATTGAGAATTTCATCAATATAGTGCAACATGATCAATTTTAAAGGTGCTGGCCAGAAAAGCCTTTAACTTTTGGTCAGTAGCAAATATCTTTTAAAAAAACAAATTGGCCATATTTGAAATACTTGTCGTTATTGAACGGACAACATTATTTAAAAATCCCCCTTTGGGAAAATTGGAGAATAATATGTGAATCTTAAATTAAAATTGTTTGTTTTTCATAGCAAACTCTCAAGTCAGGGCACAACTGAAACCGAACATCCAGTATGAATTAAAAATCCTCTTGATTGAATTGTACCAACAGTGGCTGAAATCTGACGCTGTTCCACATGGAAGCGCAATGGGTCACCAAAGAAGAAAGAGATATTACCAAATCCCCAATTTGTTACATTTATATGGCAGTTTTGTCAGTGTGGACTAGAAAGCTGGCATCCTACCTTGACATTTAAAATTGACCTTGCAGTTTTCCTGTAAGCTCAGCTTTCATTTAATTTACCAAAAGGGCAAAAAACCATTTGAGACAAAATATCAAATAAAAAAACTGAAATTCTGCCAGGTTTCAGATAGACATTGTTCCAATTCTGACCTGCCACAACTGATACTTATTTTAGCAGAGATTATTTAGATCATAGAATATAATAATGTGAAAGCCTCACACATAGCCAATCTGTTACTGTGATGGCTTAGCTGCAGTATGACAATATGGCATTCTGAGGAGTCAAACTCAAGCTAAGTCTATCTACAATTTCCTCACAGCAAAATGTCTCTGGCTCTTAAACACTACTTCCAGCTAATACTGTACATGTGATGAATGGGACAAAGTCAAAACACTGAGATGTAATATGCCAATTATTTGCCTCAGATATTTATCATAGCAGCAGCTAACTGAACGTTCTGAATAAATATTTTCATCAAAGTCACTGATTTTACCATTTGCTGACATCAGTAGACATTTTGTGAGTTGTGGGTGTTGGGGGGGGGGAGCAAAACCCACAGGAATACAATGCATTTTCTGACATGAGAAACTTTATGCTCACAAACAACATCTCAGTTCTGCAGAATCTGCCAGAGCTGTTTCTGCAACGTGTCCTCATCCTTCAACTGTAGATTATTTCTTATCATAAAGCCAAGAGTCCAATACGGTGTGCTTTGATAGCTCATTGGGGAAGGTAAAGGTGCTCACTCAATCATTTTTGTGGTGCCACTAAGAAGTCACATAAAATATTGATGGTTTTCAATTAGATATTTTTTTGTCAAGAATACAATCTATTTTTTGTACATTGCTCTGCTGTTCCATCAGGCACATCATATGTCAGCTCTTTTCTATTTTATGGGGTGTAGCTCCAAATGCTCTTTCTTGTGTTAGTTAAGTGTGTTTTAAAAGTACTTATGTGTTTTGAAAAATAATGGAAAAAATATGCTTTATTTTTTATACTTTTACGATTGTTAGGTTTCCTGGCTGTAAAACATATTGATGATACTTGGCCTTTAATCTCATCCAGATTTTCATTTTCTCACCTAGAACAGACAGATTCAACAGAAACTGGATGAACATGTGACTGCACACTGTGAGCTATTGTGTAAAAAGGGTGGCACACACATGTGTTATAAATAATGTACAAAGATGGACTGTAACATATTTGAGAGATAATATTTGTGACAAAGAATAATTTAAGAATTTGACAAATTCTCTGTAAAGAATAAATAATGAAGAATGTGCCAAGTACCAATTTGACTTGTTTCCTAGTGCCATATTTGCATGAAGTATGTCTAAACTGCGATTTTATTGTAAACCAAAATATTCACAAACTAACAATTGTTTGGTTACAGAAAATTACGTGAATGTGGATAAACATTTTAAATGTTCAGCTCATGTTTTCTATTATTTAGTGCCCAAAATGTGGAAATGCTAGCCATAAAACTCAACAAAATCATGTTTTTTTCCATGAGTCATTGTACAAAAAACTCAACATTATGCTGGTTGAATGATTTTGAATTGTCTCAAAAAAAAAAAAGTGTTTATGCTCAAGATTGTACCATCAGTGGCGCCTAATAAAACCTGTTTACATCTCTCTCTGCATTCTGTGTGTGGATGTTAATTCAGCTGCCAAAAGGAAATTATTGGGACAGAGAATATGTCTGCTGAAAATGAATGACTCAAGTAAAAATTCTGCTTTAAATGACTTAAACAATTGATCAATAACTAATGATTTAATGTTAAAACCAAAATTTGCATGTAATATATGTTTGAAGGATATGTTTCAGTTTTTATTTTATTAGGTCTTCCATAGTTTCTTCCGTAGTTCTTGTTGTTTATTGTGGATTTAGGTGGTTGATATAGACAGCTGAGATACAGATGGGTTCAGGTTAAAGTAATAATTATATGGTTGTCTGTATTGAATGCAACATTAAACAACTAATGATTAAATGTGACTTTAATGCCTAATGAAATTTTTTTTATTGATTCTGAAATTAATTGATTTAATTGAATGAAATAAATGACACATTGATATAATTTTAGAGTTAAGTTACAAGTTTATTTTTGCTATCACATACATAAATACTAGTTTCATAAATAATTATTGGCTTTTAACGCTTTTAGGTCTGTATTTACGGAACGAAATCTGCCTTTTCCTATTCTCTACAGAAGAGGGCGCTGCAGGTCTGAAAACAAAATGTGCTTGAACAGAACAAAAATATTTCAAGGACTTTG